>CM069131.1:98438617-98986117 GCA_035221665.1 Okamejei kenojei
AAATCCCACAAAAACTAACAAAACTAAAAAACTGGTGGGCAAAAAAAGGTTAGTTGGATTGGTTGGGTGTTTGGTTCCACTGATGTAAAAGTGGGCAGGTTAGTTGCAGTGGCAGTGGCTTTGCACTGCAGTGCTTGGCAAAGATCATAGAGTCTGAGCAATAGAACACAAGTTAATTCCCCTAATATTCCCACACCAATTCCAATTTAATTCCTCCTCCCCTTAATTCCTAATTCCCTCTATAATTTTCCCTTCCCCCCACTTTCCCTCCCTCCCTAATATTCCCCGGGGTTGGCGGAGGGTCTGTGTCATATTGATGTAAGAGAATTGGTCGCTAGAGCCTGTATACTACTCTGGATTTAGAAGGATGAGAGGGGGAATCCTTATTGAAACAGATAAGATTATTAATGGGTTTGTGGACATGCTAATGCCTAGAGGAGCAGGAAAAACATGTTATCACATCTTTCCCCTTCCCCTTTCCGTTTCCCAGATATTGGGGGAGTCCAGAACCGTCGAGGGGGCCATAGTTTTTAAGAATAATGGTAATGAAGATCCCATATAGGAAAAAGAACGGAGATGATGGAAAACCACTTTTTTCTCACGCATAAGTAGTTGAGTTCTGGCTGTGAAAATAAAAATCTGCCTACATACAGGGGCGGAGGAGGCAAGTTTCATTGGATAATAAAAAACTGTCAAAGAGAGCTAGATAGTGCTTTTAAAAGATAGCTGAGTCATAGGGGATATGGGGTAGAAGGTAGGAAACGTGGGTACTCTGATTTGTGTATGATCAGCCCTGTTCACATTGAATGTGGCAAATGCTGCTGCTGGCTCGATGTCGATGGGGGTCGATGGCCAACTGTTGCAAAAACCCTATTGCCTATTGTCATTTGCGATTGTTTTCCCTTTCTGGCCCTTGATAATTTTCGTCGATTCTCAACCAGCATCCAAGATAATGATCTCTCCCCTACTCAAGACTTACTTAAAACTGCATTAATCCTCCTTTTTAAGTTCAAGTTCACAATTTATATTTATTGTCACATGCACATACAGTGAAATTTAATTAGAGTTAACACCATACAGCCAAACAAATAAAAAGAAACCACAAATAACCACAAATAGAATTTAAACATAACAAAACATCCATCGCAAAGTGGACTCAATCAACCGTGTTCCTTCCTCAATATCAACGTTTCCGTGCCGCTAACGGACGGCCCGATGTACAAGGCCCTCTCGACGGGATGATCGGAACTACGATGTCAGGTTGGATCAGAACACACTCAGTGGCTTGGAGTTCCCGAATCGGCCACTTCTTACCAGAGACGCGGCTTCTGAAGTTCACAGGCAACGGTGGATGGAGCTCCCACATTGGCGAAACATCCCAGGCTCCACGATATAAAAGTCAAGCAGGTCTCAGCGATCAGAGGCTCCAACACTCGATCCCTGACAAGTTTCCCAGGGTCTGCGATGGTAATTCCACGCTACGCCTGCTGCTGAAGCTCTCAGTCAGTCTCTGGTCGGAAAGGCCATGTCAATCCAGTTGGTAGGCTGCGAGGGAGGGCAAAGATGCGACATGGAGAAAAGAGGCATCTCCGTCCAGGTTAGTGACTGAAAAAACTGTTTCCCCCCTCCCCCCCCCCCCCCCCCACCATCCCCCACACGTAGCCTTTCTGAATATTGAAATTCCCCTGTCATATTACTCCCAGCATTAGTCACCCTGGAACATTTCTCCCGGTAATTCCAAACTATATCATCTTCCTTGTCGACTAACTGCGCATTCAATTCATCCACCCTATTACAAATGCTACACGCATTAAGGCGTGAAGCTTTTAGGTTTGTTTATTCCTTATCTCCTTTCTACCTTTTGCTTCTGTCCTCCGTTTTATGACCCCTCTGTACTCGTTGTATTAGTTTCCCATCCCCTGCCCTGTTAGTATTAAACGAGACCTTTCCTACACTCTCTTTTCTCTTTTTTTTCCTCTTTCTTTTTTTTTTTCTTTCCTCTCTTTATTTCTTTTTTTCTTTCCTCCCCCTCTTTTTCTTATTTTTTTTTTTTTTATCTCTTTATTTTTTCTTTTTCGGGGTGGTGGGGGGGGGGGGGGGGGGGGGGGGGGGGGGGGTATCCTTTTTCTTTTCTTTTATCTCCTTTTCTTTTTTTCCTGTTTTCTTTTTTTCTCTTTTTTTTTTTTTTTTTTTTATTTTTTTTTTTTTCTTTTTTTTTCTTCTTTTTTTTTTTTTTTTTTTTTTTTATCTCTCTTTTTTTCCTTTTTTTTTTTTTCTCTTTCACTATCTCTTTCTTTTTCTTTTTTTTTTCTCTTTTTTTTCATCTTTTTTTTTTTTTTCTTCTTCTTTCATTTTTTCTTTTCCTTTTCCATTCTTTTCTTTTCCTTTCGCTTCTCTTTACTTTTTTTTCTCTTTTTTTTCTATTTTCTTTTTTTTTCTTTCTTTTCTCTTTTTTTTTTTTTTTTTTCTTTTTTTTTTTTTTTTTAACTCTTTTTTTTTTTTTTTTTTTCTTTCTTTTTTTTTCCTTTTCATCTTTTTTTTTTTTTTTATTTTTTTTTTTTTTTTTTCTTTTTTTTTCTACCTCTTTCTTTTTTTATCTTTTTTTCTTCTGCTTTTTTCCTCTCAACTCTTTATTTTTTTTTTTATTTTTTTCCTTTATCCTTTCCTATCTTTTTTTTCTATTCTTTTTTTTTTTATTTTCTTTTTTTTTTTTCCTCTTTTTTCTATTTTTCTATTTTTTTCTTTTTTTTTTTTTACTCCTCTTCTTTATTTTTCTTTTTTTTTTTTTATTTTACTTTCTTTACTCTCTTTTTTTTTTCTTGTTTTTCCTCCTTCTTTTTTTTTTTTCATTTTTTTTTTTTTTTTTTTTTTTCTTTTTTTTTTATTTTTCTTTTATTCCCCCTACACTCTCTATCTTTTTTTTTTTTTTTACACTTCCTCTTTTTCTTTCCACACCCTCTCTATCCCTTTTTTTTTATTTTACTCTTTTTAATTTTTTTTTTTTTCTTTTCTTTTTTTCTTCTTTTTCTTTTTCCTCTTTCTTTTTTTTTTCTAATTTTCACTTCGCTCTCTTATTTCTTTTTGTTTTTATTTTTTGCTTTTTTTTTTTTTTTTTTTTTTCCTTTCTTATCTTTTAAACTCATCTTTTTTTTTTTTTTTTTTCTTTTTTTTCTTTTTTTTTTTTATTTTTTTCTCTATCTTTTTTTTATCTTTTTTTCTTCTTTTATTTTCTTTTTCTTTCTTTTTTTTTATTTTATTTTTTTTCTTTTTTTCTTCTTTTCTCTCTTTCTCTCTATTTTTTTTTTTTTATTTCCTTTTATTTTTTTTCACTTTATTTTCCTTTTATTTTTCTTTTCTCCTTTCCGTTTTTTTTATTATTCTTTTTTTGTCTTTTTTCTTTTCTTTCTTTTCTTTTTTTCTTCTTTTTTTTTTTTTTTTCTTTTTTTTCCTATTTTCTTTTTTTTTTACTCTTTTTTCTCTTTTTTTTTTTTTTCCTATTCCTTCTTTTCTTTCTTTTATTTTTTTTCTCTTTTTCTCTTTTTTTTTATTCTTCTTCTTTTTTTTTTTTTTTAATATCTTTTTTTTATTATTTTCACTTTTCTTTTTTTCCACCTCTTTTTCTTTTCTTTTTCTTCTCTTTCCTACTCTCTTTCTTTTTTTCTATTTCTTCTTTTTAGGTTTGTTTTTCTTATCTCCTTTCTACCTTTTGCTTCTGTCCTCCTTTTTATGACCCTCTGTCTCGTTGTATTAGTTCCCATCCCCTGCCCTGTTAGTTTAAACGTGACCTTTCCTACACTCTCTTTCCCGTTAACTGCACGCATACACTTCCACGTACAGGTCACCCCTGCCCCAGAAGGTTTAGAAATCTAAATCCCTGCCCCTTGACCAACTCCTCAGCCACACATTCAGACTCCCTGTTCCTATCCTCACTAGCATGAGGTACTAGCATTATCAAAATTGCAGCAGTGGAATAAGTAAAATGGTAATTTTATTTAACAAAATAATACTTGTGAGACTTTTATTTCAGTGTACTGTTAAATGTTGAATGATGCAGACACAGAGATTGATATGGAAAGCAAATATATTTTTTTAACTTGTTCCATGAGACGTTGAATGCATTATTCAGATTGCTGTGTGAAACACAACAAACCCCCATCGCAACTACCCTGGACATTTATTTTGTGTGTGTGTCATATTTCTTTGTTTTAATTCCTTTAATAACGTAAATCATGATTTCTGAATATTATCATAGTTATTCACAAGTTCACACGTTCAAAAGTTATAGGAGTAGAATTAGGCCATTTGGCCCTTGAGTCTACGCCATTTAATCATAGTTGATCTCTGCCTCCTAATCCCATTTTCCTGCCGTCTCCCCCTAGCTCTTGACACCTGTTCTAATCAAGTATGTGTCTATCTTTGCCTTAAAAATGTCCACTGACTTGACATCCGCAGCCCCCTGTGGCAATGAGTTCCACAGATTAACTACCATCTGACAAAAGAAATTCCTCCTCACTTCCTTTCTAAAAGAGTGCCCTTTAATTCTGAGACTATGACCTCTGGTCTGCTTTTAATACTATCCTTCCCCACAAACTGATGGATAAACTGGGGGACTTGGGACTTCCACATTCCACCTGCATGTGGATAAATAGCTTCCTATCGGGTCGCAGCCAGAGAGTCAGAATGGGCCATCACACATCCACGGCGCTCAGCCTCAGTACCGGCTCTCCACAGGGCTGCGTGCTGAGCCCCCTGCTCTACACCATCTACACACATGACTGCGCCCCCAACCACCACAGCAACACCATTGTCAAATTTGCAGATGACACAACAGTGGTGGGACTCATCTCCGGGGGGGACGAGTACGCCTATCGGGATGAGGCGGAACAGCTGACAGTGTGGTGTGGAGAAAATAACCTGCTCCTCAACACTATAAAGACCAAGGAGATAATAATAGACTTCAGGAAGAACAAAACGGACATGGTACCACTGATCATCAGAGGGGACTGTGTGGAGAGGGTGGCGGATTTCCGCTTCCTGGGAATCCATATTGAGGAGGACCTGACGTGAAGCGTGAACACTTCTGTGCTGCTGAAAAAGGTCCAGCAGAGACTGCACTTCCTGAGGGTGCTCAGGAAGAATAACATCTTCTAACATCTAACAAGAGACTGCTGTTGCCCTTTTATCGTTGCTCCATTGAGAGAATCCTAACATACTGTGTATGCGTGTGGTACACCAGCTGCACAGCGGCTCAGAGGAAAGCGCTCCAGAGGGCCATTGGCAACTCCCAGAGGATTGTCGGCTGCCCTCTCCCTACCTTGGAAGACTTACACAGTTCCCGCTGCATCAAAAAATCCCAGAATATTATAAAGGACATTTCTCACCCCAGACACTCACTGTTTGAACTGTTGCCGTCTAGCAGACGGTACAGATCTACAAGGACAAGGACAAACAGACTTAAAAACAGGTTTTCTACCCCACTGCTATAAGGCACTAAATGTAGCTGCCATAGGAAATGCAGGGACTAAGGGACTGTGGTTGGTACATTGTGAAAATCGACATATTTATTTTAGGATTGTAGGGCGTGGGTGTATTTGACGGCTGGTTGTATGTTTCGTTAGCTTTTAGTATTCATGTTACAATGACAATAAAGAAACTATTCTATTCTATGGTCCCAGTGGAAACATCCTTTCCAAATCCAGTCTATGCCTTTCATTATTCTGTACGTTTAAATGAGGTCTCCCCTCAACGTTTTAAACTCTAGCGAGTAGAGGCCCAGTGCTCTACCAATCCTAAGATATGGAGCCCAAACTTGCTCACAGGACTCCAAATGCAGCTTGGCCCACGCACAGAAATCGCTATCAAAACATGGGGGGGATCGGGAGACCGGGGGATACAATTTCTTGGTGGCCGCGCGAGCATGTGCACTCTCACGCACACACACGCAAGGCTTCGGAGGCTTCAGCCGTGGGCCCTGAAGAGACCCACTGTCAAAATAAACTTAAGCGAGAGAGGTGGTAGAGCTCGGTGGTGGTGCTCAGTATGTTCAGCAGCAAGGGTGAGATCAACATCACTCAAGGTGCTAGTGGGGAGAAAAAGAAAATNCTCCGTGCAGACAGCGCCTGGATTCAGGATCTAAACCCATGTCCCTGGCGCAGTGAGAGCAGCAATGCGCAGGCCGAGTGAACTCTTTCTCTCTGTGTACCCGCCAGCAGCTGCAGCAGACCCTCTGCCTTCCAGATAGAGAACCATATCCCTGGCGGTGACCCGGTCCCGGTTCCCTCTGCTCATCGGGCGCCGACTCCACGCTGTACCGAATCACCCCTGAGTCAAGCGGCGCGCTGGGCAAATAAATAAATTTGGCCTTCCTCAGTTTGTTAAAATGTAGATTTATTGCATGGACACTCATTATTTTCTTGGGTCTCCCATCTTTCTGCTGCACCTTCAGGTTTTGAATTCCCAGATTTGGAATTCACTGATTGTTGTCTACTAGTTTCCAACGTGGACAGAGCGAGATGCATTAGTGCGTGGCTTTGGCCATGGGCTTGAATTGGCCCGTTCACGGGGTCTTTCATCAGCCGGCGGGGCTTCAACATCGGGAGCCTTGATCACCTCGATGCAGCAGTTTGATTTTAAGCCGTGCAGGGCGATGATAGGCCCTGCAAATGGGCTGATTCAGCCGTTAGAAAGCAGCTGATGAAGTCACATGGGGGGATTGTCCCCCACCTCTCAAAGCATGGGGCCACCTGTACCCACCAGGATTTCCGCACCTGGCTTGGCCAGTGCCTTATAGTGCCTCAGAATTACATCTCTATTCTTGTATTCCAGTCCTCTTGATATAAATGCTAGCATTCAAATTGCCTTCCTTGCTATCGATTCGATTTGCAAATTAACATTTTGGGAGTCCTGCACCAGCACTCCCTTCTCTCTTGCGGTGCAGGCTCGAAGGGCCGAATGGCCTACTCCTGCACCTAATTTCTATGTTTTCTATGTCCCTTTGCACCACTGATTTCTAGATTTTCACTGCATTTAGAAAATAATCTATACCTTTATTCTTATTACCAAAATGCGTGGTTCCAAAAATTCAAAAGCTTCAAAAGAATTGCATAAGTTCAGCTTTCCAGAACTAGTGGAATTTTTTTTTTTAATTTGATGCACAAGCTCAAGTGAAGTCCAGTTCATTGTCAAATGCACAAGTACAGTGAGATGCTGGTGCAATGCAAATCTTCCTTCCTTCCAAAGAGACCAACCTCTATTTACAAGCATTTCATTATTTTTTATCATGCCTTTGCTTTTATTTTCCGACATTGTTGCCTTCATATAACTTTGCAATCTTGCAGGTGATAGATCTGCAATATGAGATAGCAAGCTCGAAACATAGTCCCGTACAAAATAGAGTAGTCAGAGAAAGAAAGAAAAATAAATTTCAGACTTTAATGCCATAGGCATAAGCATCTGAATATATCATAAATAAAATGTCCTTGGGGAAAACTTGATTTAATGATAGTGAAAATCGTTAAAGATAAAAGCAAAATTCTATTGCAATTATCTCAGTGTTGTGTAAAAAAAAGCAAAGGTATATCTAGGTAAATTAGTTGAGAATGCAGAAATAAGATCAGTCACTATCTGAAGCATGTAAGATAGCTTTGCAATGGATTAAAAAATAAATAGTTTTATATTATTACAATTCATTTAATTTGTTTGCTGAAGAACAAACCACATTTTTATTACTGAAGTACAATATCAATATATAATTTACTACACATCTGTATTATGTCACATGAGCGGCGCCACGTGGCTTAACACAAGGAACACAAACAAATCAAATGCCTAGAGACGATAATAATGCAGAGTGAACTGACTTTCAGGATTTGAATTCAAAATATAATTTAATATTTGTTGACTACCGTTAAAGTATAGAAGATAATGCAATTATAAAGAAACCACATCAACGCCTCTACTTCCTGAGAAGTTTACAGAGATTTGGTATGTCAGAGAGGATTCTCTAGAGAGGACATTGACTGATTGCATTAAGGCTTGGTTCGGCAACTTGATTGTCCAGGCGAAGAAGACTGCAAAATGTTGTGAACACTGCCCAGTCCATCACGGGTTCTGGCCTCCCCACCATCAATGGGATTTACCAGAGTCGTTGCCTCGAAGGCAGGCAGTATCATCAGAGACCTACACCACCCTGGCCACACACTCATTTCACCCCTGCCATTGGGAAGAAGATACAGGAGCCTGAAAACTGTAACGTCCAGGTTCAGGAGCAGCTTCTTCCCTACAGCCATTCGGCTATTAAACACTACAACCTCAAATAAGCTCTGAACTACAATAGAGTATTATTATTATTATTGCACTATTATTGTTTGTTTGTTTCTTATGTGTACGTATGCATGTATTTTAAACACACTGAACTTTTTTTTCTCGCATTTATTATATTGTTTACAGTGTGCTATGATTACATATTCTGTTGTGCTGCAGCAAGTAAGAATTTAAGTGTTCTATCTGGGACATATGACAATAAAACACTCTTGACTCTTGACTCTCTTGAATTGTAGCAGCAAAACAAAATAGATGGGTTTGTTAACAATAAAATGTGACTGATTTGATTTTGGGGTTTTAACCTAAGCAACTTGCATTTATGGTATTGTTAAGTATATCTATAACATTCAATTCCATTATCAGGATAATGTTGACAATGCTCCAGCAGATGATTTTGTATTTTTGGTTATTAAATATATTTTAAAAAGCTCCCAAAGTACTGGCAGCCTTGCCCCTCAACCATGCCTGAGTCTCAGCAGATCAGCTTAGCCCAGGGAGTCACAGAGTCCCTACCAGAACAAGTTCATGACCCATCTCATCCCTTCCCACCCAAACGACCCCCTCCCTAGGTACTTACCCCTGCAACCGCAGGATATACTGGGTCATGAGATGATAGACTGTGATGGTGTATATTTTTGCTGCTGCTCATAATCCAAAACATCTCATAATCATTTTGTTTGAAGATTAGATTTTTTCCAAGTCTATTCCATCTGGCATGAAGGACAGACTGTAAAACCAACATGACTGAGGTTTACCTTGATATGGATGTGTGAGATAGTCTCCATGATAATTGTGGGCTGATTTACTCTACCAACACTACATTGGACAAGACCACGTGTCATAGGTAGATTGGTGAGGCTGAGCTTCAGTAGGTTTATAGGTTGTGTGTAAGAAGGAACTGTAGATGCTGGTATAAACTGAAAATAGACACAAAAAGCTGGACAGGCAGCATCTCTGGAGAAAAGGAATGCGTGACTGCTCTAAAGATACCCAATTACTTCTAATGCTGTCTGTGTCAATGAATTCCACAGATTTGCCATCCTTTGGCTAAAGAAATCCCTCCTCATCCCCATTTTAAAGATCCTTTTTTTTAAATTCTAAGACTGTGCCCTTTGGTCCTAGGCTCTTCCACTACTGGAAATAAATTTTAGACTCACATCTCCCGAATTAGCCCATTAGCTACTGCAGTTAAACTGGAACTGCCCATCTTCATCCAACTCTCACCCTTTTCCATGATCCTTTCCCATCGATTGTGGGGAATTAAAATTGTACTTCACAATGTCACTCCTCCTCCAGTACCCCGCTCCCCAACACGACAATATTTCAATGAATAATTAGTATATCTACTTTGAATATATTCTAAGACAATGGCAATTGCAGACAGTTCTGATTCATTTACATGCTAATTTGTCCTTTAAGTGAATGATATTTTGAAAGAGTGCATGTTTAATTTGCCACACGATATATAATATGGATGGCATTTGTTCAACTGGGTGATGTTGAGAGGTGAGGATTCCTCATTCCATTAATGAATGTAACAACAAAATAAAAAATGCCAGTAGGTCCTCATTCCTTCCCACCCTTCAATATGATCATGGCTGATCTATTACCTCAGTGCTTCTTCCCTGCACTAAATCCATATCCTGTGATTCTCTTAATAGCAAAAAATCTATCGATCGCCATCTTGATGTTTGCTGTTTGTCCACTAACCGCTCTTCTGGGTTTACAAATCCTGCCAACATTGGTGATTTTTCTTACCTGATCTCCAGGTTTGTTAGAAACTAATTGACAGAGATTTATTATTATGGTTAGTCAACAACTTCTCTGCTGTATGTTATGACTACCAGCACTTTAGAAAGTGGACTAAATGGGTCTCATTCCTTTTTCATACAGCTATTGCAACATTCTGTTGTCAAGGTAACTTCCCTTACATAATTTTTTACGTTGGCATAAGTTGTGGATTAATTATCTTATTACATCTGCCATTATTAATTTAACTCAAGCAATGAGAAAATTTGGTCTCGAGTAGGTGTAACATCTGGTGAATATGTTTTTTCTCCAGTAGGTATTTTGCTATCAGCTGGGCCTGGTAATAAAGCTGTCAAGAAACTCCTTTAATATAAATTATAGCACTACTTTTCAGTATCTGGATTTAATAATATTGTTACACTACCTGCATGAAATCCTGAAGTAAGCTAATTAACAAGCACAAACAAACAGCTGCAGGTTAATTATTTCATTATTTTTGTGTTGAAGATATCACATGTGCATTAAAGTGCAGTGAATTTGTATGTTAGCATTAAAGAAGCAGATATATAAACATCTCATGGTATTGCATATGTCCCTGTGAAGCTAAATGCAAGATCCACATAGATAGCAAAAGCTTGGAGGGATATGGGGAAATGCAGGCATGTGGGACTAGCATATGTGTGGAATTTTGGCAAGTTGGGGTGAATGGGCAGTTACTATGCTGTATCACAATTACTCTCTGCACACAAGTGCACTGGTCTTGTATTGATGATCATTTTGATTATTAAAGACCAAATTAATCCCTTGGGCTTGAATTTCAAAAGCTTGACAAGGCTGAAGATGCTTGAGTGTCTGAAAACTGTTAAAACCTGTCATTACAGCAATGGAATGGTTACAGAAGTAACCCTTGTATCCCCCCTCTCTCTCATTCCCTCCCCTCAACCTAGTCATCTTACTAGTTTCACTGTTTGTATCCCTTCAATATTATCGCTTCCACAGCAAACAATGGACCATTGTGGACTCCATCTTTCTTGAGTCATCAATGTGGAATTTTGGCAAGTTGGGTGAATGGGCATGTGCTCTGCTGTATCACTATTACTCTCTGCACACAAGTGCACTAGTCTTGTACTGATGACCATTTTGATTATTAAGGACCAAATTAATCCCTTGGGCTTGAATTCCAAAAGCTTGATTTAAGGCTGAAAAGGCTTTGGTGTCTTATAACTGTTCAAACTTGCAATTACAGCAATGGAAAAATGTTGAGACTGGGATCATACCATTGCCCTTGCAAAATTTGAATGTGTCAGAATGCAGAATGCTCATGCAGAATGGTTGGGAAATAAGAGATAAATGCAAAAACAAACAGAGTTCATAAAATCACCATGAATTTATCTCATGAATGTATTCTTGACTTTGAAAGCTGTCCTCAACATCGCAGATGCAAGTTTACAGTTGCCAGTTAAATCAGATGAGATATGCAGAAGTGAAATTGAAAGGATATAAGGCACAATAGGCATGTGTAGTTTTTTATTTCTTCTGCGCAATGCAGTGAAAGATTTGGGTTGCAAAGTTCAATTAAGCAGTGCACGTTTTTTTATGGTAGTAGCACTGAATCGGATTAATTATGGTGACACAAGGAAATGAAGATGCTGGAATCATGAGCAATACACAAACTGCTGGAGAAACAGTTCAGGCAGCATCTGTGGAAGGAATGGCCAGGTGAAGTTTCGGGTGGGGATCCTTTAATAATGTTATCTGTGATTCAAGCACATATCTGTGGTGTAAGCCGTGTAGGTGGTCACATTCGTGAGGGTTCATTTAATGGGCAGATAATGGTCACTAAATGTTTGTCCAATTAACATTACTCAACCTCTCACTTCACACCTCAAACAGGGTCATTGTGCATTCATCACCAGAAAGAGCCAATACCAGACTGCCACTACAATTCTACACAAATTTGGTATTTCCGTTAGCTTCAGAACCTAATGCAGGGTTTCAACCCAACACATCAAGCATCCATCTGCCCCCACAGATGTTGCCTGGCCCACTGAGTTTCTATAGTAGCTATTTTTCCACTGTAAATTTAGGGCCCCTAAAGAATTGCAACCATGGAACCAAAATGGAACCAAAAATGCCAAGATGAGTACACATCTCCTTACACACATAGACTACCAACAATGGACAGTACTTTTATTGTTTTCCTCTTTACCTAAATTGAATGATACAAACAGCAACAGATGAAGTTTGGCATTTAGCATATATATCAGAGTGTCACAAACAAACAGATGTTTATGCCTGTTGGTACATATGGTAGTTATTCTTCTGGTTTCTGGAATGTGTAATAGAGCTCACTTTCTATCAGTGTAGTCAAGTATACTGTACACAGTGAGGTTCTGCAGGAAAAGCACCAATGCTGATTCTCTTACCTCCTGGATACTTGCAAAGATAAAATAACATTATCAACTAACTGCATTCCATGTATGTGGGTGTGAATGTGCTCTGTTCTTGGAACCCAATCAATGTAGAGCATATAAATAAATGCATGGAAAAATAGAGAGCTGTTGGAACATGTGCAAGTGATTCTTCAGTTTTCTAATTACACTGCAAATCTAATCATGCATTACGCTCATATATCCTATTTGGGAGAAAAGATAGAAACATAGTTGAAGGTTATACTTAACAAGAACCAGCTGATAGCCTCACAGGACCATAGACCTCAGTTTGATTCTGAGTTTGGGTGCTGTCTGTGTGGAGTTTGCATATTCTCCATGTTACCACGTGGGTTTCTTCTGGATTTCTCTGGTTTCTTCCCACATCCCAGGTTTGTAGATTAACTGGCCTCTATAAATTGCTCCCAGCGCAGATGAGAAAGTGAGATAACCTAGATCTAGTGGGTATAGGGTGATTGATGTTCAGCATGACTCGTTGAGCCTAGAGGCCTGGTTCTACACTGTCTCTAAACTAAACTTAAATAAGCCATCAATAGCAAACACTAGCTTTCAGCCCATTTCTATTAATTCCATGTTAGAAATAGAAAGACTGAAATTTTAGATGAATTCTTGAATAAACATCCAAATACAGAAAAAAATGATATCTATTGGAAAGTGATATCCCATCAACGGAAACACATAGACTCAAATAATAAGCTCAGAAATATGGGACGAAAGCTTACAACACATACATCATTGTTCGTTAAATGCTAAACATGTTCTTATACAGCATAGATCGCCTATATGTGATAAAGTCAAATCTCAGAAGCAAATTTGTCACATTCATTCACTAATTGTATAAAAATGTAGAATATTGGAACGAAATATTTTTAGATAATTTCGAATGTTATTAATATTACTATGATTTCTGATCCAAAGTTAATAATACTTGGAATACTTGAAACGAACCAAAGAATTTTTATCGACTATTGATTGGGAAAAAATTAATACTAAAATTTTGGAAAGGCCCTGCATCCCCCAACAATTAAAATGTGGAATACAGAAATGTCGGAGACACTTCACTTGGAGAGATTGAGGCTTGTCCTTATGGATAGGTTAGATCTCTTCAGAGAGATTTGGTCTCCATATATTAAATATTTACAGGGTCATAACGGTTCGGCGCGAAGACTTGACTGAGGCCTGAATATCTGAATGGATGAAGAAATAATATAATAAATCATGAATATATCTCCACGGATTAATGAGTAATATTCCAATCTCCATCAAACTTTCAACACTCTCTTTTCTATTTCTAATTTTTTCTATCCCTAATTAGAAAAAAAAGTATAGAAACACATTATATTAAATTTTTAATATTAATGCGAATATAGATATCAACTTGTATGAAAATATTATTGATGTCTTGTATTTTTAATTACATAAAAATTGTGTAGTTTCAACTATATAATAATTTAGAAATATAAAGTCAATAAGAATACAAACACTCTTATTATTATGAAAATATAATGAATATTATAGAAGTTCACTAATATTATGCCCAATTATACAAAATAATTAACCATTTTTTATCGTTGTATAAGAGTGTACTTTGTAATTACTTTGTTTCTATAATAAAAAAAAATAAAAAAATAAAATAAAAAAATTCCATGTTGGCATCACAGAGAATCTAGTCTTTTGTATCAACAAAGGTCATTGTTGATTATAATGGCACAACTACTTGGCATAATGAGTCCTTAAAACTGCCCCAACATTCACACTGAACCTGTCATGTTATACTGAAGTGTGTTCATGTGTACATGGATATATCTATGTTTCCAATATTAAGACACTCATTAAAGTTGACATAACTGGGATGTTTGCCACAGGTTTTTTTTAAAGTACTAGGCTATGGTGAGACCAATCAGATAATGGGATAAATGATCAAGAATCCACATTTAAACCTTGAGATATTTGAAATTTGAACAATAAATCACTGATGAGGTGAGTAAATGGAAATAAATATGGATGAATGTACTGGAACTTGCTGGGAAACAGACTGGACTGCCAAAAGTAGCCATTGATGAAGTCGACAAGGTATGAATGGAGACACCATAAACTGCAGATGCTGGAAGACCAAGAAATAGGAGCACAATACTAACTCACCATTATGCATAGAGGCATGGGAGATGCCAATTAAATAAATGGATCCCAAAAATAGCCATGGTCACATCTGATGTGCTATCAACCACCTGTCACATTCTATCCTATGTGCATAAAGACTCAGTCTGCTATTCTGTACATTCTGAACTAACTGGGAAATTATGCTTATTATTTATGGTGATGGTCTTGCTGAGCTGTAAACAAAAAAAAAAGGTATTTCACTGTACCTTGGTACGTGATAATAAAGAAACCATTGAACCATTCTAAATGTAAGCATACAAAACATAAAGTATTTTAATGCTACAGAGGACTCTCCGCTTTTGCATCAGACCTGCCCTGCATAGATAAATGTACTGTTATTTAGTTTAGGTTTGAGAAATAGTGTGGAAACAGGCCCTTCAGAGTCGTCCAATGATTACCCGTTCTCTAGTTCTATCCTACACACTTAGGACAATTTACAGAAGCCAATTAACCTACAAACCTGCATGTCTTTGTAATGTGGGAGGAAATCAGAGCACCCAGAGAAAACACATGTGGTCATAGAGAGAATGTACAAACTGTATACAGACAGTACCTGCAGTCATGATTGAACCCAGGTCTATGGCACTGATAGGTAGCGCTACCACTACACAACTGAGCCACCCCCTGTAAGACGTTAATAAAAGAACATGAAGGCATTGATGTTGAGAAAGCTTTATACAGGTGATCCATTTGTCAATGTAGGAAGGAACTGCAGGTGCTGGTTTAAACCGAAGAAAGAGTGAAAAAGCTGGAGTAACTCAGCTGGTCAGATAGCATTTCTGGAGAAAAGGATTAGCTGACACCATGTCCACTTCAGACTGGAGAAGTGTCTTGACCCGAAACATCACCTATTCCTTTTCTCCAGAGATGCTGTCTGATCCCCCTGAGTTATTCCAGCTTTTTGCGTCTACTTTGTCAATCACCTTTCACCTCCATCTGTCACCCCCCCAGTTTATAGATTCTAAACTGAATGCAAAAGAAGACCCCTTTCAACTCATTGCATCCATAATGAGTGAAAAAGAGCTTTTCAAATTTATCCTTGTTCTTAGTTCATAGTCTCATATGTTATGACACTTCAAGTGCTTATCCAAGAATCACTGAATTTCTGGTTTGTTCACTTGCTCGCTCGTCAGACAACGTTCTGCCATCCCTTTGCCACAGCCAGTGCCACACCTGTGCCTCTGCGGAGATCATCCACAGTGCATGCCTCTCTGCTGAAAGTCAGTAGGTGGGCCATTGTCTGCACCTCTCCACAGTTGCACTTGTCAGAGTTCGAGAGGCCCTGGTAAGATTTTCTGGTGAATTACCGGTAAGATTATTTTAGACCCCTCCATGGTCTTGATGATAACATATCTCCTCAACTCGTTTTCCATCTATCTACCTACTATATCAATCTATATGAGAGAAAAAAATCCTTTCTATCCACTCTGTATATGTTCTTCATACTTTTATTCACATTAATTATATTTCCCATCAAGCCGTCAGATTTATTCGTCACGTGCACAATAAAGTGCAGTGAAATGAACCTGCCAACAGCGGTACAATAAAGAAAAGAACATACAATACACAATAAAAAATTAACACAAACATCCACCACAGCATTCATCACTGTGGAGGAAGACACAAAGTTTAGTCAGTCCTCCTCCATTTGTGGTCGGCCACAACCCTGTTGTGGCCGGCCAGATGTGCTGATGACGTAAGTCCTGAATCGGTGCTTCCCTACCGGAGACTGCGGCTTCAAGATGGTGTAGGCCGCAGGGCCGGCGGTCGGAGCTCTTCTCCAGGGATCTCCGGCGCTCAGGGCGGTAAGTCACCACCGTGCCCACGGTTCGAAGTAGGCTGCGGGCCGGCAGTTGGATCTCTTTTCCTCTGGGGTCTCCAACGAGGGATCCCAGGCTCCGGTCGCCGCGCCAGCTGGAAGCACCACAGTCCACGGCTTCTAGATGATGTAGATCGCGGGTCGGCAGTTGGAGCTCTTCTCCTCCAGGATCCCCAACGAGGGATCCCAGGTTCCGGACGCCGCGCCAGCTGGAGCTCCACAGACCACGGCTTCACGCTGCCACGGGCCAGCGAATGGAGCGCTCCCTTTCGGCAACTCCCGGCGAGGGCTCGCACGCTCCGCGATGAAAATGTCTACGCTGCATCCGCAGCAGAAGCCCCGGGCGCATCTTCCTGGAAAGGCCGTACCGATCCTTTGTGTTAGGCCGCGAGGGAGACATGGAAAAAGTTGCCTCTCCGTGGAGGAGGCGACCAAAACGGTTTTTCTCCAGAGATGTTGTCTGATCCCCCTTGATTCCAGCTTTTTGTGTCTATCTTTGACCCACTTTGTCAATCCACTTTCACCTCCATCTGCCAATCACTTGCCAGGCTTCGTCCTGCCCTTACTCTCCTTTCCAGCTCTCTACCCTTTACAACAATTGGTCTGAAGAAGAGTCCTGACCTGAAATGTTGCCTGCCCATTCTCTCTCCACATGCTGCCTGACGTGTTTGGCCCAAGATTCCAGAATCTGCAGTCTCTGTGTCTCCAGGACAATAAAGAAATCTGTTATAAATGTTTACGAATAGCTTCACTTAATGCAGATTATTCTCCATCTGTTTATATTTTCTGGACTAATTTCCTTCACTAACCTAGTCTCTTTACAAATAGGTTTAGTTGTCAATTCATCATGACAATGAGCAGTGGGTTGCTTCCCCCGAGTAGGAAGGAGATACTTCCAACTTAACAAATAAGTTTAAAAAACAGTTATATCTTTAAAGGAAGGTAGACAAAAATGCTGGAGAAACTCAGCGGGTGAGGCAGCATCCATGGAGAGAAACATAGAAACATAGAAAATAGGTGCAGGAGTAGGCCATTCGGCCCTTCCAGCCTGCACCGCCATTCATGGCTGATCATCTAACTCAGTATCCCGTACCTGCCTTCTCTCCATACCCCTCGATCCCTTTAGCCACAAGGGCCACATCTAACTCCCTCTTAAATATAGCCAATGACCTGGCCTCAAATACCTTCTGTGGCAGAGAATTCCAGAGATTCACCACTCTCTGTGTGAAAAATGTTTTTCTCATCTCGGTCCTAAAAGATTTCCCCCTTATCCTTAAATGGTGACCCCTTCTCATGGACTTCCCCAACATCAGGAACAATCTTCCTGCATCTAGTCTGTCCAATCCCATAAGAATTTTGTAAGTTTCTATAAGATCCCCCCTCAATCTTCTAAATTCTAGCGAGTACAAGCCGAGTCTATCCAGTCTTTCTTCATATGAAATTTGCGAAAGTGATATGAGAGAAGGAATAGGCGACGTTTCAGGTCGAGATCTTTCTTCAGACTGGATCAGTCTGAAGATCAGAAGATGGCGACAAAACACAATGCTCTAAATGAGGCCTAACAAGCGTCTTATATAATTGCAACATGACCTCACAACTACGATACTCATACTCTGAATAATGAAGGTTAATATGCCAAAATACCTTTTGACCACTCTATCTACCTGTGATGCCACTTTCAAGGAACTACGCACCTGCACTCCTAGATACCTTTGGTCTACAACACTCCCCAGATCCCTACCATTCACTGTGTAGAGTTCCTGCCATGTTAGACTTCCCAAAATGCAACACCTCACATTTCTCTGCATTAAATTCTATCAACCATTGATACTGCTGCAAGATTTGACAACTGCCTTCACTATCACCAGTACCACCATGCCAAATATGATGCTAAGCTAATCTAATCTTATCTGTGTGCACACAATCTGTACCCCTCCATTCCCTGCACATTTTAAAATAAAACATTTGGACAGGTACATGGATAGGAAGGGTTTAGAAGGATACAGGCCAAATGCAGGCAGGTTGGACTAGTTTAGATGGGGCATGTTAGTTGGCATGAAAAGTTGGGCAGCAGAGCCTGTCTCCATGTTGTATGACTTTATGACGGAATGACCCTACGACACATCATGTGCTCATCTAAAAGCCTTTTGAAATCCACTATTGTTCCAGGGTTCCATGGCCCGCTGTATAAAAAATCTTGCCGGCCTATCTATATAATTAAAACTCAAATCTTGACCACTTCATGTTTGCACTGCATATTGATTTTAGAAAAAACGCTACCACATACGGCTGTGATTTTTGGTCATCTTACTCAGTCCCACTCCGCTGTGCAGGACAAGAGGATTTTTCCCATCGATGAAAAATAAAAGAATTATTAATGTTTTAAAAATGTTGATATGTTCACATCATGAAGGCCACACCCCTTCTGGTGGGAGGGGGAGGGGTTATAAAACCTGGAAGTGTGGACTGCCTCAGTCTCTGCACGATGGGGGAGCAAGAGGCCATGACTCAGTCTGAGCTGTGAATAACACTGAACACATGTCTACTAAACTGAGTGGTTTTACTGACCTAAAAGTGCCCTTAATGTGGTTTGAAAATGCAAAGCAAATGTGGAGGTGGTTGGTTGGTTTGAAAAAGCAAAGCAAATGTGGTGGTGGTGGTTGGTTTGAAAGAGCTAAGCATATGTGGTGCTGGTGGTGGTGGTTGGTTTGAAAAAGCTAAGCAAAGGTGGTGGTGGTGGTTGCTTTGAAAAGGCTAAGCAAAGGTGATGGTGATGGTTGTTGTGAAAAAGCTAAGCAAATGTGGTGGTGGTTGGTTGGTTTGAAAAAGCAAAGCAATTGTGGTGGTGGTTGGTTGGTTTGAAAAAACAAAGCAAATGTGGTGTCTTACCAGGGGGCGCCGTCGAGTATGGCTGCCCTGCCAGCATCTGTTAGTCTTTTCATCTTTTTTGTGAGTTAGAGTGTTTGTTTTGGAGGTCTTTTATGTGGTGGGTGGGGAAGGGGGAAACTTTATTTCCTGGTCCCTACCTGGTCGGATAGGAGCTTTCCTGCTTCTTCACCCCCCTCCTCGTGGTCTACCATCTGACTGGGGCGGCCTGTCCTGTCGGGACCGGCCGGGACTGCAGCTTCAGCGGTGGCACAGCGCCGGGACGCCATCACGGAGCAGACGATGCCTTACCGGGTCGCCGTGCGGTGGGCTCCAGAGTGCTGTGGCCGTCGACTTCAACGTCCGAGGAGCTGTGGCTGCAGGCATCCAGCCATGAGCGGCGCTGGATTTAATGCACCGCGGAGCCTGGGATTCGAGATCGCCAGAGTCGGAGCTCCAGCCAGCATGGCCTGAGGACTACGGGTGCCGTTTTCTCCGGGGAGGAAGCGGCTGCTCCAGACATTTCCAGGCCGCTTAGGAGTGTTCACCTGACGCTGGAGTTCCAGCTTTCCGGCAAGAGGGCCTGAAAAACATCGGACTAGCTGCGGAGGCAACAATAGGCCCGACTATGGGTGAACAGGGGATGGGACTGGACTTCCCCCACAGTGGGGACCATTGTGGAGGGATGTTTTTATGTTTATTGTTAAATTCTTTAATGTTGTGTGCTGCATTGGCAAGTCAAATTTCACTACACCATTTGGTGTATTTGATAATAAATGTCCTTTGTATCCTTGTATCCTTGTATCTTCCCAACTTTTCTGGTTTTCTAGAAAACTTTAGCAGTATAAAGTCTACACAACCTTTCTGTCAGATATTGAGAGTTTGTCAATAGAAAATATTGTTCTTCTAATATTAAATATTACACAAGTAGCAGTGTTGACATGCCTGGCGCTACTACATTTGCATTGTAGCAGTACCATATAGGCAATGTATACCTATATCTAAATAGCTATCAAGTAACAAAATAAATAAAAATAGACTACTTTGAGACAATATAATGCTTTGTAGTCGTCAGAAAGGTGAGGGTTCTATCACTGTTTCTAAAGTTGCAACAAAATGGGTAAAACTATTAACAAGAGTATAACAATCCCGAAGGTCAGCCATTTTCTTTCTCCCGGTAAGTATTTTACATCACAATAGGGCAATGCTCATGATAACGTGAGTCACATATTAGTTTGAATGTAAATGTCAAGGGAATAAACCATGAGGGTATAACACCATCATGAACGTAACAGTACAGCAGATAAAGTCTTAAAACCGCATGTGTAAAAAGGTACACATGTCAAAATGTATATATGTAATACCCGAATGGGTGAGCAAAAAATATTAGTCAGCTCATCTTTCCATGAGATTGGATTATTAGACTAACTATTTACAGGAGACATATTGAGATCCCCTTTAAAGATGCATATCTATGACCAATAATGTGATCGGGGCTTGGAAAAGGCGAGGAGCAAGGATGACTTGGTAAGTGTGGTCCTTGAATGAAATCTGCCAATAGAAAGGCTTAAAATAGAACTTGTTTAAATCTGGTTGGGAAGAGTAGGCATCCAGAGTACTAATGTGGACCGCTCTTAGCTCAAAAAGTCACCACCTCCTTTCAGATTGTGTTCTCTTATCCCCATTCCAAATACATTTATTCTCTTCATTATTCCCCAATAACTCTTCCCTCTGATCCACCAGCCTCGTTTGTTACTTTACCGCTCTCCCCTCTCCCATCTAATGGCTGGAGAAGCACGAGATCATTGACATATTCAAGAGAACAAATAGATCTTATAAACTCAGAGTGTACACTAACGTGAGCAGATAATTAAGGCCAAATATGTGCAGGACCCACATTCTGTTTACATGTATTAATGCCACCTGCTGGATATTCAGGTTCCTACAGCCTTGAGTTACATTTCCTGTTATACAGGAAGTTATCATAAACCAGGAAATCCAGCCCAGAGGGTACCTCATGGTGTAGACAGTGTAATTCTCAGTGTGTAATCTATCGCCATCCTACCCCACAGAATTTATTAGATGCAATGTCTGTGAGTAATTATGTTTGTTAACAGCATCTTTATATGTTACAAACATTATTGAGCAGGATTGCTATTATTAACAAGGTTATGAATGTTTCATGTACCCTGGTTGGTTTCTCACATAACAGCACTGTATTTGGTGGTGGGATCATAGTTTATGTTCCTATGCCAAGTGTATAACGTAACTAAATATGCCGTTTCCTTTTCTGTTTGTATGTTACAGTTTCACAGTTGAATACAGTAAAGTATCAACGACATCTCGTGTCTACGGGTCTTTATTGGATTAATTGTTTAACTTGCTAGAAAGCTGGATAAGGACATTCAGCGAGTCCAGTATAAAATATGTGAGGAGCATGTGATGCATTGAATATTTTTGCAACAGATAGAATGGTGCCAGACACTATGAATCTCTTGCATGTGCTAACGTAGAGGTGTTCACCATGTAAATCATATAAGAAAAAAATAATTCTATTGTTGTATTTGTAAGATTAACTTGGAAAAATACTGATGCTCCTTATTATCAATAGAATATCAGAAAAGTAGTTACAACCATTTGAGTCCTGGGGAGCTGCGCACGCAGCGGGAGTGTCCCGAGGAGCCGCTTGAGCCCGATCTGCTCGCCAAACAACTGCAGCGCCAATGACCGGAGTGACGACTGAAAACCGGAACACACCCCCGGGCAGTCCTGATGCCCCACAGGCCCCCCAGGCGACTGCCGGGAAGCCGGTTGGCGAGGCCTGCCTGGGTCGAAGGAGCCTCAGTGGCGGCAGCAGGAGACTCAGCAGCAGCTTGAGTCTCGATGGCAACTGGAGTCTCGGCGGTGATGGGGCCCCAGCTATCGCCACTAGTCTTGGCGGTAGCAGGAGCCTCAGTGGCGGTGGGAACCTCGGTTGCAGTGGAATGTGAGGGGGGGAAGGGGAAGACAATGGGGCACTCGAGTTTAGAATCCTCTGCCCAGGGGATAAGTCTGTGTTTGTTTGTTTGTTCGTTCATTCCGGTGAAGGCGCTGTGCACACTGTGCACTTTTAATTTCAAGTGTTTGTGTCCCTTGTGTGTTGTGATTGTTGGCAGACAAATTTCCCTCCGGGATGAATAACGTTTTATCGTATCGTATATCGTATGTTGTGAAAATTGATGCAAAGGCTGTGTAATAAAATTTGTAAAAATAGTAACAAGTTTTGGTATGAGGAAAAATGATAACAACTTTAAAAAGAGCAAGAACAAATGCAGTGGTGAGACAGGGATCAGCTTATGGCAGATACAAAAAATGTGTATCTCCTATGATACTGCAGAGAAGGAGACGCGTTATTGAAGTAATCACGCATTAATGAACATATTAATCTTAGGCAAGGGCAAAGTTTTATTTGTGACTGAAAGAATCACAAACATAACATTCATCGTTTTATATAAACAACGAACTGCAGATGCTGGTTTATACGAAAGATAGATACAAAGTGCCGGAGTGGGACAGTGGATCAATCAGCATCTCTGGAGGAAAAGAATAGGTGATGTTTCTACGGTCAGGACTATTCCTTCGGTCTAAAGAAGGGTCCCGACCTGGAACGTTACATTTCATTTTCCTCCAGAGATGCTGCATGGCCCGCTGAGTTAATCTGGCACTTTGTGTCTTTCACTGTTTTATAATTTGATATATTTTAAGCTAACCTTTTAAATTATATTGTGAATAAGGATTTATTAAGGATATATGGTATTATAAATAAACTTTATTTTATTTATTATTTATTATTTCGGACTCGAGGTCCAGACAAGGTACATAAAAATACATTGCATAAAAATACATCATAAATACATATAAAATCTCAGTATATCACTTATAAAAGCATCATAAATTATATATTAAAAAAAAACCACAATACACGATTTAAAATCCAGAATAAAAAAGAAAGATCAATGTCCTACAATGAGACAGTGATACCAGTGTCTCCACAACTGGGATTCGTAGCATGTAGAGCTAAACCTTATGTTTGACAAGGCCACGATAATTACATTTTTAGAGTAATTTATCCTGCAAATGAATTTACACAAATGATTTCTTAGGATAATTTCTAAAGTACTGATTCCTGCAGCCACAAACATGTTACTAGCACAACCCCATCTAGGTTTCCTTAGCAGTGTTTACTTGGCATATTTATAGTCCACCTTTATTCTCTGCAAACTTGTCTTTCCATAGTTCAACCACAGGTGCGCAGTATAGAGTGGTGTGCAATATGCTCTAAACAGCGACTTCTTCACCACATTTGTACATGCACCAAACATACACAAGAGAATATTCGGCTGTACATATAGCATACATCGTTGCCTATAAATATCCTCATCATCTGTCAGTTATTCTGTAATAAAATGCCCAAGATATTTTACCTTATCACAGACACTAAGATTATTGTCAGACGATTTGAAATCGGGAAATTTTAGGCATTTATCCTCTTTGGTTCTACAGATGAAAACAGCACTCTTACAAGCATTATATTTAATATCATGTTCCACAACATACACAGAACAAAAAGTAAGGAGCTGCTGGAGACCAGCACTAGATGGACTAAAGACCACAAGATCATCTGCATACATAATATTGTTCACTAAAATATTACCAATCATGCACCCAGTATTACAGGTTTTCAATTGTTTGGACAGACCATCAATATAAAAATTAAACAGGACTGGGGACTGGAAGATTCCCCCTGTCTAACATCATTGCTAACTCCAAATGGGGCTGAGATCCTATTGCCCCATTTTATTTGCATAGTCTGGTGGGCATACCAGTAAGCCAGAATTCTCACAATGTATATAGGCACCCCTTTTTGACTCATTTTAACAAACAGCTTTTT
Source organism: Okamejei kenojei (assembly GCA_035221665.1). NCBI lineage: Eukaryota > Metazoa > Chordata > Chondrichthyes > Rajiformes > Rajidae > Okamejei > Okamejei kenojei. Next base: position 98,462,913 of record CM069131.1, read on the forward strand.
GTGATTAACACGATCAAAGGCTTTGGAAGCATCAATAAAGCACATAAGGATTGAAGACTTTTTGCCTCTATATTTGTTTACAATCTCCTTTAGGGCATATATGCACAAAGTGCCATGTTTAGCTTTAAAACCAAACTGGTTACCTGGGGAGTTAACAGACACTATCCAGCAGAACTCTTTCTAAGACTTTTGACAATATGCTGGCTAAAACTGTGGGCCTGTAATTATTTAGGCTGCCTATTTTCCAGCTTTGTCCTTAATGACCGGCACTAGCAGAACAGACCACATTGAGTCTGGTAACAAGCCATGAATCATAAAGCCAGTAAAACAAATAGCAAGGAGAGGAGCTATCCTCATACTCATATACTTAAGATGTTCAGCAAAAATATGATCCAAGCCACTTGCTTTGTTGTTGGACAGCTTGTTCGTGGCATGATACACCTCATGTGACATAATCAACATTGAGTCATTACTCAATATTGTCCATAATATACAAATCACCTTGGACACAGTTGAATAAAGTACCATAAAGTTGTCGCCATAACTCTGCGATATTAGCTGTTCCTGAAATTCCAAATACAGTGCATGGTAATGTTTTGCAACTGTTAAGGACTCTCACTTCTTTCCAAAAATCAGTAGCATTGTTACTTAACAGCTTCTTAGCCATGGAAACAGCCCTCATAGCGTGCTCATTTTTACAGATGAAGCGAACAGCATACTGATATCTTGCATTAGTGAGCTTCTTATACTGAAACACAGGCCCCTATCTGGGTCTACCAGGCATAGCTTCACGGGCTTCAGCATGATACTCAGCTACATACTTATTCCAGCCAGGCCTGATAGAAACATAGAAACATAGAAAATAGGTGCAGGAGTCGGCCATTCGAGCCTGCACCGCCATTCAATATGATCATGGCTGATCATCCAACTCAGTATCCTGTACCTGCCATCTCTCCATGCCCCATTATCTCTTTAGCCACAAGGGCCACATCTAACTCCCTCTTAAATATAGCAAATGAACTGGTCTCAATTACCTTTGTGGCAGAGAATTCCAGAGACTCACCACTCTCTGTGTGAAAAATGTTTTCCTCATCTCGGTCCTAAAGGAAATCCCCCTTATCCTTAGACTGTGACCCCTTGTTCTGGACCTCCCTAACATCGGGAACAATCTTCCTGCATCTAGCCTGTCCAACTCCTTAAGATCCCCCCCAGTCTTCTAAATTCTAGCGAGTACAAGCCAAGTCTATCCAGTCTTTCCTCATATGAAAGTCCTGACATCCCAGGAATCAGTCTGGTGAACCTTCTCTGTACCCCCTCTATGGCAAGAATGTCTTTCCTCAGATTTGGAGACCAAAACTGTACGCAATACTCCAGAACCCTGTACAACTGCAGTAGAACCTCCCTGCTCCTATACTCAAGTCCTTTTGGTATGAATGCTAACATACCATTTGCTTTCTTCACTGCCTGCTGCACCTGCATGCCTACTTTCAATGATTGGTGTACCATGACACCCAGGTCTCGTTGCATCTCCCCTTTTCATAATCTGCCACCATTCAGATAATAGTCTACCCTCCTGTTTTTGCCACCAAAGTGGATAACCTCACATTTATCCACATTATACTGCATCTGCCATACATTTTCCCACTCACCCAGCCTATCCAAGTCACCTTGCAGCCTCCTAGCATCTAACACTACCTCCCAGCTTAGCGTCATCCGCAAACCTGGAGATGTTGTATTCAATTCCCTCATCCAGATCATTAATATATATTGTAACTAGCTGGGGTCCCAGCACTAAGCCTTGCGGTACCCCACTAGTCACTGCCTGCCATTCTGAAAATGACCCGTTTACTCCTACCCTTCGCTTCCTGTCTACCAGCCAGTCCTCTATCCACATCAATACTGAACCCCCAATAAGGTGTGCTTTAAGTTTGTATACTAATCCCTTATGTGGGACCTTGTCGAAAGCCTTCTGAAAGTCTAGATATAACACATCCACTGGTTCTCCCTTATCCACTCTATTAGTTACATCCTTGAAAAATTCTATAAGATTCGTCGGACATGATTTACCTTTCGTAAATCCATGCTGACTTTGTCCAATGATTTCACCACTTTCCAAATGTGCTGCTATCCCATCTTTAATAACTGACTCTAGCAGTTTCCCCACTACCAATGTTAGATTAACTGGTCTGTAATTCCCCGTTTTCTCTCTCCCTCCTTTTTTTAAAAGTGGGGTTACATTAGCTACCCTCCAATCCTCAGGAACTACTCCAGAATCTAAAGAGTTTTGAAAAATTATCACTAATGCAGCCACTATTTCTGTGGCTACTTCCTTCAGTACTCTGGGATGCAGACTATCTGGCCCTGGGGATTTATCGGCCTTTAATCCATTCAATTTACCCACTTCCCAGCTAACATGGATTTCACTCAGTTCCTCCATCTTATTTGACCCCCGGTCTCCTGCTATTTCCGCAGATTATTTATGTCTTCTTCAGTGAAGACAGAACCAAAGTAGTTATTCAATTGGTCTGCCATGTCCTTTGTTCCCCATGATCAATTCACCTGTTTCTGACTGCAAGGGACGTACATTTGTTTTAACTAATCTCTTTCTCTTCATATATCTATAAAAACGTTTGTAGTCAGTTTTTATGTTCCCTGCCATTTTTCTTTCATAATCTATTTTCCCTTTCCTAATTACGCCATTTGTCCTCCTCTGCTGGACTCTGAATTTCTCCCAGTCCTCTGTTAGGCTGCTTTTACTGGCTAATTTGTATGCTTCATCTTTTGTTTTTATACTATCCCTGATTTCCCTTGTTATCCATGGATGTACTACCTTCCCTGATTTATTCTTTTGCTGAACTGGGATGAACAATTGTTGTAGTTTATCCATGCAGTCTTTAAATACCTTCCATTGCACATCCACTGTAAACCCTTTACGAATCACTTGCCAGTCTAACTTAGCCAATGCACGTCTCATACCTTCAAAGTTTACCTTTGCTTCTGACTTGCTTAAGGGATTAATCTCCTCTACTATATGATCAGAATGCTCATAAACTCCAATGAGGTATGTGCATCAACTTGGGGCACTTGACAGAAATGACATGACAAAGACTGCATTTCATATCCCCAATGACTACAATAGATAAGCAAGCCTTCCTCATCTGACATTCAATACCCAGTCACCAGTCAGCATCAAGTCGAACCACATTTATTGAATGTCTTATCGCACAGAAAGAACACGTCTCTAAAATATCCACGAGAGCTGGATGGAAAACTGTCAGGATGATGTAGACCAATTGAAAAGGTTAAGTATGGTTTCAGAATTAACATCTATTTGAAAGTAAAGGTCAATCTTGCAAATAAATTATAATTTTGAAGGACAAAATTGTGCCTCAAATTTATTTCAGATTTGATGATATTGACTTGTTGGAATATATAAAATCCATGTACACAGACCATCTGATGGGGTTCAGACAGAGTGAGAAATATTTATATTGCAGACTAAGATAAATAATTACAAAGATTGTTTGTTGGTAATGCAACAGGAAATTCTGCTGTTATTTCTAGGCCTCCCTGGGTCAGACCATTTCCTTGTTGCACCTTCCAAGGTGCATCACTTCACAGGTCTCTGCATTGAACTTTAATTGTTCTTAACTGCAGTTGGAAGTGTTCTCCTGACATTAAACCACTCAGCTGATGTCCCATACTTAGAGCACAGAACATAAAAAAGTACAGCACAGTAACAGGCCCTTCAGCCCATAATGTCTGTACCGAACATGATGCCAAGACCAACCAGAAGGCTCCATGGATATGTCGCTGCAGTGGCAGAAGGCTCCTGGGGTGCGAATGAAGAAGGACCTGGCAGGCCACCATAAAGAAGAATCCATCGAGCTGCTGAAAAGAAAGACACCGCAGGCCGCCCGTGGCCACGTGCAGCGGCAGGCCTGGCTTGTCGCCGCAAAGAAGGACCCAGCAGGTCCACAGACTGCAGCGGGGAAGCTCAACCGAGAGCTCAATGCTCTTAAGACAGTGGAATTGATTGTAGACTTTAGGAGAGATACACCTCCCCTCACCCCACTCACCATCAACAACACCACTGTCACATCTGTGGAGTCTTTTAAGTTCCTGGGAACGATCATCTCCAAGGACTTTACGTGGGGGGCGACCGTCGACTCTGTGGTCAAAAAAGCACAACAGAGGATGTACTTCGTACAACAGCTGAGGAGGCACAATCTGCCACATGCAATGATGGTCCAATTCGACACGGCCATCGTAGAGTCTGTTCTCACCTTCTCCATCATGGCCTGGTTTGGCTCAGCCACCAAGCACGACACCTGGAGGGTGCAGTGAATCGTCCAAAGAACAGAGAAGGTTATTGGCTGCAACCTTCCCTCCATTGATGAACTGTGCACTGCAAGGGCCAGGAAGCGAGCAGGCAAGATCATCTCTGACCCCTCTCACCCAGTCCACAAGCTCTTTGAATCACTTCCCTCTGGAAGGCGACTCTGGACTGTCAAAGCTGCCACTGCCAGACATAAAAACAGTTTTTATCCACGAGTAGTTGCTCTACTCGACAGCCAACTTTGTTGGTTCACATGCTTAATCAATGGTGTTTTATCATTAATGTTTTATTATTATTAATGCTTACTGTTTTCTGAGTCATTCGTATCTGTCACTGTATGTCATGTTGTTACTTGTGGGCAGAGCACCAAGGCAAATTCCTTGTATGTGAATACTTAGGCAATAAACATACTTACTTAATTACTTAGGAGCCCCAAAGAGTCGATGAGGAGGAGGCCACTGGTGATGACGAACGTGAGGAGTGGACCGGTCAGAGAGGTACCGGGGTATTGGCTCCAGTGCCAGTAAGGTCGGCTGCAGGAGGACGCAGGCAGTCAGGCGAGTAGAGGGATGTTGGTTTGCGGGTTGTGCTGGTTGAGAGCAACAGAGGAGACCCTACAGAGACCTGGGGCTTACATGGATCGGGAGCCGCTCCAGTACATTGAACACGTGGACTGGACTTTGGACTTTTGTAAATGCCCCCAAAATGTGGTGACATGCATGTGTGTGCTATGCAAAAATAATTTCACTGTGTAGTGTGACAATAAAGAACCATTGAACAATTAAACATTTGAACATTTGAACTTCTATTTGCCTGAACACAATCCATATCCCTCCATTCCCTGCATTTCCATGTGCCTATCTACAGTGGCTTGCAAAAGTATTCATACCCTTGAACTTTTCCACATTTTGTCACGTTACAACCACAAACATAAATGTATTTTATTGGGATTTTATGTGATAGACCAACACAAAGTGGCGCATAATTGTGAAGTGGAAGGAAAATGATACATGGTTTTTAAATTTTTTTATAAATAAAAAACAGAAAAGTGTGGCGTGCAAAAGTATTCAGCCCCCTTTATTCTGATACCACTAAATAAAATCCAGTGCAACCAATTGCCTTCAGAGGTTACCAAATTGGTAAATAGAATCCACTTATGTGTAATCTAATCTCAGTATAAATACAGCTGCTCTGTGACGGTCTTAGAGGTTTGTTAGAGAACATTAGTGAACAAACAATGTTCCTTGGGCATCGTGAAGCCCAAGGAACACACCAGATAGATCAGGGATAAAGTTGTGGAGAAGTTTAAAGCAGGGTTAGGTTAGAAAAACATATCCCAAGCTTTGAACATCTCACGGAGCACTGTTCAATCCATTATCCAAAAATGGAAAGGGTATTTTCCATACTCTTCCATACTCAGAGGCCCACAGGAGCCATTGGAAGAGAAGGAGGGGGAGGAGCGACACCCGACCGGTAAGCTTTAAAATCAAGCACGGGGCTTGTTTTTTCAGAGGCCCACAGGAGCCGTTGGAAGAGAAGGAGGGGGAGGAGCGACACCCGACCGGTAAGCTTTAAAATCAAGCATGGGGCTTGTTTTTACCTAAATCCATAATGTTCCATTTGGAGAAGTGGGTTTTTTTTGAGGAAGCCGCTGATTGGTGGAAAGTGGACTAGGGTAAGCAGCTGATTGGTGGGAAGTGGACTAGGGTAAACAGCAGATTTACAGTCAGATTTCAGCAGCTTGTAGTGATTTTATATTGTGTTGATATTGTAACCTGTGTAAGGGGGGAGTATGAAGGCCAGGGCAGTGTACTGTTCTGGATGTCAGATGTGGGAGGTCAGGGAATCCGATAGCCCTCCAGACGTACACATCTGCGCCAGGTGTGTCGAGATGGGGCTCCTAAAGGACTGTGTTAGGAACCTGGAGCAGCAGCTCGATGACCTCCGTCTGGTCAGGGAGAGTGAGGAGGTCATAGATAAGAGCTACAGGTAGGTAGTCACTCCCAGACCACAGGAGGCAGACAAGTGGGTCACAGTTAGGAAGGGCAAGGGGCAGAGGCAGGGGCTAGAGAGTACTCCAGTGACCGTACACCTGGAAAATAGGTACTCGGGTTTCAGTACGATTGGAGGGGACAGCCTAGCTGGGGGCAGCAACAGCAGCCGGGCCTCCGGCCATTCACAGAGACCATGGGCCCTGATGCTCATAAGGGTAGCAAAAGAGGAGGGCAATTGTAATAGGGGACTCTATAGTTAGGGGGTCGGATAGGCAATTCTGTGGATGCAGTCGGGAGACCCGGATGGTAGTTTGCCTCCCTGGTGCCAGGGTCTCGCATGTGTCAGAACGTGTCCAAAAGATTCTTATAAGGGAGGGAGAGGAGCCTGATGTTGTGGTACACATAGGTACCAATGACATAGGCAGAAAAAGTGACGAGGTCCTGAAGGGAGAATTTAGGGAGTTGGGGGGAAAGTTAAGGATAAAGACCAAAAGGGTAATGATTTCAGGATTACTGCCTGTGCCATGTGACAGTGAGAGTAGGAATGGAATGAGGTGGAGGATTAATGCGTGGCTGAGGGACTGGTGCAGTGGGCAGTGATTCAAGTTTCTTGATCACTGGGACCTCTTTTGGGGAAGGCATGATCTGTACACAAAGGACGGGTTGCACTTGAACCCGAGGGGGACCAATATCCTGGCAGGGAGATTTGCAAAGGCTACTGGGGAGACTTTAAACTAGAAAGGCTGGGGGGAGGGACTCGGGTAGAGGGGGCTAGGGGTCAGGGTGTGGGGCAAGAGGCAGAGAAGGGAAGCACTCGGACCCAAAATGGGGTGGGTTTCTAAAATGTGTTTATTTTAATGCTAGGAGCATTGTAAGTAAGGTGGATGAACTTAGAGCCTGGATTGACACCTGGAAATATGATGTTGTGGCAATCAGTGAAACATGGTTGCAGGAGGGCTGTGATTGGAAACTAAATATTCCAGGATTTCGTTGCTTCAGGTGTGCTAGAATTGGAGGGACCAGAGGGGGAGGTGTTGCATTGCTTGTCAGAGAAGATATTACAGCAGTGCTTTGGCAGGCTAGATTAGAGGGCTCATCTAGGGAGGCTATTTGGGTGGAACTGAGAAGTGGGAACGGTGTAGCAACACTTTTAGGGGTGTACTATAGATCGCCAAATGGGGAGCGAGAATTGGAAGAGCAAATATGTAAGGAGATAGCAGATATTAGTAGTAAGCACAAGGTAGTGATTGTGGGAGAATTCAATTTTCCAAAAGTAGACTGGGAAACACATTCTGTAAATGGGCTGGATGGTTTGGAGTTTGTTAAATGTGTGCAGGATAGTTTTTTGCAGCAGTACAAAGAGGTATCAACCAGAGAAGGGGCAGTGCTGGACCTCCTGTTAGGAAATGAGGCAGGTCAGGTGACGGAGGTATGCGTTGGTGAGCACTTCGGGACCAGTGATCACAATAACATTAGTTTCAATATAATTATGGAGAGAGTCAGAACTGGACCTAGGGTGGAGATTTTTGATTGGAGAAAGGCTAACTTTGAGGGAATGCGTAAGGATTTTAAAGGAGTGAATTGGGACACTGTTTCATGGGAAGAATGTAGAAGAGAAATGGAGGACATTTAAAGGGGAAATTGTAAGAGTACAGAATCTTTATGTCCCTGTTAGGTTGAAAATAAATAGTAAAAATTAGAAAGAGCCATGGTTTTCAAGGGAAATTGGACACTTGTTTCGAAAAAAGAGAGATATCTACAATAATTGTAGGAGGCATGGAGTAAATGAGGTGCTAGAGGAGTATAAAGAATGTAAAAAGAATCTTAAGAAAGAAATTAGGAAGGCTAAAATAAGATATGAGGTTGCTTTGGCAAGAAAGGTGAAAGTAAATCCAAAGGGTTTCTACAGCTATATTAATAGCAAAAGGATAACGAGGGATAAAATTGGACCATTAGAGAACCCGAATGGACAGCTATCTGCAGAGCCAAAAGAGATGGGGGAGATATTGAACAATTTCTTTTCTTCGGTATTCACCAAGGAGAAGGATATTCAACTCTGTGAGGTAAGGGAAAAAAATAGAGTAGCTATGGAAACTATGAGATTCAAAGAGGAGGAAGTACTGACACTTTTGAAAAATATAAAAGTGGATAAGTCTCCAGGTCCTGACAGGATATTCCCTAGGACATTGAGGGAAGTTAGTGTAGAAATAGCAGGAGCTATGACAGAAATATGTCAAATGTCATTAGAAACGGGAATAGTGCCGGAGGATTGGCGTACTGCGCATGTTGTTCCATTGTTTGAAAAGGGTTCAAAGAATAAACCTAGCAATTATAGACCTATTAGTTTGACGTCAGTGGTGGGCAAATTAATGGAAAGGATACTTAGAGATAAGATATATAAGCATCTGGATAATCAGGGTCTGATCAGGAACAGTCAACATGAATTTGTGCCTGGAAGGTCATGTTTGACAAACCTTCTTGAATTTTTTGAAGCGGTAACTAGGGAAATTTGTGAGGGTAAAGCAGTGGATGTTGTCTATATGGATTTCAGTAAGGCCTTTGACAAAGTTCCCCATGGAAGGTTGGATAAGAAGGTTCAATCTTTGGGTGTTAATGGCGGAGTAGCAAGATGGATTCAACAGTGGCTGAATGGGAGATGTCAGAGAGTAATGGTGGATGGCTGTTTGTCAGATTGGAAGCCGGTGACCAGTGGGGTGCCTCAGGGATCTGTGTTGGGTCCACTGTTGTTTGTCATGTACATCAATGATCTGGATGATGGGGTGGAAAATTGGATAAGTAAGTATGTAGATGATACTAAGATAGGTGGTGTTGTGGATAATGAAGTAGATTTTCAAAGTCTACAGAGAGATTTGGGCCATTTGGAAAAGTGGGCTGAAAGATGGCAGATGGAGTTTAATGCTGTTAAGTGTGAAGTGCTACATCTTGGCAGGACAAATCAAAATAGGACGTACATGGTGAATGGTAGGGAATTGAGGAATGCTGTGGAACAGAGGGATCTAGGAATAACTGTGCATAGTTCCCTGAAGGTGGAATCGCATGTAGATAGGGTGGTAAAGAAAGCCTTTGGTGTGCTGGCCTTTATAAATCAGAGTATTGAATATAGGAGTAGGGAAGTAATGTTAAAATTGTACAAGGCATTGGTAAGACCAATTCTGGAGTATGGTGTACAATTTTGGTCGCCTAATTATAGGAAGGATGTCAACAAAATAGAGAGTACATAGGAGATTTACTAGAATGTTGCCAGGGTTCCAGCAACTATGTTACAGAGAAAGGTTGAACAAGTTAGGTCTTTATTCTTTGGAGCGCAGAAGGTTAAGGGGGGACTTGATTGAGGTCTTTAAAATGATGAAAGGGATTGACAGAGTTGACGTGGATAAGCTTTTCCCATTGAGGGTAGGGAAGATTCAAACAAGAGGGCATGACATGAGAATTAAGGGACAGAAGTTTAGGGGTAACGTGAGGGGGAACTTCTTTACTCAGAGGGTGGTGGCTGTGTGGAATGAGCTTCCAGCGGAAGTGGTGGAGGCAGGATCAATTTTAACATTTAAAAGTAAAGTGGATAGGTATATGGACGTGAAGGGAATGGAGGGGTATGGTCTGAGTGCAGGTAGATGACTACCAAGACTAGGGGAAAACAAATGGCCGGCACGGACTGGAAGGGCCGAGAGGGCCTGTTTCCGTGCTGTAATTGTTATATGGTTATATGGTGTTATATGGTTATGGCACAACTGCAAACCTACCAAGACATGGCCATCCACCTAAACTGACAGGCCGGGCAAGGAGAGCATTGATCAGAGAAGCAGCCAAGAGGCCGATGGCAACTCTGGAGGAGGTGCAGAGATCCACAGCTCAGGTGGGAGGATCTGTCCACAGGACAACTATTAGTCGTACACTCCACAAATCGGGCTTTTATGGAAGAGTGGCAAGAAGAAAGCCAGTGTTGAAACAAAGACATAAGAAGTCCCGTTTTCAGTTTGCCACAAGCCATGTGGGGGACACAGCAAACATGTGGAGGAAGGTGCTCTGGTCTGATGAGACCAAAATTGAAGTTTTTGGCCTAAATGCAGAACGCTATGTGTGGCGGAAAACTAACACTGCACATCACCCTGAACACACCATCCCCACTGTGAAACATGGTGGTGGCAGCATCTTACTGTAGGGATGCTTTTCTTCAGCAGGGACATGGAAGCTGATCAGAGTTGATGGGAAGATGGATGGAGCCAAATACAGGGCAATCTTGGAAGAAAACCTGTTAGAATCTGCAAAAGACTTGAGGCTGGGGCAGAGGTTCACCTTCCAGCAGGACAACGACCCTAAACATACAGCCAGAGCTACAATGGTATAGTTTAGATCAAAGCATATTCAATGGCCCAGTCAAAGTCCAGACCTAAATCCAATTGAGAATCTCTACTTGAACATTGCTGTTCACAGACGCTCTCCATCCAATCTGACTGATGAGCTATTTTGCAAAGAAGAATTAGACATAAATTTCAGTTGCAAAGCTGGTAGAGACATACCCCAAAAGACTTGCAGCTGTAATTGCAGCGAAAGGTGGTTCTACAAAGTATTGACTCAGGGGTGCTGAATACTTTTGCACGCCACACTTTTCAGTTTTTTATTTTGAATAAAATTTGAAAACCATGTATCATTTTCCTTCCACTTCACAATTATGCACCACTTTGTGTTGGTCTATCACATAAAATCCCAATAAAATACATTTACGTTTGTGGTTGTAACGTGACAAAATGTGGAAAAGTTCAAGGAATATTATTTAGATAATATATATAAGCATCTGGATAAACAGGGTCTGATCAGGAACAGTCAACATGGATTTGTGCCTGGAAGGTCATGTTTGACAAACCTTCTTGAATTTTTTGAAGCGGTAACTAGGGAAATTGATGAGGATAAAGCAGTGGATGTTGTCTATATGGATTTCAGTAAGGCCTTTGACAAGGTTCCCCATGGAAGGTTGGTTAAGAAGGTTCAATCTTTGGGTGTTAATGGCGGAGTAGCAAGATGGATTCAACAGTGGCCGAATGGGAGATGTCAGAGAGACTGGAAGGGCCAAGAGGGCCTGTTTCCATGCTGTAATTGTTATATGGTTATATGGTTATATGGAATACTTTTGCAAGCCACTGTATCAGTCACTTGAACACCTCTATCGTATCTGATATCCCCACCACCCCCGGGGGTGCATTCCAACAAATGGTCTGCAAAAACAGACGCATGAAACAAAAATATAAATGTAATAAAATTCCGCTGGTGACATAATGGGATAGAAATGTATGATGTAGATAGTCTAGTTTAGAACATTTATAGTACAAATTCTCATTGTGGTATCATTGCTGCATACATTAACAGGAAGAAATTTTATTTTTACAGCAGGTGGCATTGGTTGTGGGTATGAATAATCTATTTGTTCTATCATCCATGGTGGAAAAGCTGGTCCACTATCCACCACTCCTCTGTCCATGTGTCCATTATTCTTCCACTCCACAATCACTAAAAAGCCCTTTGATTAATTACTTCATCTTAAAGTGAGCCTAGCTGTTTTTTTATGTATAATATGCCACAAAAGAGTTAGTGAGAATAGGAGAAGAGGCATGAAGCTTAACGTACACGTTACTTTGCTAGCAAGTTCTATACTTGGTCAATTGGATGGCATACATCATTATAAACATATTTCTTTCTTGGTGTAAGTAATAGTTCTTTAAAGCATTCTTTTGGAACATGAGTAATATAAGAATTGCCGCACATAAATGCCACTGAGAATGCATTGATGGTGTTTCTCATTAATCCACTACTGTTTATGGTGATGGAGAAACATAAAGAATTCAAGTGTGTCAACCCAGTGTCCAAATCAAGACAATGTGTAACATTCATGGAAGAATTGAAAACTATCTTTGCACCTTTTTGGTTGTTGAAATCAAAGGGATGAAATGTATTTATTATCTGAAGGACACAATTGAAACATTTTTAACACATTTATCTCATTAACACCATTATTGATACAGTCTACTTTTTTTAAACAGATTTATTTAGTTATGCAAAATTATATTGTTCAACTGCCATGATAAGATTCTGAATTATATCTCCAGATCATTAGTCTAACCCTCAAGATACCAATCGTGGAGCTCTGCCAAAGGATTTGAGAATCAACTTTTGATAGATCATATGGATGTGAAGCTTAAATAAATCACATGACTTCCCTTCAGCTGAAAGGAAGATATTTAGAATAACATCACAATAGAAATCCCACCTATCATTAGAATTACACTAGACTAAGTGGGGCCCGTTGGGTTCCAGCATCACACGGGAGGACTGGTCACCCAACGCAATATTACACCTCTCCACGAATTCCAATATTGCTGGCCAGTGGAGGGGGGGGGGGGGGGGGTGGGGGGTGGGGGGGGGGGGGGGGGGGGGGTGCTTTCTGTTGCACTAGTATGGGCGTTGTGGGATGAAGGGACTGGTTTTCAGAGAGCTAGTATGGACATTTTGTGCCAAATGGATTCTTGGGCTGGCAGCTCAGTCACTAAGTCCTGCCAGTACAGTCACTCAGACCTGGCAGGCTGGCAGCTGAGAAATTGCCAGAAATTCTCCCAAAACAAGTGACAGACTCTGTGAGCGAGAAGGGGGAGAGGATGGACTGAATGGATTATTGGGCTGGCACTTCAATCACTTACGGCTGGTGGGCTGGCAGTTCACACTCACGGCTGGTGGGCTGGCAGTGCAATCACTCATGGCTGGTGGGCTGGCAGTTCAGTCACTTACAGCTGGTGGGCTGACAGTTCACTTAGTCACGGCTGGTGGGCTGGCAGTTCGATCACTTACAGCTGGTGGGCTGGCAGTTCACCTACCCACGGCTGGTGGACTGGCAGTGCACTCACTCACGGCTGGTGGGCTGGCAGTTCAGTCACTCACAGCTGATGGGCTGGCAGTATCCTTAAAAAAATCGCAAACTGTACATAGGTTTTGAATTACATTTTAGTCAGATGCAAGCCAAGGAATGGCATAATTGTTAGCTGTTAATTGGACGTAATCAACCTCAGCAAATTGACAATATCCTATTGAAAGGGAGTGGGTGTTTAAGCTGTCAGGACATTTTATTATTTGCCAAAATATACATCTCAATACCATAATGATCGAAAACTTACTTTTCCGCACACCGCTCATAAGTCTGGAGATTTTTTAAATGATAATTTTAGCTTCAGCAGAGTTTTCTTTTTGCATGTAAAAACCCACTTCAGAACGATGGGCGATTTTAAAATTTAAGGCCAGATTTATCACTTCTGAAACATTTCAGATACCAAAAGAATTAAGAAAAAACAGAAATAATGCCTTACTGTTCATGAATGCAGTGAGAAAACACGATAATTCCCAATATTTTCAAACTCGATATCTGCACGGCCAATGTTCGCCAAGCATGTTAGCTGTTGTCCCTTCAGCTCTCGCTTCTCTTTACCTTCATTTTAATTCACTTTTGGAATTCTGAATAGGATAGATATCTCTCTTGGTGACCCCAACTTCCACAATTATTTACAGTGCAAAAATTCACCATTTTAGCATTTTTTAAAAGGTAGGAAAGTGCGCATTTCATGTATTAACAACATATACCGGAAGCTGCGATGTCCTCCAGATGGATTGAGCGGTTCAGTTCGTCAAGCCCTTTCACCCGAAGATTTTACGTGCACCCCCCTTTTCACACACACAGACTCTCAGACACACACTCACACACAGACTCACTCACACACAGACACAGACACACACACACACAGACACAGACACACACACACACACACACACACACACACAGATTCACACACACACACACACACACACACACACACACACACACACACACACACACACACACACACACACACACACACACACACTCAAACACACACACACTCTACCAATACTAAAATGCCAAGTAATTTCAGAACGTGGTGAACATAGTGTGTAAACCGAATGATTCAAATGTTTAAAGCCTCCTGTCGAGGCTGCTGCTGAAGCAAAAATGTGCTCTAAATAACATCCAACAACGGGAAAACTATTATCATTTAAACAAATACAACTAAAATACAATTTGGGAAACAATCAGTATTTTAAATATTTCGAATTCTGTGACTATCTGAAAAAATATTATCACAATATGTCTCCAGATTTACTGGAAGAGGTAATGAATACAAAGGCAGAATGAGCAAACCTAATATCATATATATATATTATTCTAAATGCAGAAATACCAACAACAGATGGTATCAGGAGAGACTGGGAAAAAGATTTAAGTATAAAAATTCCCAAAGTAAGGTGGGAAGAATATTTATTAAACGTGCATAAATGTTCAATTAATGTAAGACACACCTTAATACAATTTAAAATCCTACACAGATTATACTATTCAAAAACTAAAATAAGTAAACTATTTCCCAACGTCTCACCTATATGTGATAAATGTCAATGTCAAGAAGCTAATATAGCACATCATTTGTCTTTTGTACTAAAATTCAAACATTTTGGACTGAAATGTTTGATATTTTCACAAAATTTTTAAAATAAAATTGACCCCGGAAGCAGACTGGATAATCTTTGGGATATCGGAAGATTGCCCCAAATTAAATGTGTTTCAAAAGAATCTACTTGAATATGGTATAATAACTGGAAAAAAGCTAATCTTAAAATTCTGGAAAAATTCTCCGGTACCAACAGTCAATATGTGGATTTCAACTATGTTCGAAACACTACACTTGGAAGATATGAGACTCCGACTTGCAGGAAAATCAGACTGTTTCTCTAAGACGTGGTCTGCATTGATAAATCTATTACAAGGATAAGGTGCAAGAATACCTCAAAAAAGTACCGGTGTCGGGTCTTGGTAAAGGGGGAAGAAAAACTGTCGAGTTGGTAGATTCCTTTTGCGAGATGTTTATAATAAAGTAACTGGCTTTTCTTTTTTCTTTCTCTATTTTTCCCTTTTTCTTTTTTCTCTCCAGGGTCTATCTCTTAATTCCCGTTTCTAACTCTTCAAGGGTTTCCTTTCCCTCTGTCATGCTTTTGCACTTTCACATCACTTTTTCACTTTTCTACTTTCTATGCTGCTATTTTTCTCTCTATTCTCTCTTTTCTAAAGCCTTAAAATAAAAAAAAATAAAAATTAAGGGGTACAATGACTGTAATACAATACAAGGGATGTACATTGATGTAACTGACAGTACCGCTAATAAATAAAGATATTTAAAAAAAAAGTCCAACAAACACACTCACCATAGACAGAGCAGTCAGCTCTCTTGAATTATTCAATGACATCCTCACCCTGTGCCTTCTGCAGTCAGCGCCATCTTGCCACAAATCGGAAATGACGCACTCAGCGCCATCTCGCCACTAACCAGAAATGACGTCATTGGCAACATCTTGCCACTAAGCGGAAGTCACGGAATAAGTGCCAATTTTGGAATTAAAAACAGTCCTGATCCAATAAAATGTTTATTCACGCTTTATGCATCCGAAAACTGTTGAAAGCCCTTTAAAAGCCAAGCCAATTGGGCAAACACTTTGCAAGCAACAAACACATTTTCTGAAGAGCCTTTAAAAGCCAAGACAATTTGGCAAAACTTTTACAACCACATCGAGGGGACTCACCGTGGAGTAGACGTGCGTTCAGTGTTATTCGCAGCACAGAGAGCCATGACCCTCTCGCTTCCTCCGTCTTGCAGAGACTGAGTGAACACAACACTTCCTGGTTTTATAGTCCCTCCCCCCTGCCACCAGCGGGGGCAGGAGAGAGAATGGCAATTTAAAAAAAAAACATTAATAACTCTCTGATTTTTCATCAATGGGAAAAATGCTCCAGTCCAGTCCAGCGGAGGGCGACTCTGAGCAAGGTGGCCAAACATGACGGCCGTAAGTGGCACCGTTCTCTCGGAAATCACAAAACAGAAAGTCGAAAGCAGTCAATGTCATAGTTTTAGTAATATAGATTATGAGGGAAACATTTGAATAGTTGCTTTGGGAAATTTATGAAATACTTAGCTAACCAGGTGTAGGAAAACAATGAAATTGATACCTTTTCAAAATGTGCTTAGGAACTGTTGACTAAACCAATAAAAACATTTTGATTTTTTTAGGTTAGGGATACAGAGTGGAAACCGGCCCTTCGGACCATCAGGCCCTTTGGACCTTCGCTCTATCCAGCGATCCTTGCACATTAACACTATCCTGCACATACTTGGGACAATTTACACTTATACCAAACCAATTAACCTACAAACCTGTACATTTTTGGAATGTGGGAGGAAACCAAAGTTCTGAGAGAAACTCCATGTGGTCACGGGGAGTATGTCTAAACTCCATACAGACAGCACCCATAGACAGGATCGAACCCAGGGCTGTGAAAAAGTAAGTAAACGGACAGAACCGATTGGCTCAGCTTTATGCAAACGTTCAACACCTTAAAAGGTAAATTTACTTAAATTATGTTTCCTCAGACATAAAAATTATGGTTGAGCTCAACCAATTTATTTTTCTTCGAGGGATGTTAAGAAGTATCTGAATTAGAGGGCGGCTCAGTGGCACAAAGGGAGAGTTGCTGTCTTACATTGCTTACAGCGGCAGAGACTCTGGTTCGATCCAGACTATGGGTGCTGTACATACAGAGTTTGTACATTATCCCCGTGACCACATGGGTTTTCTCTAAGATCTTCGGCTTCCTGCCGTACTCCAAAGACATACAGGTTTGTAGGTTAATTGGCTTGGTATAAATGTAAACAAAAGACCTAAGATATTACAAACTGTTATTCGATGGCACAAGTGTGTATAGCGTAGTGTTAATGTGTAGGGATTGCTGATCGGTACAGACTCGATGGGCCGAAGGGCCTGTTTCCGTGCTGTATCTCTAAACTAAACTAAAGCCATGATGTGCAGGGAAGGCTTTTGGATGTTGGCAACATCCCAAATTTTTTTCTGAAGATCTGCACAATACAGAAAGCTGATCACCTAGTCAAGCTGCTCCAGTGCAATAAAGAGATTGGCATCTCCCTGGCAATGTGGAAAATTGTCCAGGTATTTCAATGAATATTCAGTAAAGAGAGAATTAATCTAACCTGGAGTTCCTTACTAATCAATAAGGAATCAATGAGGCCATCAATAGGGTCACCAGTGACTCGCTCTCAGCTGTAAGACCTCCAGTAAATCAACTTACTTTCTGCCTCATCAAAGGTTTCTTTCTAGATTAGAATTTAAGAGCTGACGTTTTAGCTGTATTAACATTTTGAAAAGACTCACAAGAGGCAGCTAATCCACTTTTAACAATTTAATTCAATCGACAAAAATCTGAAGAATGCATAGTCAAGGGGTATCCTATTAAAGCTGAGGGTGTTAATCTCCATGATTGAGATCCTTCATTTTAATTTGTTTTATTTCTTAAACAAAACATTAGCAAGCATCAGATCAGGTAAAATAAAATGTTTTTTGCTGCTTGTAATTCAATGCTTTAGTTAAATTTATTAGACTGGAAATTGAGATAATCAACCTGTTTATAAGGCAGAAAAATGGTTGCTGAAATGTTTAAATCTGTCATGGTATTCACATTATTTGCTCTAGAAATCATAAAACATGAAAATAAGTGATATGTCACTAATTAAAGCTTCCCTTCCCTACGTCCCTCAAAGGAAACATTCCCACCGCATCTTTCTTGTCAAGCTCATTTGGCATCTCATACATTTTGATGTGATCGCTACGTATCTTCTGAACCTCAGCAGTTATTGGACATTCTACACAGCTTTTCACTTTTGAAACCTAAACAGTTGCAGGAAGAAAGTGTACTCCCCACATTTGAGTTCAGGATCGAATCCTGGCGCTGTGAGGCAGCAGCTCTACCATCTGCACCATTGTGCCGCCCATTGCGCCAATGTGCTGTCCACATGTGTTATATTTCTGAACTTGTTATTATAAAATCTTCATGATATTTTTAAATCCTAGTTTATTAGTAAGGCCATACAAAATATTAACAATATTACTTAGTAGATTTCCAAGATAGTCTAAAATGGACATTAGGTCTCTGAAAAAATAGGAGAAGAATGACAATTGCTGCCCATTTTCTAACACTAGATCACAACAGGCTTCTTGTGTTTCAGCGTTTCAGCATGATGCCTCTTGATTGATGCAGGATTTGAATCTGAAGTCAGGTGTAAGTAAATGTCTATGTTATAATGTTGCTACGTCTCTGCAATATGTCATTTCTCAATCGAATAACAGTTTTGTAATATGTCAGGTCTTTTGCTTTGAAACAACTCAAACTGCTTTGGGAAAATTAACTCATAGACACAGGTCTAATAAACTAAACGTGAGTTCAGCTTTCTTTCTTATATTAAGTAGCATGACATAAATAATATAAAGCAAATTTAATAACTTGCATTTTCTAATACATAAACATATATTTAAAGTTATTGAATCCATGCATGCCAGAATCAAGGTGCGCGATAATTATAAATAAATCTGAACGTTTCTAACTCTGGCTAATTGCTTTCATTGCTATTGATGAGTAAGTTAATAGAGTGCATGCAATTTAGAATACTGGAATAAATAATAAGGTTTATACTTCAATTTTATCGTTAGCTCCGGATCTAAATTGGTAAATTGAATGTGCAGTGTCTGTGTTTTAGTCATGAAGACACATAAAATTGGAATGACAAAACATGGAATCACAGAAAGGCAGTCAACAAGGAAGCCATTTAGCCCGGTTGAGTCTGTACCGGTTCTGTGTAAGGGGAATTCAGCTTATTCCACCTCTGCTCTCTGAACAAAATCTGACAAATTCTTTACTTTCCGACTCTTACTGAGCTCCCTGCTGAATAGCAAAATTGAATCTGCCTCTGCTGCTTCTGCATTCGAACATCTAATTCACACAATGGGTGGTGGGTGTAGGGAACGAGCTGCCAGAGGACGTAGTTGAGACAGGGACTATCGCAATGCTTAAGAAACAATTAGACAGGTACATGGATAGGACAGGTTTAGAGAGATATGGACCAAATGCAGGCAGGTGGGATTAGTGCAGATGGGAAATTTTGGTCGATGTGGGCAAGTTGGGCTGAAGGGCCTGTTTCCGCACTGCATGGCTCTATGACTTAAACCAGTGACCATATTTTTTTTAATTCTCTCATGTTGCTTTTGGTTCTTTTGTTAGTCATCTTCATTCTATGTCACTTATCTATTTCCTCCACAGATGCTGCCCAACGCATTGAGTTACTCAAGCACTTTATGTTCCGTTCTTTCTTTGTCCCCTGTTTCTTTGCCCTTTTTTTTCCATTCTGATCAAAATGTTAAATTAGATTTCCTCACAATCCTCTCTGTTGCAAAGACCAGCTACTCTGGTCTATGCACAAAACCGATGTCACATATTTCTGGAATTCCTTTGGTAAATCTCTAAAGCCCTGACTTCTGCCAAAATATGTAGAGTCCAAAACTAAATATAATAATTCAGTTGAAGCTGAACTAGTGTTTTTTAAATATTCTTTATTTTTAGTTTAGTTTATTGTCACATGTACCAAAGAACGGTGAAAAGTTTTTGTCGCGTGCTAACCAGTCAGCGGAAAGACAATACATGATTACAATTGTCGCATTCACTGTGTACAGATACATATTCCATGGAATAATGTTTAGTGCAAAATAAAGTCCAAACACAGACAGTCTGAGAGCCTCCAATGAGGCAGATAGTAGCTCAAGACTGCTCTCTAATTGTTGGCACGATGGTTCAGTTGCCTGATAACAGCTGGGGCGAAACTGTCCCTGAATCTAGAGGTGTAGATTTGCACATTTATAAACCTTTTGCCTAATGGGAGAGGGGAGAAGAGGAAGTGGCCAAGGTGCATCTCATCCTAGATTAATGCTGGTGGCCTTGCCGAGGCAGCGTGAGGTGTAAATTGAGTCAATGGAAGGGAAGTTGGTTTGTGCGATGGCCTGGGCTGCATCCATAATTCTCTGCATTTTCTTGCGATTTTGAATGAAGGTGTTCCCAAATTATGCCATGATGCATTCTGATGAAATGCTTTCTACAGCACATCTGTGGAGGTTGCTGAGAGTTGTTGGGGACATGCCAAACTTCATAAGCTGCGTTCATGTCTTCCTTTCTCTTATATTCTAAGATTCTATTTACATCTATGTTTTAAAAACAAAGCACATTCTCAAATGCTGTATCATTTTCAAAGAGCCACACACATTAGCCCCTAGATATGATTGTTCTTACACCCCTCTTGTGAATTGCCCCCTCATCTTCCAGGTTTCTCACCCTATAATAGATGTTATTGTTGAGTGATCCTCTTTAGGATGGTGTGTTGCCAAGTTGTGCAGTTCCTTAGATTATGTTGAGCACCCCTTGCAAAATCATTCATGGTAAACATGCACAACTACAGAAAAAAACATTGACTGCTTGCAAAGCAAAGTCTTGCAAAATTTAGCAACAAAAGGTTTCCCTACCATTTGGATCCAAATTGGTGCTATTCTTCCTCATAGTGCATTACTGCATGTTCTCAAGTGAGAATACATTTCATAGTCAACATGTTTGGCTCAGGAATAAATTAATCATTTCTATCAGCTATTTCCACATAATACTACCTTTATTTCAGTAAATCAATCTAAGCATGCAATTCTCTATTTTTATTGGGGACCGCCACAAAATAAATACCAAGTGCAACTTCAATGCCTAAATATGGATGGAATGGTAATGAATAAATTATAATCTTAAAAAAATGTGCTGTTATATAAAAAAGAACAGAACAATATAGAGGTGGGATTAGGCCATTCATCTCTTTGACCTCCCCATTCCATAGAATTATGCTTGATCCATGGCCTCTATCTTATTTCATAATCTTCAAATGATTTGCATGCAAGTATCAAAAGATCTGCTGCTTTTTGATTGAGATACATTCAATGGTTGGCAATTGACATTGACAATGGTTGATAGTACACCAAGCAGTAAATTACAAATAATTACACTCTTACGAGTGAAGAAATTATCTGTGATTTAAGGTCAAGTATTAATTTGAGGTTTTGACCCCAGTTTCCATTCAAATGAAACATTGTTCTGCTATTGAACATCGAACCCTTGCAAATTTTATAGATTTTTGCTTCCAAACTTGGAAATCTGTTTGATCTTGGACCAAAAGATAATATGCTCATCCAGCAACCAGTCTGGAGAAACGTTGTAATGATCATTTCCTGACAGGTTTAGGAACAGTTAAAAGCTTTGCTTTTACACACTTTCCAATTAAATCAGATTATACGATTAATTAATACAATGAAGCTGAACCCATGTCGTAGGCAAGTTACTGGAGAGTATTCTGAGGGATAAGATTTTTGGCATTTAGATAGATAGGGGCTGATTAGGGATAGCCAGTATGGCTTTGTATGTGGGAGATTGTGTCTTACAAAATCTGATTGAATGTTTAGACAAAGCAACCAGAGAGGTTGATGAAGACAAAGCCATAGATGTTGTCTATATGGATTTCAGCATGGCATTTGATAAAGTTCCGCATGGTAGTCTGCTTTCGAAGGTTAGATTGCAGAAAGTTGGATAGAGAATTGGCTTCATAGAAGGAAGCCAAGAGTGATGGTGAAAGGTTGTTTATCAGACAGAAGGTCTGTGACTACTGTTGTGCTTCAGGGATCATTGCTGGGCTTTTCTGTTTGTTATTAATATCAACAATTTGGATGAGAATGTAACAAACCCGATTAGTAAGTTTGCAGATAATACTGAAGTGGGTGGTATTGTAGATAGTGAACATGGTCATCAACATTTCCAGCTGGATCTTGATCAGTTGGGCAATTGGGTTGAGGAATAGTTAATGGGGTTTAATGCAGATAAGTGTGAGGGTGTTGCATTTTAGGAAGTAAAACCAGGGTAGGACCTTTACCGTGAATGGCGGGGCCCTGGGAATGTTGTAGAGCAGAGGGATCTAGGAGTGTGGGTACATTCGTAGTTCCTTGAAAGTGGCGTAACAAGAGGAAAATTTCCTCAAGATGGCTTTCAGTACATTGGCCTGCATCCATCAGGGTATTGAGTATAGAGGTTGGGTTGTTATGTTGCAGTCGTACAAAACATTGGCAAGGCCACATTTAGAGTATTGTGTTCAGTTTTGGTCACAGTGCTTTGGGACAGATGTTGTGAAACTGGAAAGAGTGCAAAGAGGATTTACAAAGATCTTGCCAGGACTTGAGGTCATGTGGTATGGGGAGAGGTTGGGCATTGCTAGAAGTTTTTTTGTTTGGAATGCAGGAGAATGAAGGGTGATCTTATACAGGTGTACAAGATCATGAAGGGAATAGATAGGGTAAATGCACAGAGTCTCTGGTCCAGAGTAGGGAAATCAAGAACCACATACAGTAGGTTTAAGGTGAGAGGGGAAATATTTAAATGGAATCTGAAGTGCAACTTTTTCAAATGGAGTGTGGTAGATATATGGAATGAACTGCCAGAGGAGGTTGTTGAGGCAGGTACTATAACACATTTTGAAAGATATTTGGATAGGTACATGGATAGTAATAGTTTAGAGGGATCTGGGCCAAATGCTGACGTGGGATTTGAGTAGATGGGGCATCTTGGTCAGCATGGACAAGTTGGGCCGAAGGGCCTGTTTCTGTGCTGTATTACTCTGCACAATAATTGAGTGAAGGAAAAGAGGCAGAGTGCAGAATATAGTTCTCTGTATTGTAGCACGGTAACAGTTACAGAGACAATGTCCAATGTCCGCAATAGTGCAGAGGTAAATCGGACATGACCCTAGTTTATAGAAGAACTATTCAGAATCCCAATAACAGAGGGGAAGAAGCTGATCCTGAGTCCGGTGGTGCACCTATCAAGCTTTTGCATCTTCGGCCCAATGGGAGCGGAGAGAAGAAGAAATGATCAAGGTGAGGCTTCATTGTTTGCATTGGCTATTTTTCCAAGAAAAAGTGTAGTGTCGATGGAATCAGTGGTGGGAAGTATGGTCTGTGTAATGGACTGGGCTATATCCACAACTCTCTGCATTGTCATGGAATTTGGGCAGAGCTGTTCCGAAACAAAGCTGTGATGCAACCTGACAGTATGCTTTCTGTAGTGCATCTGTAAAGCAAATATCCTCCGTTTATGAGGAAGTAGAGCCATTGAGATGTTTCTTGGCTGTCGCTACTATGTGGCTGGTCTGTGACTTAAGTGTATCCTTCCTCAGATAAGAAGCTTAAAAACTATGAATAGTTCTCCAGATGTGGTCTTATCAAGATCATTCGTGGAATTAATTTGTTTTGAAATATATTATATATAAAATATATTAAGGTGAGGGATAAATGCAAAGCCTCAGAAAATGAAACAATTTCGGCCCACAAGCTGTGTTCGACAACATTGAGATGTAGGTTGATAATGATATAAAACCTTTGCACTGCACAAGTGCCCTGCAGTAATTAAAATCCTTTAAAACGGAGTCTAATCATTTCCCTTTGACATTCAACAGTATTCTCATCACTCAGTCTCCCCACCATCAACACCCTGGGGCTGCCATTGAGCAATAACTTAACTGAACAGTTGCATAAATCATCTGTCTTTGAGAATAGATCTGACGCTGGGAATTTTGCCGCAGTGAAACAATTTCTGTCTCCCCAGGGCCTTTCTAACATCTACAAAAACAAAGCTAGTGCTGGATGGAAAGTTCCTCCCATTCCTGGATTAGTGTAGCTCCTGCGACACTCAAGTAGCTTGACACTGTCAAGGATGAAGCAGTCACTTGTTTGGCATCAGCACAAGCATTCACTCATGGATGAAATGAACACTTTCTGCAATATATTATATTTATAGAAAGACATCTTTCTTAGCAACAAGAAATAAAGCCTCAGCAGGTCAGGCAGTAACTGTGGAAAGAAGAACAATTTAAGTTTTAACAAGGATTGCAAGCTTGAAATGTAGACTGATTCTCTTTCCACAGATGGTGCCTGACTTGTTGTGTTTTGCAAGCATTTTCTATTTTTCACTTATCCAATATCTGCAATTTTTGTTTTTATATATATTATTTCTCCGCATCCCCCAAGCCTGTGAACCCACCCATTCCCCATATCACACGACATGCATGGAAATGCCATTAGCTGCATCCAACATCTCTGTGGCATCTGTCCTAAAGCTGCAACTGCTGTGCAGCTGTCTCACAACTCCAGTGACTCTGGCTCAATCTTGATCTCCTCGAGATCGAGGTGGACCGTCGAGAGATACCCGGCAGGAGCCGGCAAGAGCTAAGGAGGACCCAGCGGGCGGGGACTGAGAACGTGAGGGGGTCTGGCTGGGGCCGTCGAGCATGAAGGGGGTCTGGTGGGCGGGGGGGGGGGGGGGGGGGATAAGAAAGATAGGACTCTTCAGTGAGTTTTGTAAATTTTTCAGCGCCAGAAACACAACAACCCTTGTGTACTGCCTAGGTGAGGTCTGCTATATGATTTTACTGGGGAGTATGCAAAACAAAGTATTTCACCGTGCCTAGGTATATGTGACAATAAAGTATAATTGAATCATTGAATCAATGCTATCTGTCTGGAGTTCGCGTGTTCTCCGTGTGTCTGTGTGAGTTTGTCCCATGTGTCCAGTTGTCTCTCACATCTCAAAGACGTGCTCATTGTTACATTAAGTGGCTACAAGAACTGCCCTTTGTGCGGGTAGGTGATATGAGCAACCTGGAGCTGTTTCTGTGAGTGAATAGATGATAGCAAAAAAAGTGGGCAAATAAAAATTGATGAGATTGTACTGCCTTTTCTTCCACGATGTAAGAAAACATGTTCTGAATTGGAAATGTGCTGCTATTCCTTTATGTCCAAAAACGTTACAGAGCAATGGATTTAGATTTCCTCATGGTAACACTTTTGCCATAATACTGCAGCATTGCTTGAGATCACCATCCACAAGAAGACTTAAAGAGCAATTCGAGATAGGCACTGATTCAAATCTTGCCATTATAGCTCATATTCCTTGCATTAATGGGATCCTTAACTACTTTTTGTTAGTTTTCCTTTTGATTTCCATCTGCTATAATCATATAAACACTAAATACATTCTTGAGTTCTTGAACATTGGTTTGTGCTGACTTCAATGTTTCTGCACAATGTTTCTCCTCTCAAAAAGACAGCACAAGTTAAATTCCCGTTCATTTCCAACAGAAATGGGATAAAAGCAGAGTCAACAGAGAGGAAGAACAAACAGTGAGAAATTAGAATTAACCTGTATATGTGTCACCCATATGGTTTCATGCTGAAGAAGGGACTCCTCTTCCTTTTCTCCAGTGATGCTGTCTGACCCGCTGAGTTACTCCAGCTTTTTGTGTCTATCTTTGGTTTCATATATCTCTAGGAAGAGTGTTTATTTTGAATTGAAGTTCCCCTTATTCAATGCATTTCCTTTTTGAAACAGTTATCAATATGTTCAGGTTATGTGTGCCAATGATTTATTCTGATTTCAATTTACATTTACAGTATGTGTCAAATGCTATGTTTTAATGTCAACGACTGCCTGTAGAGTTACCGGGTTAGTTCTTTCCTGGAGATAGACACAAAAAGCTGGAGTAACTCAGCGGGACAGGCAGCATCCCTGGAGAGAATGAATGGGTGATGTTTTAGGTTGAGACCCTTCTTCAGACCGAAACGTCATCCATTCCTTCTCTCCCTAGATGCTGCATGCTCTGCTGAGTTACTCCAGCCTTCGGCAACTGTGGCAGGGCTTGAATGTCATCACCTCCTACAAGGCAAATTCAGGAGGTGGCTCAAACGACAGCGAAGCATCACTCCTTGAGGAGCTCAATGCGTTCTATGCACAATTCGATAGGGAGGACACTGATGTGCCTTCCCGAGCACCTATTCGCCCTGACGGTGTCACAGTCATAGTCACAGAGGCTGCCGTCAGAAGAACCTTCAGGGGGGTGAACTCTCGGAAAGCGCCTGGTGGTATACCCGGCCGTGGTCCAACTGGCTGGAGTTTTTATGGACATTTTCAACCTCTCACTTCTGAGGTCTGAGGTTCCCACCTGTTTTAAGATGTCATCAATAATACCGGTGCCCAAGAAGAGTAAGGTGACATGCCTCAGTGAATATCGACCAGTGGCACTAATGTCTGTGGTAATGCAGTGCTTTGAGAGGTTGGTTATGGTGCACATCAACTCCTACCTCGACAAGAACCTCGACCAACTACAGTTCGCTTACCGCCACAACAGGTCAACGGTAGATGCAATTTCACTGGCTCTCCACTCTGCACTGGACTACTTGGACAATAAAAACATCTACGTCAGGCTGTTGTTTATAGATTACAGCTCTGCGTTTAATACCATTATCCCTTTCAAGCTGGTTACCAAGCTCATGGAACTGGGCCTCTGCGCATCCCTCTGCAATTGGATCCTCCACTTCCTCATCCACAGACCACAGTCTGTTCGAATTGGAGGAACCACTTCATCCTCAGTAACAATTAGTATGGGAATACCTCAAGGCTGCATGCTTAGCCCCCTGCTTTACTCACTCTATACTCATGACTGCGTAGCCGGTCATAGTGCAAACTCCTTATCAAGTTCACCGATGGCACCACTGTGGTTGGATGAATCACAGATGGGGACAAGTGAGATCGACCGACTGACCAAAGGGTGCCAGTACAACAACCTGGCTCTCAACATCAGTAAGACCAAGGAACTGATTGTGGACTTTAGTAGGGGAAGGATGAGGACCCACAATCCTGTTTATATCAATGGGAAGATGGTGGAGAAGGTCAATAACTTCAAATTCCAGGGTATGCATATATCAGAAGATCTTTTCTGGACCCAGCCCACCAATGCAATTTATAAAGAAGGCACATCAGCGATTCTACTTCCTGAGAAGATTACGGAGATTCGGTATGTCGAAGAGAATTCTCCTAAACTTCTACAGGTGCACGGTAGAGAGCATTCTGACTGGTTGCATCATGGCCTAGTTTGGCAACTTGAATGTCCAGGAGCGAAAAAGACTACAAAAAGTTGTAACCACTGCCCAGTCCATCACCGGCTTTGACCTCCTCACCGTCGAAGGGATCTATCGTAGTCGCTGCTTCAAAAAGGCAGCCAAAATTATCAAGGACCCACACCATACTGGCCACACACTTATCTCACCACTGCCATCAGGAAGACGTTACAGGAGCCTGAAGACTGTAATGTCCAGGTTCAGGAACAGCTTCTTCCCTTTGGCATCAGGCTATTAAACACAATGAATAAGCTATGAGCTCTGAACTGCAAAAGATTATATTATTATTCGTTATTTGCACTATATTTGTTTCTTATTGAACTTTTTATTTTTTCCCGTTATATACAATGTTTACATAGTTCACATATTCTGTTGTGCTGCAGCAAGTAAGAATGTCATTGTGCTGTCTGGGACATATGACAATAAAACACTTTTGACTCTCTTGACTCTTCTCTGTCTATCTTTGGTTACAAGCAAAGGGTCTTCTCTGTCCTATCTTTGGTTACCAGCATCTGCAGTGCCGTCTTACACATAATTCTTTCCTGGAGACTGTTAGTAATTTGAGCAAATAGAGGCAGCAGCAAATAAACTGCTACACTGTCTTGATGAAACTAGGAATCGCCCTGAAATTATGCCGATATTCTTAGGCCTCCTTTGGTCATGGCTGACTGTGGGCGCAATTCCCTATATGGAGGACGCCAGTGCATGACTTTGCTTCATGTGGGGAGACTGGTGCACAGACAGCCACCTCACGGTCCTTGACAGATCAGGGTCAGGATCCAGTGGCATGGAGTCCAAGACAACCGGAGACCCTTTCCTGCAGCAGCCTTCATCCATCTTCCCAGCCATTGTGACACTCCACTAAGGTCAGCCATCGTCCTCTACCTGTTCCACTGCAGAGGTCTTGGTTGGATTGCTCTTTGTCAATCCCCCCCTCAACCGTACCACAATAAATGGCCCTACCAGATGGCATCGTTCTCAGGATCTCAGGTCCACACAAGCTTCTCCACCAGGACAAGGTGACAATCCACGGTGATATTAAGGTCATGACAAAATGTGTGGATGGTCATGACACCCTTTTGCAGAGGGAATTGATAAATGCTATCATAAATTGAAGAAGTAAGTAATTATACCTTTCAGTGACTTTAGGATAAACCTTTAATAGTGCTCATCTTTGGCCATGCACTAACCTGGCATACTGTCAGCTGAGTTACTCCAGCATTATGTGTCTATCTTTGGTTTAAACAAGCATCTGCAGTTCCTTCCTACACATACTGAGTTTAAATTTGAGTTTGAGTTTGTGTTTAGTTTATTGTCACGTTTACCGAGGTACAGTGAAAAGCTTTTGTTGTGTGCTAACCAGTCAGTGAAAAGACAATACATGATTACTTAGCTTCATGATGCTCTTGTGTGATGCAGATGTATGGGAAGGTGTCAAGAAGCAAGGTTGGCAGAGATAGACAAATTCTTAATTAGAATGGGTGTCAAGGGTTAAGGGAAGATGGCAGGAAAATGGGATAAGGAGGCAGAGATCAGTCATGATGGAATGGTGGAGTAGATTAAATGGGCCGAATGGACTAATTTGACTCCTATAACTTGTGAACACTTTGCCATTGAACTTGTGTCAGTTTCCAGCAGGCATAGACATCATTGTGAAGATCAGGAAATATTTTCTATGAAAATTCCAAAGGAGAGCCCTGGAGCCACTCTAGGTTCTAGTAGAAGAATAAACGATAATTTTTTTCTAGAAATGAGTGAACCAGGATAGTGCTGGCGTGCAAGCTTCTAGTTTTTTATGTGATCATTAGTCAGACTATCCAACCAGAATCTAATCAGAACTCCAGTCCTACGCTACCAGTAAGCATGATGCTTGTAACCAACCATTTCTAAGTAACAAGGGTGAACTGACATCAAAGTAGCAACATATCTCCAAGTATGCAACATTATTAAGTATACAAATGCTTAATAAAACATGCTGCATGGATGAAGGCTGTCATTGTGAAAGGCTAATGAGGTTACATTTCTCTCTGTGTTTTTATGAAGGCTTAATAAAGAGATGAAACTACAGGAGTGTTGAGTGATACATTCCACTTAATACAATTCCAATGTAAACAAGATGGTACATTTCTACTAAGAAAGTCATAAAGTGTATGGAATATGGATTCCTGGTCTGCTTGAATTAGGTATTGAGTATAAACACAATGAGTTGAACATTTATAAACTGAATTGGCCACAATTAGAGTATTGTTTTTCGGAAAAATATGAAGGAAATAAAATAGTTTTCAGTGTTTCTAAATAAAAAGGATTTTGGTTACACAAATAAACCAGAGAATATATTGATTGTTACCTTTGGTGCAAAGAGGTTGGTTCACGATAAGATTGGGTAGAGAGAAATTACATTGTTATTGACTTTAGTTAAGCAAGGTAACCATTCCTAATAGTGGAAGATTCAAAGTCCAGAGGGGACAGATTCAAAATGATTGGCAAATGTTACAGTGATAATAAGAGGAGAAAATATTGTATAAACAATTATTATGACTTGGGATGAACTGACTAAAAGTGTAAAAGTGTCAGTTGTGACTTCCATTAAGGATCTTAAATGGAAGATCATAATAATTTCAGTGGTTTGGGCAAAGATTGGGGTAAATGGGCTGAGCAAATTTCTCAACAAAGAGCTAACATATACATAATGATCAAAATTGTCTCTTTCGGTAATGTGCTTAATTGTATGTGAATAGCTATACTAGTAATTCTTTTTTCAGTTTTGCTGCAATTTTGAAACTTATTTTTAACCTCAATTGCCTTCAAAGAAATGAGTAGAAAAATTGATTAAATTTTTTGTGTAAATTCATCATGTATATAATTATGAGGATCAATTCTCGGGTCTATTAATGACCCTCATATTTTATGAGCATTTTAAAAAGCAAGGCAAGCAGTGCATTTATAAAAAAGATGATTGGAAAATAAGGTAATAATATACAAGAAGCATGCCGGTGATTTTTAAATATTGGCAGTGACAACAGGCAGGCAAACTTTTGCATGTCTTTGGCTTTCCCCTAATAGTCCATTTTACAAGCCCACAGTACAAATTGTAAATTGCTATAATGACTGTGATTTTTGCAACAGTTGGAATCACAAATCATATCAAAACTTCAAAATTGATGGTGAAAAAAAGGCAATTTGCTTGCAGTGCATGAGAATCACTGTGGAATCAAGGAACTTAAAGGGCCTGTCCCACTTGGGGGTAATTTGCGCGTCACGCAGGTGGCACTCGAGGATTTTGAGAATCTCAAATTCCTGGGGCGGCGCGTGCTACCACGTGTCACTGCCTACGCCACCACGCGCCATGCGTGCGTAATGTACGTCATGCATGCGAAATGCACACCATGCATGCGTCATGCGCACGTTATGATGCGCGCTTCGTGCGTCGTGACGCGTAAATGATGTTGTGTAAATGACGTGCAAATGACGTCCAAGTGGGACCAAATCACTTAAGTGAACTCCTGATGAGCTTCACTGCAAAGTTTGTGAGAGTCTGTAAACAACATAATTGTACAAATAAATCCATGTCATGTAGAAGCTGATTAAACTAATTGGATCTAGCTATCTGTAATTGTGGAAATGGTAAGAAAGGGTGGTGGGTGTATGGAATGAGCTGCTGGAAGAGGTAGTTGAAGCAATTGCTATTGCAATGTTTAAGAAACATTTAGACACATGGATAGGACTGGTTGAGAGGGACATGAACCAAACGCAGGCAGGTGAGACAAGTGTAGATAGAACATGTTGGCCGGTGTGGGCATGTTGGACCGAAGGGCCTGTTTCCATGGTATATGACTATGATTCTATGACTCTATGACTCTAAACATAGTGTATTTAAATATTTGTGTAAAAGTAAAACTAGGAATATTAAGCTAGAACTGCAGATACATGTTTACAAAAAGAGTAACTCAGCAGGTCAGACAGCATATCTGGAGAACATGGATAGCACGCAGAGCCGTTACCTGAAACATCACCTATTCATGTTCTCCAGAGATGCTGCTTAACCCACTGAGTTACTCAAGAACTTTGTGTCTCTATTAAGAATTTCAGGGATTTCATTAACCACTGAAGTTACTTGGCACAAAAGATATAAAAGGTCAATTTTGATTTGAAAGGCTAAAATGTAAAGCAAAATAAGCATAGGGCAAATTATTTTTACACCTTTAAAATAGAGGATTATTACTCAAATAACAAGTTTAACACTGCCAAATATTTGTTCGAAGCAACTGGACTTATTCTCCAATGTCTTTTCCATCACTTTAATTCTGATTGGTGAGATTTATTTAATAGAAATCGAAACGTTTTTATTTTGTCCTCACAGAAACATAGAAAAATGGGTGCAGGAGTAGGCCATTTGATATGTATGTACATTTTTTGATATATATTTGATAAAGTATTTGATATATATACACAGATGTTCGATTAATGTAAGACATAATTTAATTCAATTTAAAATTTTACATAGATTATATTACTCAAAAACTAGACTGAATAAATTCTATCCAAATACTTCCCCCATTTGTGATAAATGTCTATCCCAAAACACAACTATAACACACTCTTTTGTCTCCTGCATAAAACTTTATAAATTCTGGAGTGATATTTTTGAAATATTTACAAAATTATTTAAGATTAAAATGGAACCTAATATTGAAATGATTATATTTGGAGTAATGGAAGATGGGAATAAACTGAACTCATCTCAAAATTTATTTTTTAATTATGGGTTAATAATGGCAAAAAAACTTATACTTAACTTTTGGAAAAATACAACCATACAAACGCTAAAAATGTGGATTTCAAACATGTTGGACACTGCACATCTTGAGGAAATGGGATTCCTCCTAATAGATAAATCAGACCAATTTTTAACGAGTTGGTCTCCATTTGCTGATTTTTTGGAAGCATATGGTGCAACAAAACCATAGAAGCTAATTGTTTCAGGATTGGGTGAGGGATGGTCAAGAATATAGATAACGATCTCCTTAATCTCTACTGTCTACTCTTCTTCTCTTTTTTAATTTTTCATTCTCAACTTTCTTTTTTCACACTTTTTTCTTTCTCACACACTATATATCACATGTTTCTCTATCTTTTATTTTCTACTCTCTCTTTTTCATTATTAAAAAAATTAAAAAATAAGAAGCTGTGCATAAAATGTAATATGCCAATATATATTAGGCACCTAGGTGCCATATTGCTGTACTTACTTCTAATAAAATAAAATTTAAAAAAAAGAGTAGGCCATTCGACCCTTCGAACCGGCACCGCCATTCAATAGACAATAGACAATAGCTGCAGGAGTCGGCCATTCGGCCCTTCGAGCCAGCACTGCCATTCAATGTGATCATGGCTGATCATCCCCAATCAGTACCCCGTTCCTGCCTTCTCCCCATATCCCCTGACTCCGCTATTTTTAAGAGCCCTATCTAGTTCTCTCTTGAAAGCATCCAGAGAACCCACCTCCACTGCCCTCTGAGGCAGAGAATTCCACGGACTCACCACTCTCTGTGAGAAAAAGTGTTTCCTCATCTCTGTTCTAAATAGTTTACTCCTTATTCTTAAACTGTGGCCCCTGGTTCTGGACTCCCCCAACATCGGGAACATGTTTCCTGCCTCTAGCGTGTCCAAGCCCTTAACAATCTAATATGTTTCATTGAGATTCCCTCTCATCCTACTTAACTCCAGAGTGTACAAGCCCAGCTGCTCCATTCTCTCAGCATATGACAGTCCCGCCATCCCGGGATTTAACCTTGTAAACCTACGCTGCACTCCCTCAATAGCAAGAATGTCTTTCCTCAAATGAGGGGACCAAAATGGCACATAATGCTCCAGGTGTGGTCTCACTAGGGCTCTTTACAACTGCAGAAGGACCTCTTTGCTCCGATATTTGATTCCTCTTGTTATAAAGGACAACATGCCATTCGCTTTCTTCACTGCCTGCTGTACCTGCATGCTTACTTTCATAGACTGATGTACAAGGACTCCCAGATCCCATTGTACTTCCCCCTTTTCCCAACTTGACGCCATTTAGATAGCAATCTGCCCTCTTGTTTTTTGCTACCAAAGTGGATAACTTCACATTTATCTGCATTAAACTTCATCTGCCAAGCATCTGCCCACTCCCCCAACCTGTCCAAGTCACCCTGCATTCTCATAGCATCCTCCTCACAGTTCACACTGCCACCCAGCTTTGTGTCATCTTCCCCACCACCGATGTCAGGCTAACTGGTCTATAATTGCCCTGTTTTCTCTCTCCCGCCTTGCTTAAAAAGTGGGATAACATTAGCTACCCTCCAATCCACAGGAACTGATCCTGAGTCTATAGAACATTGGATTGTGTGGAGGACTTCAATATGATCATGGCGGATCATCCAAAATCATTACCCTGTTCCTGCTTTTTCCCCATATGCCTTGATTCCTTTACCCTATGAGCTAAATCCAGCTCCCTCTTGAAACAATCCAGTGAATTGGCCTCCACTAAATTCTGTGGCAGAGAATTCCACAGATTCACAACTCTCTGGGTAAAAAGGTTTTTCCTCATCTCAGTCCTAAATGGCGTACCCTTTATTCTTAAAATGTTTCCCCTGATTCTGGACTCCCCCAACATGAGTATCATTTTTCCTGCATCAAACCTTCCAATCCTCTAAGAATTTTATATTTTTCTATAAGATATCCTCTCATCCTTCTAAATTCCAATGAATACAAGCCCAGTCGAACCATTTTTCCACATATGTCAGTCCCGCCATCCAGGAATTAACCTGGTGAACCTACGCTGCGCTCCCTCAATAGCAAGAGTGTCCTTCTGCAAATTAAGAGACCAAAACTGCACACAATCCTCCAGGTGTGGTCACAATAGGGCCCTGTTCAACTGCAATAGAACCTCCTTGCTCCTAAACTCAAATCTACTCACAATGAAGGCCAACATGCTATTTGTTTTCTTCACCGCCTGCTGCACCTGCATGCTGACTTTCAGTGACTGATGTACATGTTCTATGTTTTCTATATTGGGGCAATCAGCCATGATCACAATGAATGTGCTGGCTCGAAGGGCCAAATGGCCTCCTCCTGCACCTATTTTTTATTTTATATGACTACAAGGGCACCCAAGTCATGTTGTACCTCCCCTTTCCTAATCTGTCACCATTCAGATAATAATCTGCCTTCCCATTCTTGCCACCAAAGTGGATAACGTCACATTTATCCACATTATACTGCATTTGCCATGCATCTGCCCACTCACCCAACCTATCCAAGTCACCCTGCAGCCTCATAGCATTCTCCTCGCAGCTCACTCTGCCAGCTTTGTGCCGTCAGCAAACTTGGAGATCTTACATTTAATTCCCTCATCTAAATTGTTAATATATATTGTAAATAATTGGGGTCCCAGCACTGAGCCTTGCAGCACCGCACTAATCACTGCCTGCCATTCTGAAAATAACCTGTTAATTCCTACTCTTTGCTTCCTGTCTGCCAACCAGTTCTCTATCCATGTCAATACTCTACCCCCTATATCATGTGCTTTAATCTTGCACGTATCTTCATCCAGATTCAGTTGTGCTTAACTTAATGTATGTGAGAGAAGTGCTGAGTAGCTCAGCGGGCCAGTCAGTAACTCAGGAAAACATGGATAGATGACATTTTGGGTCGAGACCTTCTTCAGACTGAAGAATGCGCAAATCATTCTATGCAAAGATCAGCTCATTTAACTCTGTATCCTGGGGCCATACAATTGTAATCAATAGAATATATCTCATTGGGACTGCTAGGTGTTGCATATTTTGAGACTGTAGGCATTGAGCTTCTATTACACACATTTTTCTCTCTAAGTAGCTTAGCTAAACACCTAATGCATGAAGAACATTTGTTTGAGTGGATATGTATTAATAAGTATTAATAGGAATAATAAATGAAAACTTACCATTTGAAGTTTGATCTTTATTTTATATGAAGATGAAGTGAAGGATTATGTGAAGAGCCTACCAGCCCGCACGCGCATCAAACTTCAGAGCAACTGTATGAAACCACAGACCAGTTGCAGGACTTAAACTATAGAAAGATTAACGACCCTAGATTTACCGTATAATCTTTATGAGAATCAGGGTTGGGAGTGGAGGGCACGTAATTCCTCACTTCAACTTCTCATAAAATAAAGATCAAACTTCAAACGGTAAGTTTTTGTTTAATCTTTCTATTTTATATCAAAGTCACGTGAGTGACTACGTGAAGCTTTCAAAGCTCTATGGTTTCATGCAGTAACCCAATCTGTGAGTGAAACACTTAAACAGATAAACCATAAATGGTAGAAAAGACATGGGTTATTAACACCATGATGCTAACTTGCATACTTGGCCATCGTTCTTAATCGGACCACAGTCCCAATTGGCTTTGAGTTAGACAATAACTCATGCAACACTGTTCAGAATTCTAACTGAAAACATCCAGGAATATTCAACCAAATTTTATAACTTCTGAAAGTGCACTATGTAAGCCTCCAGCTGCTGCAAGAAGATGATCAAATGGGAATATCCATTCTATTGGCTGCTAATGAGCCATCAGCAATCTCTTGAGAAAACTATTAAATAACAATGAAGAAACTATCCTTCATCTCATAGGTACTAGCAAGCTCAGTGTACCTGTATACATAATAACACCCTCAATCTCTGATCTGGTGGGTATGCTGTCAACTCCAAATTGTACGCAACCGTTGTTTTGCTTTATGAGATAATTCCCATAACAAGCTACCCTCATGTCAGTTATGACCCAGAGACCGAGCCAGAGATTGAGTAAAGACTGTGTTCTTTGTGTTGAAATCAGTTGCTAAATGCATAATCAACTTAAAAGATACTGCTCCCATTAGTAGATGAACATCTGCATAATAATTTACTGATATACATGTCACACTAATATGAGTCTAGTCTTTTAGAGCGGTCATATAAAATACACCTTGCATAACGTTATTCAACAGCAGTGAATAACCAATCATTTGTTGTCCCACTTATGGGACTATAGAGAATGACAAAACAGCACAAGCAGTGTCAATTGTGCTATAACATAATCGCTTCTCGAAACCCAAGCTGAAACAAACACAAACCTCTGCTACTTCCATTTAAAAGTAGCTCACATGTCTTGTTCACAAACATCCCAAACAATCGTGCTGAGCTAGGCTGCCGGAGAAAAAGGCTGCACCAGCCATCACTCGTGACTTCGAGCAAATAGGAGCTTCTTTCAGCTGCCTTTACCCTGGACACCCTGAATGAATAGGCAAAGTTGGCACAATTAAATGTCATGTTGCCTCATCCTTAATATCGTAAGAGGCATCTACTGATAAACCCCTGAGTCTTATCAGCTACAAATGTTGCATGTTTTCTATAAACTCCATGACACAATGCCCTTTTGATCTGAGTAGGGCAGCATTAGCTTTAGAATAGTTTTAAATAGCCTAGGCCTGAAGACAACCCCAAGGTAGAGCCTACATTTTCCACCACTGGCTTTGTTATCAAAACAACCAATATATCTGTGCCTCTCGTGTACAGATATGGCAAAGTATGCATCTTCAAGCTCGATAGAGGCCTTAATTCTCTGAATCAACTAAATTGCTGAAAGCCAATCATCCATCTTAAACTTCGTAACCAAACACATGATCAGACTAGCCAAATCTTAACCTGATTGGCATGCTCCACGTTTCTGCCATCTTGAGAAATATCAGAAATATACCCCTCTTGTTCTTGGGCAGACTACTCATCCTTGGTGAGACATCTCTGATTCCACTTGGAGAACCATCGTTTCCTCTATTGACCGTGCGGATGGAAATGTTTGGCTTCCTTTGCCGCAGAAGATGCATTTATCTATTTATTTATTACGCTCATAACATATAATCAGATCCTTATGAGTAGAGCTGAAACATAGCATCCACTTGATGTGGGAATACGAGTTCCCAGTCAACTCTTGATTGTCAGTGTCACCACAAATCCTCAGTGTTCTTCCTCAGAGTGGAAATTAGCATAATGCAACCCTGAACCAGCCTCTGACTGAAACCACCTGTCTCAGTTGCCAGTGTGCGCAACACAATCTCTTCGACCAGCCACTCAATCAGGAATACTGGTATTGAGGGCCTACAGATTTTTATATATTTTTTACATTTACAATATGAACCTGCAGGTCAGATAAAAAATGCTACATGTCAGACCGGCTTCCTGCTGGTAGCTACCTACCCAGAGAGGATGGCAATGATGTTTCCAATGAACTGGCAACTCTACTAACTGAGCTGAAAAACTTAAACATATGTTGAGGGAAACTTCAACTGCCTCACTCTACTGAGCAGCCTGATAACCTCAATCACAGATGTTGAGGCAGTGCTCACCTGGTCAATATGACCCATATGGCCAGCAAGTTCTAAGATAGTCTACCCTGAATCAGGGTAGCCAAGCTGTTCCTACTTGGAAACTTACAAAAGTTACTATGCAAGGCATCCTGCCAATGTCTCTGCATCAATCTGATCTTCTCCAGAGACAGTGAAAGGTACTAGATAGCCCATGCTGCCAGTAAATCCAAACCCGGACCGACAGACTGCTCCATTTTGGAGTTTTACGGAGGTTAATAAAGAGACCTTACCTGCCAGCGTCTCTGAACCCGGGTCGACCTGCTTGTTGGAGCTTCAGCGAAGTTCCATTGCAGACCCTGTCTGACCACATCTTCAGCCCCACGCTTGCCAAACAGCTTGTTTCTGGAGCTCAAAAGCGATATTGCTGTGCAAGGCACGCCTGCGAGCATTTCTGAGCCGAATGGGACAGACTACCTCTTCGGCCTGCAGCCTCTTGGAGCCTTGCTGGAGCTTTATTGTGCAGGTCACGCTACCAGTTATTCCCAGCCTGGTTTGACAGGCCATTCCTTCGACCCATTCTGCTCCTTCGGAGCCTTAACCGAGCTCACTGAACAGGCCACGCCAGCCATAACTCCGAGCCTGCTTCGACAGGCTACTCCTGCGGCCTACTGCCTTTTTTGAAGCCTTTGCTGGAGCTGACTGTGCAGATCGCGTTGCCAGTTTCTCCCAGCCTGGATCAACAGTCTGCTCCTTTGGCCAGCTGCTCCTTCAGAGCCTCAGCGGAGCTCACTGGACAGGTCACGCCTGCCATTACTGGTTCAACAAGCTGTTCTTGCGAGGCCAGCTAGTGACTCCCGATTGCTCCTTTCCGGAGCTTCAACGGCACTTCCTGCTCCTTGAATACAGGGTGAAAACCCACCGGAATACTGGAGCTTTAAGCACCTAGAATGGTACTCCACCCCTGCAGCCGCCTTAAATTCCCCCTGCAAGTTTTCAACTTGCTACATAAGCACTCTCTGAAGAGATACTATGCAGGATGCACATTACTGACCGTAAAAATTAGCCATTTTGGGAATTATCTCATGCCATAGCATTTTGGGAAGGCAATAGCCCCAACTGTGTATTACAGAGAAGTGATAATGCAATTTTCTGCACTTCCGAGAGTTGAGACCCATCTACTGACTTGCAAAAGGCCGTAATGACTCCAGAGTGGTTTTTGGACTTGCTGACATAATTCTTTGTCTACATATCATCACTGGGATATCCCAAGTGATGAAATTGACGTATGGAAACATCCAAAATTCTGCCAGTTATCTGTACTGGCATATTTCCTGGATACTTTTAGCCAGATCTACCTCCAGTGAATCTCTTATCCCCAAAGGGATGGCAAATGTGTGACAAGAGCCGGTAGCTGCTTCATATGATTAGAAATGAAGCATATCCCCCATTAGTTCAGGGATTCGATTTCCTTATCGATATCCACATAGTTGGAGTCACATATGCAAGAATCTCCAACACTCCCCTCTTCTGAGTGGGAAATATTATAACGCAACTCTGAGCCAGGTATTGGTTCCCTTCTTCTGAGCGGGAGATATTATAAAGCAACCCTGAACCATGTGTTGCTCCCACAGTCATCTGACTGACACGGCCTGTAAATATCTCCTGAGCTAGGAGCACACTTCCTTTTTTCCATTTTATTTATTTATTCTTCCATTTATTTTTCTCTTTATATATTTGTTTGTTTGTTAATTAAATAATTAATTTATTTTACTAGCTAGACAGGTTGGGCCTGCTAGTGACTCTGAGTCCTTGCTCCCTTCTGGAGCCTCAATGGAGTTTCTTAGGGGAGAAATTAAAATGCAACACTGAACCAGGTATTGCCTCCTCAGGCCTCTGGCTGACTCCCTTTCGGAGCTCCAATTTGTACAGGCATTGCCTGTCAGATGCTCCGAACATCCACCTGCTCCAGTAGAGCCCCATTCTGCCACGGCAGCCGCTGTCCCGGTCGAGGCGGCAGCACTATTTTTAAAAAACCGCCAGCTCCTGCTGAGCCTCTGCAGCATTTGCACTATTTATAGTCATCAGCTCCTTACAGAGCCTCCACAGCGATCGCTGCTCCACAGCGTTCGCTGACCCGGTCTTAGCCGGCAGCTGCTATTTATAAAAACGCCAACTCCTGCGGAGCGCCCACAGCGTTCGTTGTACCGGCCGCGCCGGCTGCTGCTATTTTTATACGCTAGCTCCACGGAGCCTCCATGGCGGCAGCTGCACAAGCTGTGCCATCTTCTCCAGGGCCGCTGCCCCTATTCTCGGAGCAATGGCCCGTTCCTGAAATAATTATTTCCTCTTACCTGTTGGAGCAGTTTCGAACTGCTCCGATTCTCGCGCCATGCGTCGACAAATTGACACGCATGCGGGCTGGCAGGCTCTTCACGTAGTCACTCACGTGGCCTCGATATAAAATCAGTCATTCTGGATTTGTTCAAGGGAAGAGAAATAGCTCTGCTATCAAAAACCACACCTCATTGAGTGCCATGAATAAGGAGAAATTATCAAGGGCATAAAGACAGTTCAAGACATTGAGGGCAGAATGGTGATACAGCGGTAGAGTTGCTGCCTTACAGTGCCAGAGCCCCGGGTTTGATCTTGACGATGGCTATTTGTCTGGACGGAGTTTGTACATTGTCCCCGTGACCTGCGTTGGTTTTCTCTGGGAGCTCCAGTTTCCTCTCACACTCCAAAGATGTACGGGTAGTTTGGTATAATTGTAAATTGTCCCTAGTGTGTGTAGGATGGCAGGGATCTTTCCTGTCCAGTAGAACAGATGCTCGGTCCATGATCTCGAAAAATGAAGAATAAAGGTATTGGCAATCCCAAGATTAGAATCGCGGTCAATGGGTAAACAAATTAATCATATCACACCTTTACCTTTATTGAGGAATTGGATTGCATATTGGATGTATAATAACAACCACTTTAGGTAGTGGTTTGAGATTAACAAGAAAATGCCAAACAAGTTGCTTGGATTGTACAGGTGCAAAGGGACAAATGGAACAACTAAAGCCAGAATGGTATTCCATGATCAAGCTGCACATTCACATTCAAAGAGGCAAGGTAAGATCTGATGATGATGGACAAAATAAATGACTTTATTAAAACGTAGCTGGACATTAATATTGACAGTTAGAAGGCCAAAATAGGCCTAATTATTTAATGCCAGCTCTCAGGGCCATCCCCTCAATCCCAATTCCCCTCAATTGTTTCCCCGTAATTTAGATTCACAAGTATATTTCTTCATAAAACCAATAAACTTCTGAGCCAAAAAGCTGGAGTAACTTAGCTGGAGAGAACATCTCTGGAGAGAAGGAATGGGTGATGTTTCATGTCATAGAAACATATGGAAAATAGGTGCAGGAGGAGGCCATTCGGCCTTTGAGCCAGCACCGCAATTCATTGTGATCATGGCTGATCGTCCTCTATCAATAACCCGTGCCTGCCTTCTCCCCATATCCCTTGATTCCACTAGCCCTTAGAGCTCTATCTAACTATCTCTTAAATCCATCCAGTGACTTGGTCTCCACTGCCCTCTGTGGCAGAGAATTCCATAAATTAACAACTTTCTGGGTGAAAAAGTTTTTTCTCACCTCAGTCTTAAATGACCTCCCCTTTATTCTAAGACTGTGGCCCCTGGTTCTGGACTCGCCCCACATTTGGAACATTGTTCCTGCATCTAGCTTGTCCAGTCTTTTTATAATTTTATATGTTTCTATAAGATCCCCCCTAATCCTTCTAAACTCCAGTGAATACAAGCCTAGTCTTTTCAATCTTTCCTCATATAACAGTCCTGCCATCCCACGGATCAATCTCGTGAACCTACGCTGCACTACCTCAATCACAAGGATGTCCTTCCTCAAATGTCGAGACCCTTCTTCGGACTCAACCCAAAATGTCACCCATTCCTTCGCTCCAGAGATGCTGCCTGCCCCATTGAGTTACTCCAGCATTTTGTGTCCATCTTCAGTGTAAACCAACATCTTTACTTCCTTCCTAAAAACATCTGAGCCAGCTGTGCAGTGAGCAGAATTTGTGTAGATGTCATGAAGGAGTCTTAGCATATTGTTGCTGCTATGTTGTGGCGCCTTCACACACACGTTGGTCTTACATACAGCCTGTCACCGCTGGTGACTCGCCAGCAGCCTCACGAGAAGGTCCAGCCACAAGAGCTCAATAACAACTCCAAGGTCAGATGCACTAATTGGCCTTATCTGCTCATGGATTATGATTGGTGAGTATGTAGGGAAAAGGGGCTTCTGGGATAAACATGACACAAGGTGTCTGGCTCTTATTTGTTCTTTGCTTTCGGTCTTTGTGGTCCCAAGTATGATCACAACAGACCGATGACTGCAATTCAAGTTTGCGTTATTTCAAACACTAACCGACCTCTTAGGTATGAACCGGATTCAAACGACTCTGTATCATCCACAAGCGATAACCAGTTTCTTACCATAACTAGTTTCTTCGCCTTAGTGAACTTTCCTGTCACTGGGATGATTCTCTTCCACTGATGTTCTCCTCAAAATTGTTCTCAACAATTTTCTCAGGTCTTTCTGAAGTCTTTTTCAAAGGGATTCCTGACTGCACTTCTCTGCTCAGTTGCACTTTTTTTTGAGGTCATCCAATGCACCAGTTTTGTCAAAATCTAAAGGCCCTGTAGATGTGCAATGGCATAATTGTCCAAGCATATGTTGTCCTGAATCAAACTTAATTATACATGTACTACTTCACAGTTTTTTCTGTGATATATTCAAATTGTCCATTTTAAATGCTGGACTCTTTTCAGAATTTTTCAAAATTACTTTGTTGTCTATTAGCTGTCAATTTAGATGTCCATATTTATAAAATTCTAGTCACTTCATTAAACACAAGTTTATTCACAATGTTTATTTTCTCCATTCATTGGGCCAGATTGTTTAATGTTCTCTGTCCATAGATATTGCCCGTCCTGCTGAGTGTTTTCAGCATTTTCTGCCTTTTTAAAAATTTTGATTTCTATAATTTGGAAAAAGTTTGTTATTTAATTCATTGGTTCTCCCTCGTTTGAATTGATTGCTTGTTGTCTGGTGTACTGTTTCCTATTCCTACAGGAGAGAGCAATTTTAATCTTGCATCTGAAGCCTCCATCTGACATTATATTTAATCTTCCAGAAAGCTCATGATTTACCTGTGGTGTGCCAATCTGCTCACATTCAGAACTGGGTGCCAATTTTTATTGCAAGTATGTGAAATATGATTCCTCACTGTGCTCCATGTGCTCCACACATACTATTCACTTATTGGAAGGGAATCACCTTATTCCAAACATCTAGATAATATTATGACTTACAGCCCTGTAACTTATTTTGACCGGATTCTTTTTTTAGCTGTCCAGCTTATAACCAGAAAGTGATTTGAAAGTGAAACAAATGTTGTTTCATTTGCAAGTTTTATACCGGACTGTGCATATGTTTGCTCATGTGTCGGTGTATTTGTGCAAATAGGAATTTTATGATATACAGATTGCTGCTTTATACATGATTTGCAGATGCAACACAATAATACCGTCATAAAGCATTGAAACAGGCAGTTCGGCCAACCTTGCTCACGCCGAACAACATACCCCAGTTACATTAGTCCCACCTTCCTGCATTTGGCCCATATCCCTCCACACCTTTCTTGTCCATGTATCTGCCCAAATGTCTGTTAAATTATGTTGTATTTCCGCAGGAAAACAAACTACGATTTTAAAGATTGGCTTTGTGGCATTATGGAAAATGAATGCATCAATATAGATTTGAATGCATCAATATAGATCAGGAGAGAAGGTACATGGGGAGGAGCAAATGTCACCTGAACACAAGTCGTGGTCTGATCAACCACGCTGGGTCGCTTGGCCAAGGGTGTCTGATGTTGAAAGACCTGAAACACCCAATGACCCCAGGTTACATCACTGATGATGTGTTCAGGAGCATCAATAGATGTATTTGTATCAATCAATGTACTGGTGAAACCAGTGGCGACCAGGAATATACTGGTTGACAACCAAGAATAGGATGGTGACGACTGGAGAGACAGTGGGCAGCTCGGAAAGACGGCAACCGGGGCGGGGCGTGTTGACAGCCCAAACTGCATCCTCTGAGAGGAGGAGATCCAAATCACGCTACAGAAAAACACATGGATCAAAGGTTAACGACTAATGGCAATGGACAACCGACTATGAGTATCAAATGCAGATGTGGTAAGGCCTGAAGATTCACCAGACCTGGATGAAGTGTTTGGAGGGACAGGGAGTGTCACATCACACAGGTATTTTACCTGGTGAGACGGAGGAGGAGCCGGGCCCGGAATTACCCCATAGAGCCCGAAGCCTCCAAGTGGCGCAACTAGTCCCTCGGAACAGTTCTCCGGAGAAGGTTTGAGTCAAATGGCCTCAGGCCTGCAAGTCGGCAGTCTGGCATCAGTTTGACGAGGACGTCGACAAGGTGCCAGAAGCAACTGCGAAGGGAGACGTGGACCGAAGGCTGCGGACGATGACGACAATCATCGGCAGCCTAGCTGTGGAAAGGTTTGGAGCAGTGGAGAAGAAGCCGGCCAGAACACCTTGCAACCTGAACTAACGAGCAACAAAGATCCACAAGATCCTGCAGGAGCTGAAGTCCCTCAAGAAGCAGTATAAAGAAGCCAGCGAAGAGCAACGCCCCCCCTTGGCTGAGCTGGAAACCATCCTGAGGAAGAAGCTGATGACCCTCTGTAGAGCTGAGTGGCACCGAAGACGCCAGAAGGAAAGAGCCAGGAAGCGAGCATCCTTCATAGCCAACCCCTTCGGCTTCACCAAACAACTGCTAGGGCAGAAGCACAGTGGGAGCTTGGCTTGCTCTAAGGAGGAGATCGACCGGCACATCCACAACCTACAGTGACCCCGTTAGGCAGCAGGAGCTGGGCCAGTGTAACATCCTGATAAAACCACCTCC
The DNA here is from genome assembly GCA_035221665.1 of Okamejei kenojei. Lineage (NCBI taxonomy): Eukaryota > Metazoa > Chordata > Chondrichthyes > Rajiformes > Rajidae > Okamejei > Okamejei kenojei. The sequence goes on from CM069131.1 coordinate 98,507,619, forward strand.
ACCCATCAGGGAGTTTGATAGTAGAGAGCCACTCCTGAAAGAGGTCCAGGTCATTGTGAAGAGAGCAAGAGCTGGCTCAGCCCCTGGCCCGAGCAGAGTCCCCTACAGGGTCTACAAGAATTGCCCCTTGTTACTGAAACGGCTGTGGAAGATCCTGAAAGTCATCTGGAGGAGAGAGAAAGTGGCGCAGCAATGGCGATTCGCTGAAGGAGCCTGGATCCCAAAGGAAGAAGATTCCAAGAAGATCGATCAATTCAGGATTATCTCCTTGCTAAGCTTTGAAGGCAAGATCTTCTTCAGCATAATGGTGAGGCGGCTGACCAACTTCCTCTCCAGCAATGGCTACATCGACAGCTCAGTGCAAAAGGGAGGCTTGTCTGTAGTGCCGGGGTGTCTAGAGCACACGGGAGTGGTGACCCAGCTCATCAGAGAAGCAAGGGAGAATACGGGAAACCTGACAGTGCTCTGGCTTGACCTGGCCAATGCATACGGCTCCAGCACGCACAAGCTGATCCAGACAGTCATGGCCAAGCATCATGTGCCGGGCCAAGCGGCAGATCTCATCCTGGACTATTACAACCAGTTCAGCATGAGAGTCTCATCAGGGTCAGTAACATCAGAGTGGCACAGACTGGAGGTTGGGATCATCACAGGCTGTACAATGTCTGTGATCCTTTTTGCCTTTGCGATGAACATGATCGTCAAGTCTGCTGAGCCAGAGTGCCGGGGCCCTCTGACCAAGTCAGGAATGCGCCAACCACCAATTAGAGCCTTCATGGACGACCTGACTGTCACCACTGATTCAGTGCCAGGTGGCAGGTGGATCCTGCAAGGGTTGGAGAAACTGATTGGATGAGCAAGGATGAGGTTTAAGCTGGGGATATCAAGGTCACTGGTGCTGAAGAAGGGCAAAGTCATGGACAGGTTCCGCATCAGCATCGAAGGGACACCAATCCCAACTGTCTCCGAAAGGCCAGTGAAGAGTCTTGGCAAGGTGTTTAACAGCAGCCTGAAGGATACAGCATCTGTCCAGGCAACCCGTCAGGAGCTGGAGAGCTGGTTGGGAGCAGTGAACCAGTCGGGGCTTCCTGGTAAGTTAAAGGCATGGATTTACCAACATAGTATCCTGCCAAGGATACTCTGGCCACTGATTGTCTACGAAGTCCCAATATCCAGCATAGGGAGATTGGAGAGGAAAGTCAGCAGCTTTCTCAGGAGGTGGCTGGGACTTCCCAGGAGCCTTAGCAGCAGCATCCTGTACGGAAATAACACCAAGCTCCAGCTGCCCCTGAAGTCCCTGGAGAAGGAGTTTAAGATGACTCAGGCCAGAGAGGTGATGCTGTACATGGACTCCAGCGACCCCAAGCTGGCTCAGGCAGGAGTGGAGGTGAAAACTGGGAGGAAGTGGAGAGCCGGCGAAGCCGTGCTGCAAGCGGAGTCTCGGATATGCCACAGAGTCCTGGTGGGAGCAGTGACTCGGGGAAGAGCTGGCCTGGGAATCTTCCCAACTCCAAAGTTTAACAAGGCCAAGGGAAAGGAGAGGCGCAGGCTGGAACCAGGAGGAAGTGAGGGCAGTGGTGGAGGAGGAGAGGTGTACCAGAGCAGCTGGATTGAGGCAGCCGGGAGCCTGGACAAGGTGGGAGCAGGTCATAGACTGAAAAGTCACATGGACCGAGCTCTGGCAGGCTGAACCACAGCGCATCAAGTTCCTGGTCCAGGCAGTGTATGATGTCCTGCCCAGCCCATCGAACCTCTTCATCTGGGGCAAAGCGGAATCTCCAGATTGCCCGCAATGCTCAGGCAAGGGGACTTTGGAACACATCCTGATCTGCTGCCCAGGTTCTGAAACCCATTGCAGAAGCCATCAGCATGGGAATCAGCAGCTGCAGACGAGCACGCCCCAACACCCAGATGATCACCTTCATGAAGGTCGGAGTGCAGCTGCCAAGAAGCACAGCAGCCAGGAATCCGTCAGGAATTCGCAGGACTGGCAGCTTTCTGTAGACCTGGTGAAACAGCTGAAGTTCCCACAGCACATTGCCACAACCACCCTGAGGCCAGATATCCTCCTGGTCTCAGAGGCGACCAAAAACATTGTCTTGTTAGAACTGACAGTGCCGTGGGAGGATCGTCTGCAGGAGGCCCACAAGCGGAAGTTGACAAAGTATGAAGAGCTGGTCATAGACTGCCGTAAGCATGGCTGGAAGGCAAGGTGTATGCCCATTGAGGTTGGCTGCAGAGGTTTGCAGGGCAATCGCTCTACAAAGCCTTGAGTGCACTGGGCATCAACGGAATGGCGAGGAGAAGAGCCATCAAGAACACCACAGAAGCAGCGGACAAAGCCTCAAGATGGCTCTGGATCAGGAGAGAAGGTCCATGGGGAGGAGTGAATGCCACCTGAACACGTCGTGGTCTGATGAACCACGGCTGGGTCGCCTGGGCGAGGGTGTCTGATGTTGAAAGACCTGAAACACCCAATGACCCCAGGTTACATCGCTGATGATGTGTTCAGGACCATCAATAGATGTATTTGTATCAATGTAACTATACAAATATATGCATTTAATACTGCATAACCGTTACAAATAATAACTGAAACTCATTGACATGAAATAATAATATATGTTGATATGGTGAAAGGAGAAAGTTGAATATAGCCTCTAAATAATGACTAATTTCCAATTCCTTCCAAATTCAGAGCAGCTTGTCCCAGTTATGGTATTTTGCAAAGGGTACTTTGCATATATATACATTTGGAAATTGCCTACCAAGCCATCCTATCTGGATGCAATTGGTTTGTGCAGAAGCCTTAAAAACTACATAAGGTACATTGGATACCAATCTTCTCTTGGCAGATGGTTACAGCTTGCAACAAACATAGAATAGACGAACAGAATGCAGGCAACAGACAAATGATATCAATCGGTAACAGATTTGTAAAGTGTTAATGATCCTTTGAACTGTAAGCACTACTACTAGAGGGTGGTGGGTATATGGAATGAACTGTTCGATGTGCTGTTGTTGAGGCAGGTGCTATAACAATATTTAAAAGACATTTGGACAAGTATATGTATGGGAAAGGTTTAGAGGGATATGGGCCAATTGGGACAGGTGGGACTAGTGTAGATGGAATATCTTGGATGGCAAAGTTGGGCCAAAGGGCCTGCTTCCATTCTATGTGACTCCATAACTCAACCAGGGTTGCCACCTTTTGGAAATATTTTTGCTGTCAAAAATTAGAATAGGCCAATAGCTGGAATTGTAGGGGTCCAAACAGACATTTATTAATCACTACACGTCGATCAATGTCCAGATCAGCTGCTCTGCATACATGGACAGGGTGTCCATTGTGTCCTGTTCCTGCCCCAATCAATATTGCAGCCAACATAGCTCACCGCACAATGATCTAGCTATAATTTTATGTAAGGATGATTGGCAAGATGGGTATAATTTGTTATAATTAATTGTAAAAATGTAAACTATATCTAACAAAATGGGAAGCACATAATCTGAATAGCTGTCCAAAACCAGGTTACTAACCAAGTCATCTCAGCACCTCCATCCCTCAAGAGGAAGGTCTCAAGGTCCTCCGTTAAGTTTAGTTTGGACATACAGTGTGGAAACAGGACCTTCGGTCCACTGAGCCCGCGCCGACCAACAATCCCCGCACACTGGCACTATCCTACACACACTAGGGACAAGCCTGTATGTCTTTGGAGTGTTGGTGGAAGCTGGAGCACACAGAGAAAACCCACCCACGTCACAGGGAGAACATACAAAATCTGTACAGAAAGCATCCATAGTCAGGATCGAACCCGGGTCCCTGGCGCTGCAAGGCAGCAACTCTACTGCTGTGCAATTGTGCCATCCTCAGTTTCTTCCTTGAACTAAGACTCAACCAATTTCCCTCTATTAACACTCTCCTCTGCCTAGTGAAACTTATCCTCACCATCAATAACTTCTGTTTTGTCTCCTCTCATTTTCTCCAAGTTAAAGGTGTAGCCATAGGCTCCTGCATGGTGCCCAGCTACGCCTGTCTTTTTTGTTGGTTACATCGAGCAGTCCTTGTTCTTCCCATTTCCATACTGATCTTTTAGTCCTGGGCCTCCTCTATTGCCATAGTGAGGCCACAAACAAATTGGAGGAACAGCACCTCATATTTCACTTGGGAAGCTTACAACCCAGTGGTATGAATGTTAGATTCTCCAATTTTAGGTAACTCTTACAAGCATTTCCCTTCTCCATCCCCCCTCCACTTCCTCTAAACTACCCCCCTTTCCCCCCTCAAGCACCCACAACCCCACCATTCCTCCCCTTTCTCCACTAAAAGACAGTTAACTAGTTCTATAGTTTGCATAGTTCTGTTTTTTTTCTTGCTTCCAGTTTTTTTCATACATTCTTTCTATTACCAGTCTGAAGAAGGGTGCTGATCTGAAACGTCACCTCCATTTCCTCCAGAGATGCTGCTTAACCCGCTGAGTTACTCCAGCATTTTGTGTTTCCTCTACCGTTCCTTTTTTATTACAAAATTACAACTAATCAGTCAGTTTCTCTCTAACCAGTAAAAGTTCTTATCCTGATATTATTCTGTGTCATTGTGAACCATAATCCCACAGTTAATTTTGTTCTCATCGGAAGCATTGTACATCAGTCACTGAAAGTAAGCATGCAGGTCCAGCAGGCAGTGAAGAAAGCTAATGGTATGTTGGCGTTCATAACAAGAGGAGTTGAGTATAGGAGCAAAGAGGTCCTTCTGCAGTTGTACAGGGCCCTGGTGAGACCACACCTGGAGTATTGTGTGCAGTTTTGTTTCCAAATTTGAGGAAGGACATTCTTGCTATTGAGGGAGTGCAGCGTAGGTTCAAGAGGTTAATTCCAGGGATGGCTGGACTGTCATATGTGGAAAGAATGGAGCGACTGGGCTTGTATATGCTGGAATTTAGAAGGATGAGAGGAGATCTTATTGAAACATGTAAGATTATTAAGGGATTGGACATGCTAGAGGCAGGAAACATGTTCCTGAAGTTGGGGGAGTGCAGAACCAGGGGCCACAGTTTATGAATAAGGGGTAGGCCATTTAGAACGGAAATGAGGAAAAACTTTTTCACACAGAGAGTAGTGAATTTGTGGAATTCTCTGCCTCAGAAGGCAATGGAGGCCGATTCTCTGGATGCTTTCAAAAGAGTGTTAGATAGAGCTCAAAGATAGTGGTCAAGGGATATGGGGAGAAGGCTGGAATGGGGTACTGATTATGGATGATCAACCATGATCACAGTGAATGGCGGTGCTGCCTCAAAGGGCCAAATGGCCTACTCCTGCTCTATTGTCTATGGTCTGTCTAACATTGGCAGAAGTTTAGCCAAATAGACAAGCTTTTTATTGGTTATTTCTTGCTTTAAACAGACTTACTTGTAGTTGTGAACAGATTGACATTGTTATCATTCTGGGAATTTTCTTTAAATATTGTTACAGTTTCTGTTGACTGTTGGCATGTTGATAACATCCCACCGAGATTGAAATGCTCTTGATTTATTGAAGCCATCTGTGAAGTAGGTGATGACATGTGTTGTGCAATGTTTTTGCAGTAGTTTGCAAGAAGGTCTTCACTCGCTAAATTGCCTTCTGGCAGCAATACAAAGGAACAGATACCATTTTGACTTACAGATTTATAACTTCCTTGTAAAAGAAACTTTCAGCAGCCACAAATTATCAGTTGGCAATTGACTTTACGATGAGGCAGATGTTGCTCTATTTCCCCTGATGTGAAGTTCCAGATAGCCATAAGTGTGCATGTACTGGACAAAACCACAAATGCAAGGCAGTGTTAGAAATTTGGTTTTGGAAGATGGGAGGATCATTGTGATGCATTTGGTCTTGAAAGTTTTTGTTTGGGGTTAATCCTCACTTGAATTGTATGAACTGAGAAAATAAGAAGTCAAATCAAGATTGGTCCACATAGCCCTCGAACCTGCTCCACCATGTAGCAAGTTAATAGCTGATCTGATTATGGCCTGAACTTCACTCTTGTGCGCTTCGTTCACTACTCTTCCAGAAACCGATGTCAATCTTGAAAGCATTCAATGAGACAAGTGCAGACTCTGTGATCCATTCGCTGAACACCTTCACTCAGTGCGCACAGGCCTATGTGATCTGCCGGTTGCTAAACACTTTAAATCCCCCTTCCATTCCCATACTGACCTTTCTGTCCTGGGCCTCCTCCAATGTCTGAGTGAGGCCCAATGCAAATTGGAGGAATAACACCTGATATTTTGCTTGTGTAGCTTACAACCCAGTGGTATGAATATTGCTTTTTCTAACTTCAAGTAACCCTTGCTTTCCCTCTCCCTCCATCCCTCCCCACCCTGGTTTTCTGACTAATTTTACTGTACTCCTAATTAATGTTACTCTTTGTATGCCTCATTGTTACCCTCCCCTCAGCTAACAATGAACTCTCTCTCTCTTTTTTTTTTTTTTTTTTTTTTTTTTTAGTTTCAAAAACTTTATTGACACAATCATATAATACAACACATCAAACCATAATCAAAAATGGCACTATATAAAAACCATTATAGTACAACAATACAATCATTATTCACAATACACTGAACCCCACGCGGTGACCAGCGCCCACGGAAGGCCTCCAGAGTCCCCGTGGACACCGCATGTTCCCGCTCCAGGGACACACGTGCACGGACGTAGGCCCGGAAAAGGGGCAGGCAGCCGACTCTAGCCTGACCATCAACCGCCCGCTGCCTGGACCCGCGAATGGCCATCTTGGCCAGGCCCAGGAGCAAACCGACAGGGAAGTTCCCCCCCCCCCCCACTCGGCTCTCCCCACTCCCAGCCTTGTGTCCGAACACTAGAATCGTGGGACTAAAATGCAACCAGAACTTGAGGAACAACCCCTTCAGATATTGGTACAGGGGCAGTAGCCTCTCACACTCCATATACACGTGGAACACGGTCTCTTGCTCGCCACAGAAAATACATGCTGCGGACGAGCCCGTGAACCGACTCAAAAGTCTATTACAAACCACCGCTCTGTGCAACACTCTCCACCCCAGGTCCCCAATGTAAAGGGGAACAACTCGCTTATAGAAGGACCCCCACTGAGGACCTCCCCCGCCTTCAGGTGGTAACACCGTCCGCCATGGTGTATCGGGACGGGAGACGAAGGTAAGGAGGTGCAGAATGTGCAGGAGCATCCTGTACAGTGTGCATCTCATCGCATCACGAAATGGCAAGCTGGTCATCTCAGAAAGGCGGCTTAGATTGTGTGGAACCGGTACCCGAGAAATATCCCGGATCCTAGGCCCAATGAGCAGATCTGACGGAGCGGGGGTAAGCTCTATCAGAACCACTCTAGGCACTCGCCTCTCCTCGACACCCGCCATGACAGGATGAGGACCGGCCACTCCCGCAGCCACGACAACCCCCTCCCCTCGTGGAACAACACGCTGGCTGAAAACAACCAAATTCCTCACTCTTAGCACATCCCGGTAGAAGACAGGCAAGCCCCTTAGGGCGGGTCGACTGATACCCGCCACCGGGAGCCATGAGACCCCCCTTAGACAACGACCCCAACGGAAAAAATACGTGGCCAGAACGTGCCATCTGGGTGGGTTCTCTACGTACATGTACCTCCGCAGAGTCCTGAGGCGGAGAGCTGCCACCTGGGTACGCACACATACCAAGGACTGGCCGCCCTCCTCTAACGGGAGACTCAGGACCGCCGCGCAAACCCAGTGCTTCCTATTTCCCCAAAAGAAATCTACCAGCTTCTTCTGTAAAGCAGTTGCAAAAATAGAGGGCGGCACAAGAGTAGCCAGCCGGTACCATAACATGGAGGCCACCAGCTGGTTTATGACCAGCACCCTCCACGAAAGGAAAGAACTCCAAGCAGGCCTGACCAGCGCCCCAACCGGGCGATCACTTTCGTCTCCAACTCCCGCCAGTTTGCCGGCCAAGCATCCTGAGTGGGACTCAGGTACACCCCCAGATAGAGGAGGTGCGTGGTACTCCACGCAAACATTACCATCTCCTCTGGCAGGGAGTCTACCTGCCACTCACCCACTAAAAGTCCAGAACACTTACTCCAGTTAATCCTAGCAGAAGATGCAGCCGAGAAAATCTCCTGGCAATCACGCATCCTCCGCAGGTCACCAGGATCAGTGAGCATAAGGAGTACATCATCGGCACCTCCACCCCCGGGCCAGGTAGGGCCAGGCCTGTCAACCTCCTCCGAAGAAGACACAGGAACGGCTCCACACAGACCGAGTATAACTGACCCGATATGGGGCACCCTTGACGGACCCCCCTCCCAAAATGAAAAGGAGACAACAATGCACCATTAACCTTCACAAGGCACTCCACTGCAATGTACAAAAGCCGGACCCGGGCCACGAAATGCGGCCCAAACCCAAACGCTTGCAACGTCCCAAAAAGGTATTCATGTTCCACCCTATCAAAAGCCTTCTCCTGATCAAGAGACAGAAAAGCAGCTGACTGACCAGTGCCCTGGGCTAGATGAATCAGGTCCCTTACCAGGTGGATGTTATCCTGAATGGACCTGCCAGGGACTGTATAGGACTGGTCAGGATGAATCAGTTGAGACAGCACGGAGCCCAGGCGATTTGCCATTGCCCGTGCAAAAACTTTATACTCTGTGCATAGGAGAGAGACCGGGCGCCAGTTCTTCAACAAGCGGAGTTCGCCCTTCTTGGGCAGCAGGACAACAACTGCCCTACGCCACGAGAGGGGCATCTCCCCAGTTGCCAGGCTCTCCCCCAGAACCAACATGTAATCTCCACCAAGGACATCCCAGAACGCTCTAACAAACTCTACCGTCAGCCCATCCATCCCAGGGACTTACCGCTCCTGAGCTGATGCAGGGCACGAGTCAACTCCTCCAAAGATAAGGGGCCATCAAGAAGATCTGCCACCCCCCTATCTACAGTCGGCAGACCCTCCCACAGATCTCGCTGAGCCTCCCTGTTGAATCTATCCGCAGTGAACAGGGACCCATAAAAGGACCTGACCAAGGCACTGATCCTCTCTGGATCAGTGACAGAGGAGCCGTCGTCTGCGAGCAGCTCCACGAGCTGTTTGCGAGCTCCCCGCCCCTTCTCCAGAGAGAAAAAGAAAGGCGAAGCTCGGTCCAGATCGCGCAGCATCTGGACCCGCGACCTCACGTAGGCGCCTCGGGACCGCTCAAGCAGCAGGCTCCTCAAAGCTTCCTTCTTCATCTGAAACTCTCCCCATTCGCAGGAGTCTTCACCAAACCGACCCAGACGAGACTCTGCGTCCAGTATCTCCCTCTCGACCGCTGAGTCCCGCCTTCCGGTCGACCCCCACGTATAATCCTTACAAAAGAGACGGATGTGAGCTTTCCCCACATCCCACCACTGCCTAAGGGAAGAGAAGCACCTCTGCCTCTCTCTCCACTTCCCCCCAAAACCGACTGAATGCTTCCCGGAAACACCGATCCTCTAGCAGCCTGTTGTTAAAGTACCAGTACGCGGACCCAGCCCGAGCGCGCGCTGGATTGAAATCCACACGCACCAGACAGTGGTCCGAGCACGGCACCAGCCGCATTGAGGCCGCCGAGACACGGGAAACAAACGCTCGTGAAATATATATTCGATCAATGCGGGAACCACCACCCTCAGACCTCCGCGAAAAAGCAGTGGAATCCGGGTGGAGGTTCCGCCAGGCATCAACCAACTCAAAGGATTCAATCAACCCTCTCAGCTTCTTCGCTACAGCAGGGGCACACTGAGTACCAGAACGGTCTCGCGCCTCAAGTGTGCAATTAAAATCCCCACCAAGGAAGACACACACTCCCCTATCAATTGTGCTCAACAGAGCAGTCACCTCCTGAAGTAGGCCGGCCTGCATCGTGCCGGAGCTAGGGGCATACACGTTAATGAAATGCAACGGCATGCCATCCAGGCTCACGGCCAGATGGAGCAAACGTCCTGGCACAACTTCTTGCACTTTTAAAACATTTGGCAGAAAATTCGCGGCCAACAGAAAGGCCACCCCACTCGAGTTCGAGCTGAGATGGCTCATGTAGACCCCCCCTTCCCACTCCAGTCGCCAGGTGGGTTCATCACTAACAACAGTATGCGTCTCTTGCAGAAAACACACCGCAAATTTCCCCTCTCTAAGGACTGATAAAACCTGAAATCTGCGAAAACTCTCCCGTTTAAATTTAATGTAGCTACTGTGAATGTGCAGGCACACTAAATTGAGATCCTCACACTCCGCCTAGACTCTCTCTCTGAGGAACTCCAAAAAGTCCCCAAACTGTCTCTTCTCAGAGTCAGGAAGATCGCTGTCCTTGTTGCCAAGGATAGCCTCGAGAGTCTTAATCAAAGCTGGCCAATCCTCCCACCGTTTCTTTGCAGCATCCATTTTTGTTCTGAGAGTATGACTTGCTTTTAGGAACTCTCGCACCTCACAGATAACTGTTGCATGATACACGGCCTTGGAGTCTGGGCACTCGGCCAACCCACTCGCACCTGAAACAACAAGCTTGCCAGTGCAGCTCCCAGGGTCGTTATCAAAAATTGAAAGACCAGAACTCTCGGAAAGTTCACTAATCCCGCTACACAAACTGGCCCCATCACTCTCCCCCTCCTCCGGCATGCCACCACCCCCAGGATCAATGGCAGGGAAGGGTCCCGACACCCCTGACCGCAACAAGCAGCCCACTGACTGGCTGGGCTCCTGCACTCTCTCCCATCACCCTCCACGTCTGGGCCTGGGGAAGAAAAAACAAGAGGCACCCCCAGGGCCTGTGGTACACTGGCACCCTCCGAAACTGAAGGAGGATCACGACCCAAAACAGACCCGACCTCCACTGCACCCAGAGTACCCTCTCCACAGGCAACACCCAGAGAATCTCCTCTTGCCTTTAAACTCTCCCCTGCCGACTCAGCCTGAGAGGCAGCACACCCCCCAGCACCTCCATTGGCTCTGATAAGGAGCACAGAGTGGTACACCAATGCTCTTGAATCTCCCCCTTCGGGCTGACTCTGCTCATCCCCCGTCTCAGGGGGCACACTACCAGGGGTGCTAACCCCATCATCTGGCGTGCCAACACCCTCAGTAGGTCTCTGAAACGAGGGGACCTCCTCCGACCCAGAGGACACACACCCAGGGAGCTAACCTCAACACCCGATGAGATAACTCCCTCAGAGGTCCCCTGAAACGAAGGGGCATCCTCCCGCTCCGAGGACACACCACCAGAGGAGTCAACCGCATCACATGGTCTTATACCACTCGCGGAAGATCCCTGAGATAGAGGCCCAACCTCCGACCCGGAGGACACCTGTTCAAGACCACCAACCACATCAGTGGTGGAAGGTCTGGAGAAAGACATCCTCCTCACTTTGGACCCACGCCCTTGCTCTTCCTCGCCAGCCACTAACCTCCTTTTTGTCCCGCTAGCATGTGGCAGTATGGTGACCTCCATAACAGAAGTGTCTTCGGCCTCCACACTATCCCCAGCCACTTTACCACCCGCACGTTTTAGCTTCCCTGCCCCCGTCTGAACCACCTCAGCTCCTTGCTGGACCACGACAGGTGCAAACTGCACCTCACTGGAGCTGGCAGGCACCCCTTGGGTGGTATCAGAACTCGGCAGGTGCACACCCGCTCCCGTTTGACTCGCTCGGGCGGACTTTCTCCTCTCCTTCTTCTTCTCCTGCCTCTGCTTCTCCCACTTGCCCCCTTCCTCACCCCCCTCCCCCTGTGCCCCGCCTTCAGCCGCCATCACAGTTTCAAGACATGGGGGGCGGGGGCTATCGCTGCCCTGGGTCTCCAAGGCAGAACCTGCAGGCCCAGATGGGCTATTACTGCCGCCCTGGATCACCGAGGCAGAGCTGGCAGCCCTAGCCGGGTCAGCAGTACCACCCCGCGCCACTGAGGTTTGACGAGCCACGCCGGATGGGCCAGCAGCGCATCCCTGGGCCGCTGCGCTAGAACTTCTCGCAGTGACCCCGCGAATAGGACACTCCCTCCGGAGATGTCCAAATTCGCCACACGCATGACACCGTGCCTTTCCCCAACTCCAACGCACGGTTCTACGGAGACCCCTATACTCCACCTCGAAACTCCCCTCAGCGCCATCCCCCTCACCCACCTTCATGAACACCCTCCTCTTGAAACTGAAGACCCCTTTTTCCTCTGGGTCCCCCCCAGGGTGCATGAGCCTAAAGCACTTAGACCGCACCTCCCCAAACTTAGACAGGTGTGGAATAAGTGATGCGTCTGGAATACATGTGGGGCAACTCCGCAGGAGAACCGGTCTCACCCTGGATACCCACGGATCCACCTGTACGTGGACCCCCCTCACTGAAACCCCCAGCTCCAATGCTCGGGCCACACCCTCCCGGGTCTTTAGTATCACCTCCACCTTTCCTCTTTCGAGCTCGGAAGAGGCAATAGCTCCCCTCCCAAGAAGTTCATTCAAGGCCTTTGTAATGTCTCCCCTTGACATCATAGGCCCAGTTTGAACCGAGATACCAAACCCGTCCCAATCCAAGTCAACATGAGGCTCATGCTCAGATGGCCTCGTAGCCGCCACTGTTGCCACTGCGTAGGTCCGGACCTTCGGCCGCGCCCCAGCCATCGCCATCCTGACAGAGGCACAAAGCAGCTCCAGGCACCCCAGCAGCTCAGCTCCAAGTTAAGTTCCAGAAACAGTCACAGTCAAAGACAGGCAGCAGAAAGCAGAAACCTCCAGCTGAAGCAGGAAAATCCCCAAGTTCGTCCACAGCCGAGAGCAGCTTTTGGGAAGCTCTATCCCAGTCGAGCCAGAAGCAAAAGTACCTTCTTCACATTAAGCCAGGCAGCCGCACTGTGCAAAATGAATTTAGGGCAGAGAAACGGTGCAAAAAGACAAAGACACCGCAATCTTCGTGCCCTCGATCTCCAGGCACTCTTGGCAGTCTGCCAACGACAACCGCACCCTCGACAATGTAGAGAAAACTCAGGAATTTTCGCACTAGTAGAGGAATCCTAGACCAGAGGAAAGTTTCAACAGTCCAACGATAAGTTAAACTATGAAGCCCCTCTGCCTCTGTTCCTTCTCCAACAGCAAAATCCTTGAAATTGGCCTCCACTGCCCTCTGTGGTCTTACCAGAGCCCTATACAACTGCAGAAGAACCTCTCTACTCCAATACTGAAATCCTCTTGTTATGAAGGCCAACATTCCATTAGCTTCCTTCACTGCCTGCTGTACCTGCAAGCCAACTTTCCAGGTCTCACTGTACCTCTCCCTTACTTAACCTAACCCCATTGAGATAATAATCTGCCCCGTTGTTTTTGCCACCAAAATGGATAACCTCACATTTATCTATATTATATTGCATCTGCCACGCATCTGCCCTCACACTCAACCTGTCCAGGTCACCCTGCAATCTCCTAACATCCTCTTCACAGTTCACACTGTCACCCAGCTTTGTGTCATCCGTAAACTTGCTAGTGTTGCTCCTAATTCCCTCTTCCAAATAATTCATATATATGGTAAACGGATGCGACCCCAACACCAAGCCTTGCGGCATTCCACTCGCTACTGTCTGCCATTCTGAAAAGGACCCGTTCACACCTACTCTTTGCTTCCTGTCTGCCAACCAATTTTCTATCCATGTCAACACCCTACCCCCAATACCATGTGCTCTAGTTTTAGTCACCAGTCTCCCATGTGGGACCTTATCAAAGGCTTTCTGAAAGTCTAGATACTACATCCACTGGCTCCCCTTCATCCATTTTGCTTGTCACATCCTCAAGAAATTATAGAAGATTAGACAAGCATGATTTTCCTTTCATAAATCCATGCTGACTTGGACTAATCCTTTTACTGCTATCCAAATGCCCCATTATTACCTCTTTAATGATTGCCTCCAGCATCTTTCCCACCACCAAAGTCCGGCTAAGTGGTCTGTAATTCCCCATTTTCTCTCTCTCTCCTTTCTTGAAAAGTGGGATAACATTAGCTATCCTCCAATCCACAGGAACTGATTCTGAATCTATTGAATTTAAAGCAGGTTCCAGCAGACATTGCAAAATGAGATTTTTACCTGTAGGATTCGGGAAAGTCTTGGAGCTGCCAACTACTTTGACCTCAGAGGGTTCTTTCCCAAGCCTGCACAGATTTTCAGATGCTGCTCTTGGCATTAAGATGAAAGAATATGTGAGCTGTCTAATTTGGTATTTTCCACAGTAAGAGTGCTCAACAGGACTAGCAGAAGGTAGACAGCATTGTAATATCAGTCAGAATTATCCAGTGATCTTACTACAAATGTGTCAAAAAGGTATACCCAAGCAAAGCTATCAAGGTAAAGCTTCCTGACTGCACACTATACCTAAGTATACTAATCAGATGTGTTTTATAAACGTTTTACCCTCTAATGCATTCATGCAGTAGTGAGAATCTTTAAATGTTTCCTGGATGAACATTGCATAAGCAAAGTTAATACAAGCTTCAAGTTTTTGGTGGAACTGTTAAAGAAGGAACTGCAGATGCTGGAAAATCGAGGGTACACAAAATGCTGGAGAAACTCAGCAGGTTCAGTCTGAAGACGGGTTTTGGCCCGAAACGTTGCCTATCTCCTTCGCTCCATAGATGCTGCTGCACCCGCTGAGTTTCTCCAGCATTTTGTGTACTTTCTGTTGGAACTGTTTGTACTTTCTGTTGGAGCTTTAACCAATAGTCCAGAAATGACATTACTGATAATAAAGCAAATGTTAAGATGACATATTAGGGGGAAAAATAAGAGACACAGGTTTAAGCTGCTGGGGGGAAATATAATAGGAACCCGAGGGGCAACCTTTTCACACAATGGGCAGTGGGTATATGAAATGAACTGCCAGAAGAGGTACTATAACAACATTTAAAAACACATTTGGACAGGTACATGGATAGAAAAGGTTTAGATGGATATGGGCCAAGCACAGACAGTTTGAATTAGTGTAGATGGGGCATCTTGGTCAGCATGGGCAAGTTGAGCTGAAGGCCTGTTTCCATACTGTATGATTCTATGTCTCTATGAAAACAGAGCATTTTAATCCATGCTCTCAGGCAGTTTGCATAATTGTAAAAACACTCTCAGGGACTGTTCTATGTTTCTTACCCACAATCTGAGAGTCATGTGCAGATTTCAAACTACCTGGTATTATATCCCACAGTGGCGCTCTGTTTATAAAGCTGGAGATCTCTTCCAAGCTCAATTGTGCAAGAAGTAACGTGTAGTTTACATATACAACATGGAAGCAGGCCCTTCAGTCCACCGAGTCCACGCTGACCCGTTAACACTAAAACAATGTTACCCTACCTTTTCGTCCACTCCCTACACACTAAGGGCAATTTACCTACAAACCTGCACATCTTTGGGATTTGTGAGGAAATCGGAGGACCTGGAGAATATACAATCTCCACACAGACAGCTCCTATGGCCAGGATCGAACCTGGGTCCGTGGTGCTGAGAGGCAGCAGCTCTACCAGCTCTACCAAGTGGTATTCAAACAAGGTGTAGAATTGGGTAAATAGAGAGGAATCCAAAACTGCACTGGTATAGGTGTACTTTATAAAAAATGATACCAACAGCCCATTCAAAACGGCCTCTTTTGGAGTCTTGAACAAGATGTTAATGGTGCATTCCCAAACTGTACAAAGTTTAGTTTAGTTTAGAGAATCCAGCATGAAAACGGGTCCCACAGCACACCGTGTCTGTGCCATCTAACAATCACCCATACACTAGTTCTATGTTATCCCAGTTTTTCTACCTATACATGAGGGGCAATTTACAGAAGCCAATTAACCTAAAAACCTGCACGTCTTTGGAACGCGGGAGGAAACCATGAGCACCATTCTCCCAGGCAGTCACAGGGAGAATGTATAACCTCCAAATAGACAGCAAGCATAGTCAGGATCAAACCTGGGTCCCTGGCGCTGTGGGGCAACAACTCTGCTGCTGTGCCACGGTGCCGCCTAAAGTCTTCTTATGGCAAGTAAATCCAGCATGCACCCTGCCCACTTTCCCATGCCAAGCCCAAGTTACTACTCTATTTTCTACAACTCAATAATATTGATCTGTAGCAATGTATTCAAATCTCTGTAGCTGGAGAATTTAAATTTAATTAGACTAATCTACAATTGCAAAAAATAGCCAAAGCCCAAGGACAGTCCTGGTCCCACAACAAACTTACTCAAGTTCTTCAGGGAAATGAATCCGCCATTCTTGCTCAGATTGGATCTGTATGTGACTCCACAAGTAGTTGATTTTTATTTGCCCTTTGAAATAAAAAGCAGAACTGTTTGGGGAAATTAGGTAGACATTGAGTGCAGGCCTTGTCAAGGAATAACCAAATACTTATGTCCATGTGGACTTCCAACACTATTGTTATCTCAAATATGCATCCATTTATCCATATATGATACATCCATTTATCTGAATTTGCACTGCATGACTAACACTTCCATGCATTTTGTAAATGCAAGTATATTCCTGACACATTTGAAGAAGTTATGCAACTGCCAACATAAACACGTGAAACTAATTGGTGAGAAATGCAGTTTTTATTTTATATACAAAGTAATTTGTTTGCATCTCCTGCTTTTAATGATAAATTAGTTTTGCCACATTTTTTTGTCATTGGTTTAACCGGCTGTTCCAATTTGTCTCTCTATTCAGAGATGAATTACCTATCACTTGAAATCTAAACCCACAATATCCATGGATGTGTTTGTGTGCATATATTACCAGGTTTTCATTATTCAAGAGAAAAGAAACTGTGAACATAAGCATAGAATCTATATCACTCCGAGTAGGAACAGGGGAATGCACAAACTTATTTTTAGTTGTGGGGAAGGTAACTGTGGGGTGTAATGCCATTATAATTATTTAGTTATCTTTTAACTAAAGATTGCACTCATGTCATTTTCAGCAACAAAAATGGAATTTGAAAAACTAGCTGCCACCTTTTTGTACATTTTATTCAACAAGGATGTTTAATCTCAATTTTTTTTCATTTTCCCCAAAATAATGACCATCTCAATTCTTTCAATTTCAATAAATAGTTCATCAGACTATACGAGTGCAATGTAGGAGAATCAAGTTGAATTAAAGAATACTTTATAGATTGGATTAGAAGAGGATATTCTATAATTTGAGAAAATCAATACATTTTTGCATGATCTTGTGATAAACTTTTTGCATGATCTTGTGACTTTATTTTATTACATTTTAATGATGATTACAGTCCTGAGGATGCATCCAGTAACTCCATCAGGAGCAGTTCTTTTTTTCAGGATTAACTCTCAGGAAGGAACAAACTTACATCAGCCACAATAACTGTTGACGGATTCACCCGAGACCAATGGGGCAGGTAATATTGCTCCACTAAACTTGTTCAAAGTGAGCGTGGAATGCATTGAAATCATCGTGGAAGGATTGTTATTGCCATTGATATAGCTCAACTTTTTATCATGCAAGAGTAACATTCAAGCTTTATCACAATCTTCCAGTGTCCATGTCATTACCTTGGAACTCCATCTTGGTCCATCTGGTATTGACATCGTTAATGGGTCTGTGAATGTCATAAATAGATTTCTTGTATTGTTCAGCATCATTTAACTTGAATGCTACAGACTTGGACTTAACCAGGGATTGGACCTTGCAGTTCATGCATAGCTTCAGGTTGGATTGGGTATATAACCATATAACCATATAACAATTACAGCACGGAAACAGGCCCTCTCGGCCCTTCCAGTCCGTGCCGACCATTTGTTTTCCCCTAGTCCCATCTACCTGCACTCAGACCATACCCCTCCATTCCCTTCACATCCATATACCTATCCACTTTACTCTTAAATGTTAAAATCGATCCTGCCTCCACCACTTCTGCTGGAAGCTGATTCCACACAGCCACCACCCTCTGAGTAAAGAAGTTCCCCCTCACGTTACCCCGAAACCTCTGTCCCTTAATTCTCATGTCATGCCCTCTTGTTTGAAACTTCCCTACCCTCAATGGGAAAAACGTATCCACGTCAACTCTGTCTATCCCTTTCATCATTTTAAAGACCTCAATCAAGTCCCCCCTTAACCTTCTGCGCTCCAAAGAATAAAGACCTAACTTGTTCAACCTTTCTCTGGTAACATAGTTGCTGGAACCCTGGCAACATTCTAGTAAATCTCCTCTGTACTCTCTCTATTTTGTTGACACCTTCCTATAACTAGGCGACCAAAATTGTACACCATACTCCAGAATTGGTCTTACCAATGCCTTGTACAATTTTAACATTACTTCCCTACTCCTATATTCAATGCTCTGATTTATAAAGGCCAGCACACCAAAGGCTTTCTTTACCACCCTATCTACATGCGATTCCACCGTCAGGGAACTATGCACAGTTATTCCTAGATTCCCTCTGTCCACAGCATTCCTCAATTCCCTACCATTACCATGTACGTCCTATTTTGATTTGTCCTGCCAAGATGTAGCACTTCACACTTATCAGCATTAAACTCCATCTGCCATCTTCAGCCCACCTTTCCAAATGGCCCAAATCTCTCTGTAGACTTTGAAAATCTACTTCATTATCCACAACACCACCTATCTTAGTATCATCTGCATACTTACATATCCCCCATTTCCACCCCATCATCCAGATCATTGATGTACATGACAAACAACAGTGGACTCAACACAGATCCCTGAGGCACCCCACTGGTCACCCGGCTTCCAACCTGACAAACAGCCATCCACCATTACTCTCTGACATCTCCCATTCAGCCACTGTTGAATCCATCTTGCTACTCTCCGCCATTAAACACCCAAAGATTGAACCTTCTTAACCAACCTTCCATGGGGAACCTTGTCAAAGGCCTTACTGAAATCCATATAGACAACATCCACTGCTTTACCCTCATCAATTTCCCTAGTTTACCGCTTCAAAAAAATTCAAGAAGGTTTGTCAAACATGACCTTCCAGGCACAAATCCATGTTGACTGTTCCTGATCAGACCCTGTTTATCCAGATGCTTATATATATTATCTCTAAGTATCCTTTCCATTAATTTGCCCACCACTGACGTCAAACTAATAGGTCTATAATTGCTAGGTTTTATTCTTTGAACCCTTTTTTAAACAATGGAACAACATGCGCAGTACGCCAATCCTCCGGCACTATTCCCGTTTCTAATGACATTTGAAATATTTCTGTCATAGCTCCTGCTATTTCTACACTAACTTCCCTCAATGTCCTAGGGAATATCCTGTCAGGACCTGGAGGCTTATCCACTTTTATATTTTTCAAAAGTGTCAGTACTACCTCCTCTTTGAATCTCATAGTTTCCATAGCTACTCTACTCTTTCCCCTTAACTCACCGAGTTCAATATCCTTCTCCTTGGTGAATACTGAAGAAAAGAAATTGTTCAATATCTCCCCCATCTCTGTCATTTGGTACACATGACAATAAACTACTAAACTGAACTAAATTAAAATATGTTGCGGCCATCAAATCAGTTAGTGAGAATAGCTGTCCATTCTGGTTCTCTAATGGTCCAATTTTATCCCTCGTTATCCTTTTGCTATTAATATAGCTGTAGAAACCCTTTGGATTTACTAAAGCACCCAAGGGAAGCCCACGCTTTCACAGGGAGAGCATGCAAACACTACACAGACAGCATCCAAGGTCAGATTTTAAATTGAGTCTCCAGCATTGCAAGCAGTGCTATTACCAGCTGTGCCACTGTGCCACCCAATGGCGATATTTCTGGATTATATTTTGAGGAGTTTAACATAATTTATTTGATCAAGGGGACCTGGAGGAATACACAGAAACTGTTTTTTTTTTAACAGTAAAAGCTGCACTGACAAAGTCACAGTCAATAAACGCACCTGGGTGTTTCCCAACCAGAAATGCTGGATGACGAGTAAGGTCTAAACACTCCTCAATAACCGCAACACCGCCTACAGGTCAGGTGACCAAGCCCGGTACAGCACCGTGAGAGCCGACCTGAAGTGAGGCATAAAGGAGGCCAAGGGGGCCTACAAGAGGAGGCTCGAGGGCCACCTGTCACACAACAACCCACGGAGAATGTGGCAAGGCTTACAGCACAAGGCTTACAGCACATATAGCCCAGGCAATGCTAACAGCACTGTAAATGCCGAGGTGGAGGAGCTTAACCGTTTCTTCACCTGTTTTGAGGCTAACAGGCCTGTTGCAGACTCACTGCCTGCACCCGCCTCTATCACCCACACACTCTCACCACAGGAACAGGATGTGAGGTGTGTGTTGAGGTCAGTAAATCCAAGTAAGGCTGCTGGACCTGATGGAGTACTGAGTAAAGTACTCCAGGTATGAGATGACCAACTCGCTGGGGTTTTCACAAAGATTTTTAACATCTCCCTGTCACAAGCTATCATACCACCCTGCTTAAAGTCAGCCACAATCATTCCTATTCCAAAAAAGTCAGTCCCTGAGGACTTGAATGACTATAGACCAATTGCACTTACACCAGTGATTATGAAGTGCTTCGAGAAACTAGTCCTGCATCACATCAGAACCAGCCTACCTCCCTCCTTCGACCCACATCAGTTTGCCTACAGAGATAACAGATCCACCGAGGACACCATCGCCATAGCAACTTACACCGCACTGAGCCATTTGGAACATCGGGAAAGCTACGTGAGGATGTTATTCATTGATTATCGCTCCGCATTCAATACAATCATTCCGGATATTTTAATCAGCAAACTGCTTGACCTAGGCCTATCCTCCCCCATCTGCACATGGATCAAAGACCTTCTCTCAACCACCCACAGAGAGTTGAAACCGCCCCCCACATCTCCTCCTCCATCACACTAAGCACTGGCGCACCACAATGCTGTGTGCTGAGTCTACTTCTTTACTCCTTATACACCTATGTCTGCACACCCGCCCACCTGTCTAACACCAATATTAAATTTGCTGACGACACAACTGTCGTCAGGCTCATCTCAGGGGGGGATTAGTCAGCATACAGGGACGAGATACAGCGACTGTCAGAGTGGTGTTCAGTAAATAACCTGACACTGAACCCAACCAAGACTAAGGAGCTAGTACTGGACTTCAGGAGGTAACGGGATGCGGACCTGGCCCCGCTCTGCATAAATGGGGCATGTGTGGAAAGGGTGCAGATTTTCAAATTCCTAGGAGCCCTCATATCCGAGGACCTCTCCTGGTCGGCCAACACGTCAAGAGAGCACAACAGAGACCCCACTTCCTGAGAGTGCTCAGGAGGCACAACACCAAGAAGAGGCTGCTGGTGGCCTTCTATCGGGGCGACCATTGAGAGTCTACTGACATATTGCATGTCAGTGTGGTATGCAGGCTGCTCTGTTGCAGATAAGAAAGCGCTCCAGAGAGTGGTAAAAACAGCAGAGAGAATCACCGGCTGCCCACTGCCCTCTCTGGAGGATATTGCCACCCCACGCTACCTCAGCAGAGCCACTAAAATCATCAAAGACTCCACACACCCAGGTCACCACCTTTTTGAAATGTTGCCCTCTGGCAGGCATTACAGGTCAGCCAAAACACGCACCTCCAGACTCAGAGAAAGTTTTTCCCCAAAGCAACTTCACACTCAACATGAAAAAACACTGAGTATTATTCATGCTGCACTCTTCCATGCTGCTACCCACCTTGAACTTTTACTATCACCATGTACAGTACTGATTACTTAATTATTTTAATATCTATTTTTAACATTGTTTTTAAATTGTGTCCTGTGTTTTTATGTTTGTATATTATGGAGTACATTGTACATTGGAGTGGCAACAACAATTTTGTTGTATGCAGTGCTTACAACGACAAATAAAGGCATTTCATCATTTTTATCACAATCACAGTGATCTCAGACTTTGAGATACATGGTCACTGTTTAGAGTGGTATAAATTGTTTGACTGCGTGATTCATACTTGCTACCTCAATAAAATATGCCAAATTCCATCCACCACTGGTCTCCGGGACATTAGAAGCTATAAATTAATTGTACTTTGATAATTAAATCATCTAGGCTGCTAAAGGGCCAGTTTTAAACTTATGATTAAATAATGATTAAATAATAAAACAATCTGATAACAGGCAGCTTGTTATAAGAGGACGAAAGCAGTAAAGACAAGCTTATGCTTCAAAAAATACTGCAGCCAAACATGGTGATTATTAATGACTTGAATGAGTAGTTATGACAAAAAATAGAATAAGCTAATTTAAGCCTTAGGTCTCAGAAGATTAAACCAAACAATATGAAACAATCTTTACAATTTTTTGAAAACTTTAGAACTGATTAATCTTGAAATTGGATCACACTGGATCTACTCAGGATGCATTCTTTAATCCTTAAGTACTAACTTTACTACAGTAGGCAGAATCAGGCAGAAGGCACCTCATTTGTATGTTCCTGGCAGGTATCCACATGATTATGTGGCTAGCTGCTTCAGATGCAAGCAATACAAATCTCATTTGCAGAGAAGCACAAGGGTCCCAAAAGTATCATAAAATAAATTGTGTAATAAATAATAATGACGATTGCTTCCATTTCCTGGATCTACCACGCTCACCTCCATCTCCACACTCTATTGCTCCTTTGGTGGAGTTCACAACATTGCCACATCTCAGTAGATCTATCACTGTTTGCACTTAGACCATGAACAATAAGTGCAGAAGTTGATGCCACTTCAATACAAAACGAAAACCTCCAGTTACTATTTTTTTGATTACCATTGATTGAATATACAGTAAAACTCATTATATTATTGTGATGTGTTTACAATTATTAGTATTATTTTTACAAAATAAAGCAGTTTAGCATTTCAATGCACTTTTATCTGTAAAATAATATTTTTGTTCTACCCAGTGAAAAGTTAGACTAGCAAGTAAGAACACAGATAGTCATATTGTTATGGTTTTGGTCACACTATTGTATTAACAGAAATTGAACAGTTTCATATGATTTGTAAACATTAAGCACTTAGACAACAGACAGGAGTAACAGTGGCTAAACAATATTTGAAGGGAAGCTAAAGTTTCTATAAAACCATACACAGTTTCCTAATTTTTATAATAAGCAAAACTAGGAGATGATTGGAACTGGAATTGAAATCAAAGCTGGGAGGTATTTTAATAATTCATAGAAGAGATGCCCTTATAAATAATTTCATTTCAAATTTTGTTCCTATTTTTTAACAAATATCTTTTGAAGACTTTTGAGATTGTCTACAACAGCTTGAAACGAACAAATGTTCACAAGAATTGCATTTGTTTCCTGCACAAGTAGAAAGATATTAAGCTGCTGGAATTTCAAACTGATTTATGAAAACACACCGTGGTGCAGGATTTAATAATGTGTAGGGAGGAACTGTAAATGCTGGGTTAAATCGAAGGTAGACACAAAATACTGGAGTAGCTCAGCGGGACATGCAGCATCTCTGAAGAGAAGGAATGGATGACGTTTTGGGTCGAGACCCTTCTTCAGACTGATGTCTGCAGGATTTAATAATTTTGGTTAAACCTTATTCCAATTAAATCAAACCAGCAATTCAAAACTAGTTTGTGTATCAACTATTAAAGCATATCAATAAGTAATGATACAATGTAAGAAGAAGCAGTCTGCAGTAGAGGAAGCCATTTCATAACTGGGTTCTAAGAACAGAAGGATAATATCTTGAAATGGGATCTTAGCAAGTAAGTTAAAAATCCCACCAACAACATTTAAAAATACATTTGGAGAGACACATGGATATGAATGATTTAGAGGGCCAAATGCTGGCAGCTGAGACTAGTGTAGTTTGGTCGGCATGGACAAGATGGGCCAAAGAGTCCTTTTCCGTGCTGTATGTCTAAGACTCTAAAGCCTCCTTACAACCATCTCCATCACATCTGAGACATTTAAATCCATGCAAGAAATCTTCTGCCTAATTTGCCATTCCTAACATTAACCTTCACATAGAATTTGGATACAAACAATCAGAGCAAATGAACGTCGTGGATGCAACTATTGATCTCTTCATTACATGGGATTTGCAGGTCATCGGTATATTTGGATGGAATCATTCAATGCAAAAGACCATTTTGCTGTTAACTCAAATATGGACTCTCAAGGAGTCGGCCATGCACTTCGTTCTTGCATGATCCCATATACAGAAGCTTGTTGAGAATTATTTGACATGATTCAATGTGCATGTATATTATGTAGGTAAGCGGGGAAAATATACATACTTGATGCTACTGCAAGGTAGTCAGGCCCTCTTGAAAAGGACATGAATGTCAGTTTTCAATCTGAAGAAGGCTCCCAAACCCAAACGTCACCTATCCTTTTCCGCCAGAGATGCTGCCTGACCAGCTGAGTTATTCCAGCACTTTGTGTCTATCTTTGGAAAAAAATAGAATTTGCAGTTCTTTGTTTCTGCATGGGCAAGAAGATGTCTGGAAGACGTACTCTGAGGATTTCTTGGATTCCAGGTTCAGGCAGTGGATGAGGAAGATAGGTGATGGTCTCCGATATAAGAAGAGGTTAGAAAGGATGCCAAGAGAAGCGTAAATACCAGAAAAAGAAAACTATATAAGAAGTTAAAAGTTCTCTGCATTGCAACCTCTGACCATCTACTAATAAAACCCCCTCAAATTTCTACTTGCACAGTATTGTCCTCTTCCGATTCTAGGCACCACACTTCCTTCTACCTGCTTTTCCTTGTGTTCACTCAGTCACAACTGTCCCAGAATTTACTTTGTCATGCCCCATATCTTACAAACTACTGACCCATCCTTTATAACATGAAATATGTATCTCTTTTGAACAGTTCCCAGGAGCACAATCCTCATAGAGAACATTGCACAGAAATTGAGCTATGAGTTCTCATTGGAGAAAGGCGATCTGGTCTACTTAACATTAGATTCATGCAAAAAAGTTTACAGTCCATCACAAGCTAGGTGCGTCATGTCCATGACAACTTAGCAGAGGGAGACATTGCCTAGGGTTTTTCCACCCTTCATCCTCTTTTCACCTTCTATACCAATATTCATGTGCCACAGGATAAACTTTCACCCCCTGACCATTGCAGACATGAGCTAAATTCCACAACCTTTGGATATGTAGTGTTTGTGTTAGAGGGCAGCATTCTCATGTGGAGGTAAGAGGAAGGAAAGGTTACCACTGGTCCATGGTTGCTGAAACCAATGCTGATATCGATGGATGATGCTATTACATTTGGGCACTTATTTAGAAAAAGTGTTGCATTGGGAAACCTGCCTGTGAATCTGGCTCAGGCCATAAGCAGTCTAGTTCTAATATGGGCCAAGTATTTGTACAAAGCAAGGACATTCTGTCAAACATGCACTGAGCCATGTTCCAAGAAAATGACAAAAGGATGCACAATATTGAAGTTGTGATGAGGACCAGACCTGTTTGAAGTCAGCAAAGATGGCAAATTGAGGTGTAATCAATTATAATTAGCATTGAAGATAGAGACAAAATGCAGGAGTAACTCATTGGGTCAACATTGAGAAAAGGAATAGGTGACGTTTCGGGCCGAGACCCCTTCATCAGACTACCATTGGCAGGGAAGATGAGCATTCTTTTCCAGCTCCCCAGCCTACTTCAAATGGTCACTGAAATAACTAAATGCACATACTGCAATGGCAATGTTGGCTTACACAAAGGTAGTCACTAAGCTGGAGACAGAATTGAATTATTTGATGTTGGTGTAATTCAATAGGACCAAACCACATTACAACAAATACAAAATCTAAACTTAACCATTTTAGTAAGTAATTAATATATTTCCAGAAAACGTAATGAAAACAAGGCCCTAATAAGGTGGACAGCTATTGCCGAATGTATGTCCATACAGTACATTACCCACAATATCAGGAAGCAGCAAGTTGCCTGTCTAGCCTCTCACTAAGCTCGAGAAGATGAGATTTACTGGGTGTAGCATATAGAGAAGCACTGATTGTTTGTTGTAGAGCCTGTTTGATTCTTTGACCTGTAATTTAGATGTGGTGGTAGAATATGGACTCAATAAAACTTGTATTTTGGTTTGATGCAGAGCCCTCCTTAATGACACATACTGTATATATGAAACAAGGAAAAAAATGCTAATGTAATATATTTGATCCCTGTTGGTTTGAAGTCTGGGCTTTGAAGTTTGCTGTTTTATTCTTTGCTGTTCAGAGCCTCATTTCAAAAATACATCACCAATAAGTTCCATATAGTTGCTCACTGTTAATCCTGCTCATTTCCCATTAACCTTGCTTGACCCTCTTCCAATAGTCCCTTGGTTGTTATTTCTCATTCAATGCAAAATCCAATTGAGTTTACAGAAATAAATAATAATGCCTCTGCAAAAAAATATATTAATGACTGCTGCCGAAAAATAATTAAACCAGAGCAAGTGAGGAAAGCACGATGGTCTAACTCACAAAAAAAATCTTGCAGTTTCATTTCAAAATAACAATTTCAAGCTGAAGAATATAACTGCACAACCTAGCAGGTTTCAGAAAATCCTTGCAATGTTGGATGCCAGGAAAACGTCTTGAACACAGTGGCATGTATGATAGGGGTGTTTCAGAGAACATCAAACTTAAATGTGATTATCATAGAGGAGAGAAGTGGAGACTTTATTCTGATTTCAGAGAGAGCTATATCTGAGTTTAAAGCAAGACTAGGGCTGTCCAGGAGACAGGAATCTTTGGAAGTATATGATGTCATAGATTTATCTATAGTCTCATGAAGTCGTACAGCATGAAATCAGGCCCTTCGGCCCACCTCCTTCATACCAACCAAGATACCCCATCTATACTTTTGTATTTAACTTTAGAGATACAGGGTGAAAACAGGCCCTTTGGCCCACTGTCCATGCTGGCCAGTGATCACCCCCTACACTAGCACTATTCTACACATTTGGGTAAATTTACAATTTTTACTGAAGCCAATTAACCTGTAATTACTGGCCAAATTAAATACACCATGAAATGGAGGATCCCTGCACTTGTTAGAATTGCTTAACCCTTGTCAGCTGAAATTTACAGGCATTAGATGGCACCAGCCAGTCTAGGCTCAGACTGGTATGCAGGATGGTGAGAGCTCTAGGTGTTCTCCTTGTTTCTCTCAAATTGATAAAATGTATAGCAGTTTTGCAAAGAAACCCTAAATGCATAATTTTGATTGGATCACTGCAAGGGCATTGTAAATAGTATAAATAATGTTGCGATACGGTCATCCTGTTAATTGAAGATTGGTCGAACTGTTGAGCCTTGGAGAAATTGTTTGAATCCCAGGGCACATATTTCAATATTTATTCTAGTTTGCTTCCTTCTAGAACATTCTTTCAAATGCATTGTATTAGTCACTGAATTATTGGGTTATGGAAATGTCTATCATGTACTGTGTTAATCGATATCTGTTATTGGACTGTAAAGAGACCACCCCCATATGGTTTGGCCCCTCAAGTTTCGGGGACCTATAAAAGGTAGCTCCCACGAGGTCCTGTGTCGATCTTCTGGAAGAACGCTTAGGGCTGCATGACCTTTTGGAGCGTCTCTGCTTGCATAAGGCTAGAAGGGCTTGGCCAAGCAGATACAAGGATCGAACCCACGGTGGTTAGGTATAGTAGAGGGGAACTGTTATTGTGTTTTTCCAAAATAAATTTTAGATGCGCAAGTGCTTGACTCAGTATTTTATTGACTGAAACTAGACTGGGGGAAGCTTAGAATGAACTACTTACAAACCTACAAACCTATCCCTAAACAATCCTATTTATGTAGCTGTCCAAGTGTCTTTTAAATGCCATTATAGTACCTTCCTCAATATATCCTCTGGCTGCTCGTTTCACATACTATCCTTGGAATGAAAAAAATCCCACTCAGATTCCTATTAAATCTTTCCTCTCATTCTAACCCCATGTCTTCTAGCTCTTCATTCCCCGACCATGTGTAAAAGACAATGCATCCACCCTACCCATTCCCCTGTATACACCTTTATAAGATCACCCCTCGGCCTCCCTGCACTTCCAGGAATAAATTTCTTGTCTGCCCAATCTTTCCCTGTAGCTCATATCCTCAAGTGCTGGCAATAACCTTGTAAATATTTTGTGCACTCTTACCCGCATAATAACATCCTTCCAATAACAGGGTGACGAAAACTGAACACACCACTCCACTGGGGCCTCACTGATATCTTGAACAACTGCAAAATAACAACCAAACTTCTATACCCAAAATGTAGAAACAAAGAACTGCAGATGCTAGTCTTCACCAAAGATAGGCCAGTCTGAGGAAGGGTCCCAAACTAACATGTCACCTGTCCTTTTCCTCCAGTGTTGCTGCCTGACCTGCTGATTTATTCCTGCACTTTGAGTCTTATCTTCTATATCAATCCATGATAGATGCAGGCCAATGTCATGAGGTCTGTACATATCTTGGACTTTCCTTCAATTCAGGAGAGGAAAACATTAAAGAAACAACATCCCACAAGACATGTGAATATTTGGAAAAGGTCATTCTACATTGCTATGGGACAGCCTTCTCTGAGGTTAACAATAAATGCGCACCTCTACCTTCTCAATGCATTTGGATAAAGGCAATAATTACTGGCCTTGCCCTGTGCTACCCATATTACGTGAATGAATAGAAAAATAAACATTTATATTTAGAAATATGATTGGTATGCTATTTTCCTTTATAATGAAAATAATCTCATGAAGATACATTATTTCCAGTCATAGATATGCCTAGTTATGGCTCAGGCTTAGGTTCTGGTCTTCACTTGTCTGCTTTTATCTTTGGAACAACTATTTTATTGTTTTCAGTTCTTGTTGCAAAAATGAAGCTGGAAGGGAGCAGAAGTTCTAACGATAAAAATTAGGTGGAACATTTGCACATTCCAAGTATAAAAGAGCGGAAATGCGAAACAACATGATAACACTATGGAATAGTAAATTCAATATTAAACTGAAATCTTGAAGAAAAAATAATATTGAAAAGGAGATTAAAAAAAAAGGAAAAAGAAATACCTCCACAGTCACTTGTGATAATCATGCAATATATTAGCTGTTGTGCGTTTCACACCACTTTTAACATTCAGTTCTATTGACTCCATTATTGACTGCAGCTTTCAATTGACTGCAGCAGATATCAACCAGCGACACATCATGCCAGTGAGGGATAATGAATTTATATCCTTCTACTTGATATTATTTCAACCAAACAGAAAAAAAAACATTCCTACTGTTAATGAAAAGAGATCATTGTATTGTGGAAAGCTTTAAGTTTATTACAGTTCTTTCCCCTCTTCCAACAAGATTATATTGTTTTTTTATAAGAACGGTGATTCATTGATGGACACTTTGAAGGCAGCGCAGTCAGCACAGCAGCACGTCCGGGAAAATAAAAGTTTATAATCTTATAACACATGCAATTCGTAACCAATTAAGCATCCACATTTACCCAATTAAATTCGTAACCAATTAAGCATCCACTGAAGAAGGGTCTCGACCCGAAACGTCGCCTATCTCCTGCGCTCCTTAGATGCTGCTGCACCCGCTGAGTTTCTCCAGCTTTTGTGTACCCTCCACATTTACTGAGGTTCCCACAGTTTGCATGGGAGGGGCACATCTTAAATAATTCATTTTCATCTTGAATGACTGTGCAATGATCAACGGGATGTGGGGTTCTTTCGACTAGATTAACACACAGACAGTGAAGATAATAATCTAATATATAGCCAATGAACGTAATGGCTTTGCATCCCATATTTACATATCCAAGAGAGAGAGCAACACAGTGATGCAGTGGTGGAGTTGCTGCCTTACAGCACCAGACACCCGGGTTCCATCCTGATTCTGAATGCTGTCTGTACAAAGTTTGTAAGTTCTTCCTGTGACCAAGTGCATTTTCTCCAAGTGATTTGGTCTCCAATCCCACTCCAAAGATGTACAGGTTTGTATGTAATTGGCTTGGGTGTTTCGGTAAATGCAATTTAATGTGTCGGATAGTGCTAGTGCATGGTGTGGTTGCTGGACAGCATGGATTTGGTGGGCCAAAGGGCCTATTTCCATGCTGTATCTCTAAACTAAACTAAACAAAACAAAAATAGTAAGATTAAATGAGAACTTACCAGTTTGAAGTTTGACATTTATTTTATGAGGAGTTACGATGAATGATTAAGTGAAGAACCCTGCCAATCCGCCCGCGTGTCATTCTTCAAAGCAGCGGTGTGAAAACACAGAATAGTAGTTGAAGTGACATAGTAAGATTATAAACTTAGAACTACCAGAAGAGCTTTGTGATATGAGGGTTGGGAGCGGTGGGCACTTAATCGCTCATTGTAACTCCTCATAAAATAAAGATCAAACTTCAAACTGGTAAGTTCTCATTTAATCTTACTATTTTACTTTGGAGTCACGTGAGTGATTCTGTGAAGATTTCAAAGATCTGTGATTTCACGCCGATCAAAATCCACGCGTCTCACACTGCATCAGTTGACTTGGTAGAGGTGAATAATTAGTAATACAATCAAACATGGTACTGATTAACATGTTGCCTTATTCACAAAATAAACAAGAGAGACACAATAGCGACTCCTCTCTCCCAAGGAGAAGCTATGAAACAACTTAAAATGGAATGGGTGAATCAAGTTGGCCACCTGTCTAATTGAAGGTGATTGCTCCCCCAAGAGCTTGATGCAGCCTTCAATTAAATTTTAATCTCTTGCCCTTGGCAAGAGTCACAGTCATGTGAGTTGAATTAACTATGAATCCCAACTAGTCAATTACTTTAACCAGTACCAATTTTGATTTAGCTGGATAGATGAGACCAACCTCTCAACCATGAGTGTAACAGCTGAAACCGATATCTAGGGCTGAGGTTAACCCATTAGGCAGTGCTTGAATTGCCATAATTCCCCCATCCAACTAAATTTCAGATACCCTATATGAACAGGTACTGAATAATATGCATCCTTAAGATCTATACATAGAAACAAGAAACTAGGTGCAGGAGTAGGCCATTCGGCCCTTCGAGCCTGCACCACCATTCAATATGATCATGGCTGATCATCCAACTCAGTATCTTGTACCTGCCTTCTATCCATACCCCCTGATCCTTTTAGGCTCTAATGTCCACCTGATAACGGTGTTCACTGCATCATGTTGGGATGGCAAACCTTGCTGCCAGGAAAGGGACCTCTGACACATGCCCTTCATCCCTTGGGGTATGCTCCATGGCTATACCCTCAGACTCGGCGTCAGATTTACACTGACCCGGCATGCTCTCCTCTTCCAGGAGGGAGACAATAAGCAGCCCTGTCCAAGGCACTGCTGGCGCGGGCTCTCCCATAGGCCGGCGCTACCACAGACTCGGCATCCAGATTAAGCAGCCCTGTACAAGGCGCTGCTGGCGCGGGCTTTCCTATAGTGCCACGCTGACACAACTCCTGCTAGTGTATCTAGATGGAGCCCCCTCTCTATAGGAGCTCCATCCTGGCCAACCTCCAAATTTTATACATTACCGGAGGGAAAACCTCCCGACACCAGGGCTGGCCATTCTGATATGCTTTACCCCATATCCTGGGGACCACTGCGGTCTGTGGATTTCCCCTCCCCGGGAACCACAGAATCTGGAAGTCACTGACCGTTATCAGTGACTGCGATCGCGAACCCGACATTCACCAGCTACCCGCTTCCGCGGTCGGAACCGGGGTGTCCCCACAATTCATCACCGGTTCCCTCATCGGACTTCGCCAAAATATCGTGCTGGAAAACCTCTGTAAAAGAGGTTCCTGCAAGAAAATCAACACCAGGTAAGAAAACAAAACTTACCTGTAGTTTAAACTTACCGCTGGCAGGAACGACTCGCCTGCCAGTCCGGTGCTTCGCCATGCGAACGACATAATGACACGCGTGCGGATTGGTGGGGTTCTTCACGCAATCACTCACGTGACTCCGAAGTAAAATGTGTCTCAGACAGATATTGAGTTGCAACTCTCCTATGTTGTTGCCCATAGTACATCTCAGTTATACATAGAAAGAAAAAAGGTGAATTACAGGTGTCAGGGACACGTCAGATGATCCAAATGATAAGCAGAGTCAACACCACTTAGAGCTCTGAACAAATTACTAGCTTGAAGTAAGATTATTATTTTCTGTCAAAAATAAGTAATAGAGGAAATTAGTTTTCAATCCTGCCAGAGTACATCAATTTTGTTCATTACATTGCCATGCAAAGGAGAGCGAGTAACAGAGATAATCTAATTAAAAAAGATCAAGTAGTAATTTTTTTTCACATGCTGTTCTGCAACTAAAATCAACATGTCCTTTAACCTCAGTAGAATGCAGCATATAGCTACTGTAAAATTGAATCAGGAAACCTTAACTAAGTTATTGATTAACTCATTGACTAAACTATAGAAATGCAAAACTTAGCCAAAATCAGGTGCATCAAATGGAACAATCGCCAGGGATGTACTATAGAGCCACATGCTGAACATTATGCCAGGTTAAATTACTCTCCTCTGCCTGAATGTGAACCACATTACACCATTTCCTCCATTTTTATGTGCCTAGCCAAAGGCCTCTCAAATGTCCCTATCATATTTCACTCCAACACCACCCTTGGCAGTGCACCCTTGGTACACACCACTGTCTGGAAAATAAAATTGCCCTGCATGTCTCCTTTGAACTTTTCCCCTCTGATGATAAAGCTATGCCTTCTATTGTTTAAAATTTCCACCTTGGGAAAAGGTTCTGACTGTCTACCCTATCATTGCCTCACATAATTGTACATACTTCTATCAGGTCTCTCATCAACCTCTGGCATACCAGAGAAAACAATTCATGTTTGTTCAATCTCTCCTTACAGCTGACACCCTCTAATCCAGGAAGCATTCTGGTAAACCTTTCCAAAACCTCTTCATTCTTCCTGTATTGGGATGACCAGAACTGCACATAATGCTCCAAATGCGGCCTAACCAAAGTCCTACAAAGCATTAACATGACTTTTTAAATTTCAAAATATCAAGATTATTAAAACGACGTGTTGATTATGTTAGCGGAGTATAAAAAAGGTATTTTCAATTCCTATTTTAATCCATGCATTTGTTGAAATCTCAATCATGCTCCTTGTAAATTGTATACAATTGCACACATTTTAAACAAAATCAGTGCTTTTTATCTCCTACCATGCAGTCTTTGTGAATTATTTAACCCAAATGACAGTTCAGTCAGTTTAATGGCATAATTTGTAGTCAAAATAAAACTGATGCACCTTAAAGAGAAATACAGAGTATTGACATGATCTATCAGGTCAGGCAGGAGCTATTGAAAAAGGACCAAAAGACCAGAGTTAACCTGTCAGGTCAATGCTGTCGGACCAACTACGTATTTCCAGTACTTTGCATATTTATGTAATGATTTCATTGTTGGTGAAAAATTGCAGATACCCTGACCTCATAATAATAATAATAATAATAATAATAATAATAATAATAATATATTTTATTGTCATTGCACATATGTATGCAGCTTCCATCCGATGTCATAACTTAAACAACTAATAAAATTTAGATTTAGATACCCTGAGAACATGGTTTATAAAAAGAACAGTAAAACAGTAAAACAGTCAAAGCAGTCTAAAGTGCAAATGCGTCTGTGCGACATGACCATCCGAGGGATAACTCACTATTATTTGTTTAGTTTAGTTTAATTTAGAGATACAACATGGAAACAGGCCTTTTGGCCCACCGGGTCTGCGCCGACCAGCATTCCCCGCACATTAACACTATCCTACACCCAGTGGGGACAATTTTTACGTTTACCAAGCCAATTAACCTACAAACCTGTACGTCTTTGGAATGTGGGAGGAAACCGAAGATCTCGGAGAAAACCTACGCAGATCACGGGGAGAACGTACAAACCCTGTACAGACAGTACCCGTAGTCAAGATCGAACGCGGGTCTCCGGCGCTGCATTCGCTGTAAGGCAGCAACTCTACCGCTGCGCCACCGTGACCGCAGATTATTTTGTGGACAGTGACAAATTCTTATTTGTTACTAATAAGTGGAACATCCGGGTCATTGTGCTTTCAAGCACCACCTCTGGTCTTTATAAAGGAGAGAAAAATGCAGATTGGTGGTGACATTTTTGATGCTGAACCATATCATACAGAGTAGGTTCCACTTTGAACAGAATGAGGAGGGCACTCAAACCTTGTCCATAATAAGGCAGAAAATGCTGGAGATATGTACTGCATCCGTAGCACCAGTGGGGAAAGAAGAGATTAAATGTTCCTGATTGATTACCTTAAATCCTTAATTTTTTTTAAATAAATTTTGTTTCAAGCTGTCACACGGTCCAAAACATCACCTTTCCCAAATTGTAGACACTAATTTGAAGCTTCTGCAGACTATGAAAAATGGTCAGGTTAGTAACACTGTTCATAAGATCATAAGTGATAGGAGTCAAAGTAACCCATTCGGCCCATCAAATCTACTCTGCCATTCAATCATGACTGATCCATCTTTCCATCTGAACCCCATTCTCCTGCCTTCTCCCCATAACCTCTGACCCATACTAATCAAAAATCTAACTATCTTGGCCTTAAATATATCCACTGACTTTGCCTCCACAGCCTTGTGGCAAAGTATCCCACAGATTCACCAACCTCCGACCAAAGAAATTTCCCCACCTTCCTAAAAGAACATATTTTAATTCTGAGGCTATGAATTCTAGTCATAGACTCTCCCACTAGTGGAAACATTCTCTTCACATCCACTCCATCCAAGCCTTTTACTATTCTCTATGCTACAATGAGGTCCTCCCTCATTCTTCTAAACTCCAGCGAAAATAGGCCCAGTGACGTCAAACACTCAACATATGTCACCAGCATTGCTGTTGATCAGCAAAGCAGAGTCTTTTTTGAGGAGTGCAACTGAGCTATGGATCTGACGTTTCTTAATAGGCACGGCTGAATTATTCCAAGAATGCATATGATAGGTTAGCATATGATAAGCGTTTGATAGCACTGAGCCTCTACTGGCTGGAGTTTAGAAGGTTGAGATCTCATTGACACTTATAGAATAATGAAAGGCATAGACAGAGTGGATGTGGAAAGGATGTTTCCACTGGTCTAAGACCAGGGGTCATTGCTTCAGAATTAAAGGGTGCACTTTTAGAAAGGAGGTGAGGAGGAACTTCTATAGTCAGAAGGTAGTCAATCTGTGGAACTCATTGCCACAGGGGGCCGTGGAGGCCGTCAGTGGATATTTTCAAGGCAGAGATGGACAAATTCTTAATTGGAACGGGTGTCAAAGGTTATGGGAAGTCAAAGGTTATGGGAAGAAGGGGGATTATTTTGTTTTCACTCTTGCTCTTTAAATTACTTAGAACCTCTTTCCCTCCCTGCATAAATTCTCATATTCACTCAACTTTTATAATCACTTTTAACCTGATGTTTAGTAGATTCATTTAATTTTCACCAAGCTTTGTGCTTAAAATGTATTGTAGCATATGGCCATAGATATACACATTCACTTTCAAAGTACACATTTGTAATGTAAGCTAAAATACTTCATGTGTTGTTTATTGACTACTGGTTGGAACAAACAGTGAATAAACTACTCATTTTAATCTTTTTAATACAATGTAAGTGATACTTCAAAGTGTAGTAACAGCCAGAGTCCAAGGGCTGTAGAGGCCCATTTTTATGTGCTCCAGATTCCTCCTACAATCTAACGTTGGACAGTTTTGTAGGTTAATTGGCACCTGAAAATTGTAAATTGTTCCTAGTGTGTAGGATAGTGTGATAGACCGGTCCCACTTAGGTGATTTTTCAGCGGACTGCCAGCGACTGTCAAGTTGCCGGCAGTCGCCTGAAAAACCGGGAACTGGAACGGCGACTGTCAGAGTGGACACACACACCACACACACACACACACACACACACACAGACACATCACAAAGGCGGGGGCCAGGGCAAGCTGGGGGAAGGCTGTCTGATATCAGTTCTCCCCTCAGTTTCCAACGCTCCAGCAAAAGCAATCCAAATGTGTTCAACCTCTCTTTGCAGCTAATTCCCTCTAAGCCATGCAGCATCCTGGTAAACCTCTTCCAAAATCTTTCCAAAGCCCCCACATCCTTCCAGTAATAGGGTAACCAGAATTGCACACAGTATTCTAAATGTGTCTTAACTAATGTTGCAACATAACTTCCAAACTCTTACACTCAAATTTCTGGAAGAGATCTATGTCCTATGTCCTATGAGATTGGCTGTATTGCACATCTCTTGGTTGAGATCAGAGCTCACTTGCTATCTTGAGGACAAACTTGAGGCGTGTGTCCCACTATCCACCTGGTTGATGAAGTCAAAGATTGTATTAAGGTTGAGAATGGCCATATGGTTGACGCTGCCCTCTTTCTCTTGGAATTGTTACATGGTGAAGAACATGTCCATTGTTGCTCGGGATTAATGGAACCATATTGTGATATTGGGAGTTGTACCTGATCACTGGGAGTGCTAGATAGTTGAGCAGGTCCCTGGTGATGACTTGTTCTGAGGCACTCAGGGGGGAGACCCCTCTGTGTGACCAGCCCTACTACTCACCCTTCATAATGATGGTGATAATCATGACACCTCTGTGGACCTCTGGTATACCCTCTTTTTCTCAGATGTGGACATTGGGATGGTGAATTTGTAGTTGAAGCTCAACACTGTTGAGTCTTAAAGCTTATTGGGGTTCCCATCGGTTCCTGACACCCCACATCCACTTTCTTGTGTGATATTATGTGATAGTTTGTGATAGTGATATACATATGTGATATTATTAAACTGTAAAGCACTGGGATCATTGACCACTTGACTGCCAGCACCTTCCCTATTGTGCATTCAACAGTGTATGACTCGGGAGTGCCCCTAATGTCCACTGCACATCTCTCCTCTCTATCTCCTCCACCAAAGGTTCCAACAAAACAACGCAATCTATTTGACTACAGCTAAAGAGCAACTAAAGTGAGAACATACTATAAGGAACCACATAGTAGAAAGAAAATCAAGAGGCAAATGTGCAGGCAAATTATGAAAAAGATGCAAGAACCAAAATGTCATAATAATATAGAGACTGCACTTATCCGAATAAAATGTTGAGAGCAGCAGTGTAAAAGGACAGTGAAAGAATAAATTATTGAAATGTATGCAAGGAGCTTTGTCAGTGTGCTTTGTTGGCCCATGAGAAAGAAAGCAGCAATGGACGTAGATCTACAGGATGAGGTAGGACAGCTAGAGTATGTTTCTGTTGTGGAAAATATAATCACAATTACTTTAGGGTTTGAACAGCAATGGAGACAAAGATAATCTATCAAACATCTACATACTTAAATTAAGATGGAATAATGTCACGGAATTATAAAGCAATCGGGTCCATGTGGACTGAAGTTAATAATTTGCTGGGCAAAAATGCTATTTGATTATTGGATAGCCTTTAAATGAGAGATAGTTCTTGTACAGAGTGGATACCCTCCCATGAGACATGATGGTGAGCAAGAAGGGAACTCAAAACCAGTGCTCACAGATGACTGATGATGTAGAATTTAGAGAGACAGAAAAAGGTGGCTTATGATAAATGCCAGGTTCATAATTCGTTGGAGAATCAAGCTGTGTGGTTGATGAGTTGAATATAGATTTTCAAAAAGAGGTTGATGAAGTATCGCAGAATAAGCTTGTTAGCACAATTAAACCCCATGAGACCAAAGGAACAGTGTAGTGTGGATGCAAAGTTGGCAAAAGGGGAGAAAGAAGGGATTAATACTGAGTAATTGTTTCTCTAATTGCAGGTAATTAAACAAAATCAGACCACTCTTTTGATCTGTATTAATGATCTGAACAAAAATAAAAATGCACAATTTTGTTTGGAGATCGCATAAATCTCAGGAATCCAGGAAGTTATGAGGATCGAAGAATGATTAAGAAAACAGATAGCCTAATGAATTATCTCAGCAAATTGCTCATGTAATTTTATATGAGATGTTGGAGATACATTTTTGTAGGAAATAAATTATGGAGAGATGATGTAAATGTAAGGCAAGAACAGAAACCGGAGGAATATGTAAAACAATTCATTGAAGATGGCATGACAAGTTGTGATGGTTGCTAAAAAGCTTAGCGCGAGTCTAGGTTTTATTAATAGAGGCAAGTAGTAGAAACAAAATGTTTTAAAATAAACTTTTATAAACTAAGTTACAGTCTCAGAATATATCTCAATTTGGTAAACTTTCTCTACTGATCACAAGGGACATAAACACATTAGTCACTTTGTTTAAATACAAGGAATCAAACTCCCTAGTTCATACATTCAGCGAGATTTCCCCCCACCAGATACATGCTTGCCTCCTTTTGTTTTTACAAGTTCAAAAAGTATGTCTCCTTTTGTGAATTCTACCTGCTCCACTGTCTTCATCAACCACTCTTTCTTCAGGCATCTCCAAATGCAGGGGATGTAAAACACTGTCCCATTACTCCTTCTTCCCACTACACAAGTACCCAAACAGTGTTTTAAGGTGATTCACTAACACATACACTTCTACTAATCTAATGCACTGAATTATGAAAATTGCTATGTGGTCTCCACTATATTTCAAAACATAATTGCAAAATGGGTGAAGCGTTTGTGAATCTGCAGAGACTACCCTGACCTTCTACTGTAGTTGCCTGCCACATTAATTCTCTAACCCACTCCCAGTCTCTTCTGTCTCTCTGTGAATTCCTGCACAGTTATAACACAGCACAAGACAAGCTTGAGCAGCAGCATCTCATCTTCTGTTAGGGCAGGTTATTCTATGTTAGATTCTACATCTTATGTCAACTAATTTTCTCCACGTGCATCAGAGTCAACAAATAATCTGTGATATCGGGTCCAGTTTTTTTCTTGTATTTAACTTAACTTGACCAACTAGGTATGACCAAAGGTTTATAGTTCACAAGTGTTATGTTCCTTAGTTTAAGTTCTCACTCTCCAAAGGCTCTAATTGCATTGATGTTAGTTATTCTCTTTAATCGACCACATTGGCCAGA
Source organism: Okamejei kenojei (assembly GCA_035221665.1). Classification (NCBI taxonomy): domain Eukaryota; kingdom Metazoa; phylum Chordata; class Chondrichthyes; order Rajiformes; family Rajidae; genus Okamejei; species Okamejei kenojei. Next base: position 98,546,728 of record CM069131.1, read on the forward strand.
TGATCTTATTAACGGCTTACCTCCACGTCAACCCTGACCGCACTTTACTAGGAACATTCTGTTTATCCTATCTATCCCTCCTCCACCCTCCCTGCAACTTTAAAATAGTTCATTATCTGTCTTTCCCTCTTTAGATGATGGATCTTAAACCTGAAACATTAATGCTGTTTCTCTTTCCACAGCTAAGCTGCCAAATGTTTCCAATTTTTTTTTATTTCATTTCAGATGCCCAGCACCTGCAGATCCCTGCAACTTTAAAATAGTTCATTATCTGTCTTTCACTCTTTAGATGATGGATCTTAAACCTGAAACATTAATGCTGTTTCTCTTTCCCCAGCTAAGCTGCCAAATGTTTCCAATTTTTTTTGTTTTCATTTCAGATGCCCAGCACCTGCAGATATAGCATAGCGTTTCTGCGCAAATTTAATTACAATGCAGACTGGAAGTGGTCAAGATGAGAGTTTTAGTAATAGTATAGATAGATAGATAGAATATTAAAGATAGCCACCAGCCGTGACTGAACTGTGAGTCCAAGAATCCATTTGACCCACAAGATGATGAAGGCCGCGGGCTGGCGGGTCGGAGAGCTTCTTCCCCATGGGTCCCCAATGAGGGTTCACAGGCTCCAGATGCCGCATCAGCAGATAGAAGCTCCGCAAACTGCGGCTTCAGGCTCAGCAGTCCGCGGACCAGCGATTGGAAAAAGTCCACGCTGCGCCCGCTGCTGCAGCTCCGGGCCCGACTCCAGAAAAGGCCGCACCAATCCTTGGTGTTAGGCTGTGAGGGAGGCAACATGGAAAAAGTCGCCTCTCCATGGAGGAGGTGACCGAAAGCGGTTTCCCCCTCACCCCACCCCCCACACAAGACACAATGAGAGACATTGAAACACACATTTGGACATACTAAAAAAAACAAAAAAATTAGAAATGACTAACACACTGCTGGCAGGGCAGCCATCTCGCAGCTCCCCCACCAAACGTACCATCACACACTCACACTCACACTCACCCTCCATCTCACACACACACACCCTCCATCTCTCACACACACACCCTCCATCTCACAAACACACACCTTCCATCTCTCTCTCACACACACACACACCCTCCATCTCTCACACATACACACACACCCTCCATCACTCACACACACTATCCATCACACACATACACACAGATCCTCCATCGCTCACACACTCACACACACTATCCATCACACACACACACACATCCAGGACATAAGACAGTAAAACTCTGTTCACTATACTCACGCCCGACTTTTGGACTGAGCGCGACCTCTGGACTGAGCATGACCTCTGGACTGAGCGCGACTTCCGGATTGAGTGCGACCTTTGGACTGACCGCGACCTCTGGACTGAGCCACGGCTTGTAGACTCACAGTTCACTCAACATGGATTGTAGACTCACAGTTCACTCACTAACAGCTGGTGGACTCACAGTTCACTAACTAATGGCTGGTAGACTCAGTTCTGGACTCAACTCTCACTCATGGCTGACTGACTCATGCCCGCCTCCAGGGCTTTATTCTCCTCGCCCGAAGAAGGGGCGTTACCTTCATGGTGACTGACAGGCGAGAAGACAAATCTGCTGATCTCACTGTTTTTTAATCATAACTTTTCTATTATTTCACCGATCGGAACAAAGCTTGGTGGCTTGTAGCCGAGGGGAACAGTGAGTAAGGTGGCGAAAAAATCCTAGCGATATAGCATAGCGTTTCTGCACAAATTTAATTACAATGCAGACTGGAAGTGGTCAAGATGAGAGTTTTAGTAATAGGATAGATGGATGGATGGATGGATGGATGGATCGATCGATCGATCTGCAGGGTACCTTTTTTCCCACAGGGACAGTGGTAGATGCCGGGAAGGCACTGCGAGGGGTGATGATTAAATATGATAGTGGTATTTCAAACTTTTTGATAGGCATGTGAATATGCAGGGAATGGAGGGTAATTAATCATGTGCAGGCAGAGGAGATGTATTTGACTTAGCATAATGGTTGACATAGACAGTGTAGATAGAATTTTAGTTTACTTTAGTTTCATTTTGTTCAGTTTAGTTTAGTTTATTGTCACATGAAAAGGCCTGTTCCAGTGCTATCCTGCTCAATGTTCTATTTTTGGTATTGTATTGATTATTTACCAAAGGTGCGGTTTTGCAACATAGCCAACATGGCTTTCAAGTTGTACATTGTTGTATTGTTTGCAAAGACCTAAGTAATGTGATGCCATATAGGATGTAAATGCTGCATTTATTCCCTCATATTTGGGAGAGTAGACCATGCCAAAAGGACAGGTCACAGTAACTCAGCAGGTCAGGTAGCATCTCTCAGTCTACATGAGATACTCCAGCACATTGTGCCCTTTGGTTTATTATCCAGCATCTGCAGTTATATATATATATAACATATAACAATTACAGCGCGGAAACAGGCCCTCTCGGCCCTTCCAGTCCGTGCCGACCATTTGTTTTCCCCTAGTCCCATCTACCTGCATCAGGCTGGAGGGTGTAACTAGCATAATAAAGTCATACATTGTGGAACCATGCCTTCAGCCCAACGTGGTTCTACATTTAGACCATGCCAAAATAAAGGTAAATGAAATAACAAGAGCAAATATCAAATGAGAAAAGCAGTTTTCTCTTTTTTATTTTCCAGCATTGCATATATCATTGCTAATCATAATCTTTGGCAATCTGTGGCATCTTCTACCACATTTTGTGGCTTCTTTGGAAAATTGAATTTTCTATTCTCCCTTACATGGTTAAGCTCATAAGTGAGATATTCATCAGGAGAACTGCCTCTGACACAGTAATGGAGAACCCTGGAGGTAAACATTTAAGGATGTCCATCTCATTCATTTTCAGCAATAGCATAGGATGGGGATTATGCATCAACTATCCTTGGCAATTATAAATGATATTCAAAAACAGTGTTGAATACATCTATGATATATATTTTTTAATTGCTAGTTAATCTTATGAAGATTATGGAGGATTATTGCTTAATCTTTTGCAAGAATCCTATTTGAGAATTGATCCCGAAGCTGTAAAACAAATTTGATGCATACAATTTAAATGAAACATGCTCTGTAAACCACTAGATATGATTTAAATTACTTTCCCTTCACTAACGCTTGAGGATCCTCACAATGTACACACTGTGATGGAATACAAATCTATTAAAAACCAACTTAACAGAGATGCAGCTGCATTATACATTTAGTGTTTCCCAGTGTCTCCCATTCAATTAAAAACTGCGACCACAATGTTCAGAATAACAGACCAATCTATCTTGTTATCTTCATGACAGCACAGTTGTAAATCTCTCCCTAGACCCATGGTGGACGAACACCAAAATAAATCCAAGAGTTCTAAAATAATTAGAGGCAAGTGAACTTCAGACGATTGTTCTTTGACAATGGGATTGACCTAAAGTCTTTCATTTAATCATGTACTGCTCTGGGAAAGTGATAGTTGAAACTTGAACTGTGCCCTGTTCACCCATAATCCCAGTGCTGATGAAATTTCTAGGTTCCCAGCTGCACAACATCTCGATGTAAATATTCTCGTCCATCTTTTTCATCACCTTGCCCATCCCTCCAAAAGGCATTTGACAAAGTGCAACTTAAGAGATTGACGCACAAATTAAGAGTTCAGTGTATTTGAGGTAACGTTTCAGCATTGAATGAAAAACATCTGTCATATAGAAAACAAAAAGTTGCAGTAAATCGATCCTTTTCAGGCTGGAGGGTGTAACTAGCATAATAAAGTCATACATTGTGGAACCATGCCTTCAGCCCAACTTGTCCACTCTGACCAGCATAACCCATCTACAGTACATATCCCTCTAAATCTACCCTACCCATATACCTATCTAAATGTTTTGTTTTATTGTACCAGTATCGTATTGTACCAAACGTATTGTACTGGTTGTATACACTGCTGCCGAGGCCTCATCAATAATAGTCAACACAATTTTGGTCCCTTTAAATGAGTAAAAAGATACAGAAGCAGATTCAACAGGCTGATTTCTAAGATCTTCCCAAATGGCTCTATCTTTCTGCATAAATATAAATGATCCACGTAGGTCTGACAGCCTTCAAGCATGAAACTGTGAATTGGTGGCACAGTGGAAAACCTAGTGGAGTTCTGCTTCGCAGCTCCAATGAACTGGATTAAATCCAAGCCTCCAATGCCGTCTGTGTGGAGTTTGCACATTTTCCGTGTGACCATGTGCATTTCCTCCAAGTTTTTAGGTTTCCTCCCACATCCCAACAGCCTGCATGTTGGTGAGTTATTTTGCCTCTGTCTCCAGTGCATGTAACTGCTGGAGGGTAGGTTACAGGAAAAATTAGCCGGGAAATGGAGTCACAGAGTGAGCTGACAGGCTTGATGGGCTGAATGGCATAAGGAAATAAGGAAATTCCCAAGTATAGTTTGACATAAAGCAAAACCCCAGCCCTGGGACACCCAAACTGTATTGGTTAACTGCTTAGAGTATCAAATGGCACAGGACTGACTTCTGAGGATTTGTCATCTCTTTGGCAATGAAATCTACTATTTAGCTGATTTAATTAGACTTCCTGCAAGTGGAATGCATTGAAGGAATACAATTGGCTGAAGCCAAAGAGAAATGGAACATTTTATTAATTTGTCAGTAAGATTAATTGTTTTGAGTGTATATAAAATGTCCCTATATCATCTTTTTCTTAATTGTAATATTAATTTTAGATTTTAGGCTCGCATGTGAATGTTCACAAACATTCATTGTTAGCGGAGGCACTGTCCCTTATCCAACATAATCAAGTGTCTTGAGCGAGTCAGAAAATGAATCCATCATCATCACATCAGCTCCTGCTTTGGATGCCCTCCAAAACGGTGTGTGAGATGGGCTGGGAAGAGGACCCCTCCCACCCTAACCATGGACTGTTTGCCCTCCTACCTCGGGGAGGCGGTACAGGAGCCTCTCCCGCACCAGGCAGGATGAGGCGTAGCTTCTACAATAACACCATCGCACTGCTGAACTACGAAGATTCCCACATCTGATTTATCTGTATTTATCTAAACATTGCTATCACTACGTACTGACACTAAACTGCACTTCGTTGTACCCATACTTGTATCTGTGCAATGACATTAAATTTGAATTGGAATCATCATTGAAAACGTTAGCCACAGTGGTGCTGGTTTGCATGGTGACAGGTCCTTCATGCAGCGGGCAAGCTCCTCTTTTGTCGCTACATATGCGTCTTCCATCAAAGTCTTCAGTATTGTTTTGATTGGCCGTCCCAGGTCACACCTTCCATGGGCGGGTTCCCACAGCACAACCGCTGGCAAACCCGAGCCTCAACCTGATCTTCTCGGTCAGCGGTGGAATCTCCCCATAGAGCTGGGCGTTGGTGATGTGGTCCTTTCAACTGACATTTTGAACTTTTTCTGAGCATTCAGGTGTAGGTACTATCGAGAGACAGTGCTCGAGTGAGAGTCCATGCCTCAAACTTACAATAATATGGTCTCCACAGTTTATTGGAAGAATCTGCATGGAAGAATCCATGCAACATTATGAAAATACTGAGGAAATCTTGGACACATGGGCTGACAAAACAACATACGAATCTCCACTGATGATTTTCCAGTAATTGATGTGCAGTGGACAAAAGCTTGAAATCCCCCCCCCCCTCACCTAGACCAGGTGAAGCATCCGAGATCGGCAGGTCGAAGTGGTTGGAGCCTACATTCCTATAACTTCTGAGGCCAACTAGATATCTAAACCCTCGTGGTCTAAAGCGTTATCCATTCGACTCCTCTCCGTGGCTGTAAATCTATCCGGCTAAACAGATAATACTTTCCTGTGGTACAAGAACGAAAAGGTTGTTCAGAGATACAACATAGATTGCATGTGAATTCAGTGACGCTATAACAAGTGAGAAATTGGAAAGGTAATAATATTAGTGATGGGATAGGTGTATGCTGAAACTCCTCATGAACATTCTAGTTTGGTCCAAGACAGTGAGTTGAAAGCATGCATCAGGGAGACTGAAGGGTGCAAAGTCAATGGCCTGTGATTAATGGCCTTGCCTGATGGACATTTTTGTACAGAAGGAGGGAAAAAGATATTTTCTATGTCACATGGTTATGAAATATATGATGTGGGAGAGGGTAATCCATTTGATGAGTAGAACACTATTCCACAGCCCTGTAAGTTAAAGACCATACCCTCACATTGTAATTTGGAATGTTATTAAACAGGCATCCTTTGCCATTCAGGTGGAGTGGCATCACAAAAGCTGGACAAAAAATCACCGAGACAGGCAGCATCTCTGGGGAGAAGGAATGTCATGATTGATGAATCTCGACCCGAAACGTCACCCATTATCTTCGCCCCAGAGATGCTGCCTGTCCCGCTGAGTTAATCCAGCATTTTGTGTGTATCTTCAGTTTAAGCCAGCATCTACAGTTCCTTCCGACACATTGGGTGAAAAACTATTATGGTTTGCCCACTGCAGTGATTCAAACTTCACAATGCTATATGGTAAATTATATTTATATACTGTAGATCTGCATTTTCCTACATAATGCACGGACAAGGGCAGGACCTACACAGTAAATGGTAGGCCTCTGGGTAGTGTTGTGGAGCAGAGGGATCTAGGAGTACAGGTGCATGGTTCCTTGAAGGTCGAGTCGCAGGTAGATAAGGTGGTCAAAAAGGCTTTTGGCATTTTAGTCTTCATCAGTCAGAGTATTGAGTATAGAAGTTGGGAGGTCATGTAGCAGTTGTATAAGACGTTGTTGAGTACATTTAGAATATTGTCTTCAGTTTTGGGCACCATGACATAAGAAAGATATTGTCAAACTTCAAATGGTTTTGAAAAGATTTATGAGGATATTGCCAGGACTAGAGGGTATGAGGTATAGGGAGAGGTTGAGTAGGCTGGGTCTCTACTTCATGGAGTGCAAGAGGATGTGGGGGGATCTAATAGAGGTGTACACAATCATGTGAGGAATAGTTTTGGTAGATGCACAGAGTCTCTTGCCCAGAGTAGGGGAATCAAGTGCCAGAGGAAATAGGTTCCAGGGAAAATATTTAATAGGATCCGAGAGGTACATTTTTCATTCAAAGGGTGGTGGGTGTATGGAACAAGCTGCCAGAGGAGGTAGTTGAAGCTGGGACTATCCCATCATTTAAGAGACAGTTAGACAGGTACATGGATAGGACAGGTTTAGATCGATATGGACCAAGCGCAGGCAGGTGGGACTAGTGTAACTGGAACATTGTTGGCGGTGTAGGCAAGTTGGGCCGAAGGGCCTGTTTCCACACTGTATGACTCTATGACTCTATAAGTGTATTAAAAAAATGTGCGTCAACAGACCCAAACTCCCTCCAACAAGTCTCTGGCAGGTTGTTGTGCTTAACACATGTCTAGTGTAGCTTCATCTTGTCAGCGACATTTTCTTGAATCATGGAGGAGCTGTAGTAAGTTTCTTCTGGGGAATTACATGTGCCACCATCATAATAGTTGATAGAATCAATGCATCATCAAAATGCACCAGGGGAATGCTGCTACAACAAGGAATCGCCTTCCACCAGACCAATTATTTAACAATTCTGCTGCTTGGACCATTTGAGACTGTCCCAGAGTGCTCCCTGTTAAATATCTTGCATCATCCTGGTGTCTTATTGTTTATGCTGTCTGGCAGCAGACAGGCAGTTACATTTGGAGGCACATCAGGGATATTCCATAAGGAGGTGTAGAGACTGTGCAGACTAAAGAATCTGTGACAGTTCATGAATGAGAATAACATGCCTTCTTTGGAGATGATGGACACATATGTTTGCTCTCTTCAACATTCAATGACCAAAAAATTGTCATATTTTGCTTGGGCAGCTGACAATCCAACGGCATGAATATTGATTTATCTAACATCAAGTAACCCTTGGATTCACTCTCTCTCCATCCAGCCCCCACGCTAGTCTTTTTGCTAATTTCACCATTTGAATTCCTTCATTATCACCTCATCCCCAGCCAACAATGGACCTTTCCCAAGTCGTCAATGCAGGCTCTGCTTTGTTCTGTACCTCCCCCTACTTCTAGTTTCCCCATCGCTGACTCTCAGTCTGATGAAGGGTTTTGACCTGAAACATCACCTATTCCATTTCACCAGAGATGCTGCCTGACCCGCTGAGTTACTCCAACATTTGTGCCTATCTTCGGTGTAAACCAGCATCTGAAGTTCCTTTCTACACAAATCCTTTTGGATTGGCTAACTACGAACTACTCAGTGCATAAATATAGATGCCGTGATGGGATGCTGGATCTGCAGCTGCTTAAGTATGAGCTGTTTGCAAATAAATCCTGGGAAGTGTTGGCTAGGCAGCCATTTAGTTTCCATGAAGACAAAGATGTGAAATATAATAGTAAGATTAGATGAGAACTTACCAGTTTGAAGTTTGATCTTTATTTTATGAGGTGTTACGTTGGTGATTACGTGAAGAACCCCGCCAGTGCGCATGCGCGTCAATCTTCAAAGCTGTGGTATGAAATCACAAATAACAATTATCGAAGTGACATAGTAAGCTGAGCAACTTGAGAACTACCAGATGACCTTTATGAGAGGGGTGGGTGTGGAGGGCACGTAATCACCAACGTAACTCCCCATAAAATAAAAATCAAACTTCAAACTGGTAAGTTCTCGTCTAATCTTACTATTTTACTTCGGAGTCATGCGAGTGATTCCATGAAGGGTTCGAAGCTTTGTGATTTCATGCCACAGATTCAAATCCCGGCATCTCATTGCATTGATTGACTCGGATGAGAAATAATGCATTAGTGTTGATATTGCATTTAAATGCAGTAACAATTTTTATTTGTAATAACAAAAACAACAGTACCCCTCTAACCCAGGGGGAACTTTAAACAGAACTTAAAATAGTTGGCAAACAGCCCCGGATCTGCAATCGGCCGATGGTAGAAGTTTTGAAACATCAACTCATTTGACCACCCGGCGGCTGCCAAAATATGGTCAATGAGCACGTCCATTGCCCTGGCCACCGATGTAGCTGCTGCCCTAGTGGAATGAGATGTGAAAACATCAGTGTTAATACCTGCATCAACTTGTTTCAACCACCTCGAGATAGTCTGAACTGACACTCTCATCTGTGGCTTTTTGTAACTGATAAACAACCCTGTTTCCATGTTACGTAAGGCCCCTGTAGCTGCAATGTATCGCATCAAATGTGTCTTTACACATAGGGATGGATCCATGGGATATGCTGCCATCACACCTGGCCTGCTTTGTTTGACGAGGTCATAAATGTAAAAATGACATTGTCTGCAGCTACTTCCATTCTATCTAGCTGCAGTTTTTCTAATGTCTGTACTCGCTGTGCTGATACTAATGCCATGAGCATGACCACCTTCATGGTGATTTTGGCCAAAGGCAGAGACGTAACAGGGACCCATTGACGAAGTAGCCTGAGGACCACGCTTACGTCCCAGATTGCCATATATCTAGGTTTAGGGGGTCTGGAGTTAAAAATTCCTTCCATTAATCGAACAATGAGAGGTTGAGACCCAATAGGATGTTTGTCTGACCTCATCAATAATACGATGACAAAGCACTTCTGGCTGAATTGATTGCACTATAACTCAGCCCTTCATCATAGTAGAGTGTTAACATGAATTCTAGAACATGCAAAATACCTGCTGTACAATAGTGAATATTATTTTGTGCACAGAAAACGTTCCATTTTTTTTACATAAGAAATATACTGCTTTTGCGAACTCGTTCTCCAAACTGCAGTGAGCATGTCCACAGTTCAACCAGACAATCCGCACCTCAGATATGGCCTTCTTAAAATCTGCAAATTAACAAATCAATACGGTCATATAACGGATGGCATTCACCAGTTACCGGATGCACTAGGAAATCCCTTCGTTTGGGAACAGCCATCAGGGGTTGTGTTATCAACTGCAATATCAAAGGGTACCATGGCTGAGTAGGCCAGTCGGGTATCACCAGCACCCCTGAAGTGGCTTGATTTTAAGCAGACATCGATTTATGAGACAGAATGGTGGAAATGCATATAAAACATACCACCCCAATACAGCGAGAAAGCGTCAATCACTACTGCCCCAGGATCTGGTTCCCATGACACATATTTAGGTAGCTGGTGGTTTAGTCTGGATGCAAACAAGTCGACATCTGGCCTCCCATATTTGACAATTATATCATTGAATACATCCCGATTCAACATCCACTCTATGTGTTGTCATGGAATTTCCGTGACCTGGTGTCTGCTACTATATTGAATCTACCTGGTAGATAAATAGCTGAAATCCAAATGTTATTGTCAATACACCAGGTCCAGATTTGGTTAGCCAGTTTGTCACAAGATAGCGACTTGATACCACCCATGTGATTGACATACGCCACTGCTGTAGTGTTGTCAATTTGAAGCTGAACATTCTGACTACTTGTGTTAGAACAATAAGCCTTGAGCCCATAAAAAGCCCCAAAAGCTCTAAATAGTTAATTCCCCATGTCTGCAGAATCAATGCTTCTTCCAAACTCCATCTGCCTCCACAGCTTGAGCTCGTATCAGTGGCACCCCACCTGAGTGTACTGACATCAGTCTGTAAGACGATGGAAGGTTGTTCAAGCACCACTGTGCTGAAACTGCTGGAGACATGTTGAATCCACCACTGCAGATCAGTAACAGCCTCTGCTGATAACTGTATGGGCCTACTATAATAGCCCAAATGTATCCTGTGCCTGTCCCTTTTCCCTCTACAAGTGCTGGTAGTGCAAAGGCCCATACTGATCTGCTGCATACGCTGCGACTAATTTTCCGAGCAGACTGGCCACCTGCCTGATTGAAGGTTGTTGCTCTTTTAAAAGTTTAATGCAACCATCAATTAGCTCCACGTTTTTTTCCCTGGGCAGAGTCACTACCATTTTAAGTGAATCAATTGTGAAACCCAAATAGTCAATTGTTGTAAGTGGTGCCAATTTAGACTTCCCTAAATTAATGAACACACCCTAATTTTTCAAGTGTGAATTTAACAACTGCCACAAATACTTCAGCTAATTTACTTGTTTGTCCTATAATTAAGATATCATCCAGATAAGCCATAATCACATGGCCCTGAGCTCCAAGTAACCCCAGTATTGGTTTTAACAATTCAGTGAATATTCTAGGAGCTGAAGTTAACCCATTAGGCAGTGCCTTGAATTGCCATAATTGATTCATCCAAGTAAATTTAAAATGCTTTCTATGCTCCCAATGAACAAACACTAAGTAATACGCATCTTTCAGATCTATGGTTGCCATATAACAACCTCTGGAAATCAGTTGTTTGGCAGTGACAAAGGTTTCCATTTTGATGTGTATATACTGTACAAACGGATTTAGATTAGTTAGATCCAAAATAATTCTACATCCTCCATCCTTTTTAGGTCAGGGAAAAATATTTGACACAAATTGATGGACTCGATGAACCGTCCCCTCAATGATTTCTTTGTTACACACATTATCAAGTTCAGCCTGAACCTCCATTACTTCTGTTTGTGAAAAATGGAGTGTTCTGCTAGGAACATGCTGGAGAGTCAAATCCCCTTTTGGATCGAACTCAATCCAAAACCCTTGAATAACACTCATAATAAATGGATCTGAGGTAAGTTGCTTCCATTCTTCATGGAATAGATGTAATCTACCCCCAAATTTTGGCTGACTTAATATATTCCCATGAGAGCCAGGAAACCCCATGGTTGCTCATGATCCCACTGCAGGGCGCCAACCATGCCCCTGCATCGATGGCCGGCTTGTTCCTGGTGTAAACCCAGAAGATGTTCCTGTAAGGATATCTCCTTTTCACAGGTTTGCCGGTCATCGTAGTTTTGATCAGGCCCACCGTTTTTGCCTCCTCGTTCATCTCCTTGACCCGTTTTGCAAGGTCTTCGCCAAAAAGTAGGTTGGGTGGCTGGACATTGGTGGGTTTACAGAGTGTGGCGAACCTTGGGTTGATGGTGGGCCTAATAGCCCTTTTTCTGAGAAAGTTTATTTCACAATGGGCGCTGCACAGCAACCCTAGTGCGTCTTGCGAACGCCCCGATTCCCGAGCCCAATAGCTTTAGAATCCTCTGCATTTTTATTTCTTGGGTACGCATGCCCACTCCCATCTGACCCCATATTATTTGGTTTACTGTTGGACCTTTTAATAAACCGCTGTTCCTTGGAGTCTCATGCTTCTTAGCAGTTTCATCCATGGTGAGCTCCTGGAGCTGATGGGATACCATGTAGTTGATTGTGGAGGCCAGCTCTTCTCCCAGCGGCTCTCCTGAATCTGATGGGACAGCAAATGATGCTGCCAGAGGTGGAACTTCTGGCAAATCCTGTTCTTCCCCTGGCTCAACCTCACCATCAGAGTCAGGGTCAGAACCAAGGTGACCCATCGCACACACCTCATCATCCATGAGGGTGCTATCAAGCAGCCCTGTTGCTGCTGGTGCCTCTTGTTCTAGGTGGCGCTGACACTCCTCCTGCTGGAGTGTGCCGTGCTGGAGCACTGTATGCAACAGTTGCTCCATTTGGGATAGGCGTTCAAACACACTATCCAGCCCCGGTGGTGAATCTACCCCCGACTCCGTGGGCCTAGCAGACTTTTGAGTTGCCTTGCGCCAGGTTGGCGTTGGCTCTGTCTGCAGTCACTATGCTTTTTGCCGGCGACTGTACAGGGGTATGCGGCAGCTGTTCACCGCCCGTACACCCGCGGCTGGCTGTGGCTCGCCGCATCCCCTTCCCCGTTTTGTCCATGGTGCTAACGACAGGTAGGAAAAACCAGCACCACAGCAAACTGACTTTTTTACTCCAGCTAAGTTTTTTGGCACTTACCTGGAGACTAAATAGTTACCGCTGGAAGAGCTCTGTTCCTCACAGCCTCCATGTGCCAATGCGGCTGACGTACTGACGTGCATGCGCACTGGCGGGTTTCTTCACGGAATCACTCACGTGTCTCCGAAGTAAAATAGAAGTGCTATTCATGGTAGTTGTTCAATGGCAATATTAGTAAAAACATGGTGTGTTAGTGTTTAAAAAATCATTTGATAGTGTTTCTGTTGTGCTTTGCAAAGAAATAATTTCATTGTCCTGTCAGGGACACATGACAATAAACTCTTTTGACTTGACTCTTTTGACTTTGACTTGACTTTGACTTTGTGAAGTACTTCAGAATATAGTGTGCGTAAAACATATCCTTGCTGGACAACTCATTGGTCCTAGTTCTATTCATCTCTGCCCATGAATTTTGAGTACCCAACCCTTAATGAGACTGGGATCCCTGTTGGAATTTCCCCCACATCCTATTGTAATATGATTTCTGTCGTTGTAGGTTCCTGTTCTTGCATCTTTGAAGAGGAAATGACCTGGGAGATAACATTGCTAGTCAAACTCAGAAGGGGATTGAAGAGGGTAATAGATTTCATAGTGGATATCTTTTGCTACCTTTGATTTCTCTCATTTCAGGTAACTCCTGCATTCCCTCTCTCTCCATATCTCCAGCACTCTAGTCATCCTGCCAGTTTCACTGTTTGCATCCATATATCACTTTGATATCACCTCTACGTGGCCCCTTGGGCAAGAGTGACCATAATATGGTTGAGTTCTTCATTAGGATGGAGAGTGACATTGTTAATTCAGAAACATGGGTCCTGAACTTAAAGAAAGGTAACTTTGAGGGTATGAGATGTGAATTGGCCAAAATGGACTGGCAATTGATTCTTGAAGGGTTGACGGTGGATATGCAATGGAAGGCATTTAAAGACTGCATGGATGAACTACAACAATTGTTCATCCCAGTAGGCAAAAGAATAAATCAGGGAAGGTGGCGCATCCGTGGATAACGAGGGAAATCAGGGATAGTATCAAAGAACAACATGAAGCGTACAAATTAGCCAGAAAAAGCAGCCTACCAGGGGACTGGGAGAAATTCAGAGGCCAACAGAGGAGGACAAAGGGCTTAATTAGGAAAGGGAAAATGGAGTATGAAAAAAAACTAGCAGGAAACATAAAAACTGACTGCAAGTTTTTATCGATATGTGAAATGCAAAAGATTAGTTAAAACAAATGTAGGTCCCTTGCAGTCAGAAATGGGTGAATCGATCATGGGGAACAAGGACATGGCAGACCAATTGAATAACTACTTTGGTTCTGTCTTCACTAAGGAAGACATAAATAATTTGCCGGAAATAGCAGGGGATCACGGGTCAAATGAGATGGAGGAAATTAGTGAAATCCAGGTTAGCCGGAGAGTGGTGTTGGGTAAATTGAATGGATTAAAGGTCGATAAATCCCAGGGCCAGATAGGCTGCATCCCAGGATACTTAAGGAAGTAGCCCCAGAAATAGCAGATGCCTTAGTGATAATTTTTCAAAACTCTTTAGATTCTGGAGTAGTTCCTGAGGATTGGAGGGTAGCTAATGTAACCCCACTTTTTAAAAAGGGAGGGAGAGAGAAAATAGGGAATTACAGACCAGTTAGTCTAACAGCGGTAGTGGGGAAACGGCTAGAGTCAATTATTAAAGATGGGATAGCAGCGCATTTGGAAAGTGGTGAAATCATTGGACAAAGTCAGCATGGATATACGAAGGGTAAATCATGTCTGACGAATCTTATTGAATTTTTTGAGGCTGTAATTAGTAGAGTGGATAAGGGAGAAGCAGTAGATGTGTTGTATCTGGACTTTCAGAAGGCTTTCGACAAGGTCCCACACAAGAGATTGGTATACAAACTTAAAGCACACGGTATTGGTGGTTCAGTATTGATGTGGATAGAGAACTGGCTGGCAGACAGGAAGCAAAGAGTAGGAGTGAACGTGTCCTTTTCAGGTTGGAAGACAGTGACTAGTGGGGTGCCGCAAGGCTCAGAGCTGGGACCCCAGCTATTTACGATATACATTAATGATTTGGACGAGGGAATTAAATGCAACATCTCGAAGTTTGCGGATGACACGAAGCTGGGGGGAAGTGTTAGCTGTGAGGAGGATGCTAGGAGGCTGCAGGATGACTTGGATAGACTGGGTGAGTGGGCAAATGCATGGCAGATGCAGTATAATGTGGATAAATGTGAGGTTATCCACTTTGGTGGCAAAAACAGGAAGGTAGACTATTATTTGAATGGTGACCGATTAGGAAAAGGGGGATGCAGCGAGACCTGGGTGTCAAGGTACACCAGTCATTGAAAGTAGGCATGCAGGTGCAGCAGGCTGTGAAGAAAGCAAATGGTATGTTGGCATTCATAGCAAAAGGATTTGCGTACAAGAGCAGGGAGGTTCTACTGCAGTTGTACAGGGTCTTGGTGAGGCCACACCTGGAGTATTGCATACGGTTTTGGTCTCCTAATCTGAGGAAAGACATTCTTGCCATAAAGGGAGTACAGAGAAGGTTCACCAGACTGATTCCTGGGATGGCACGACTTCCACATGAAGAAAGACTGGATAGACTTGGCTTGTACTCGCTGGAATTTAGAAGATTGAGGGGTGATCTCATAGAGACTTACAAAATTCTTAAGGGGTTGGACAGGCTAGATGCAGGAAGATTGTTCCCGTTGTTGGGGAAGTCCAGGACAAGGGGTCACAGTTTAAGGATAAGGGGGAAGTCTTTTATGACCGAGATGAGAAAATCGTTTTTCACACAGGGAGTGGTGAATCTGTGGAATTCTCTGCCACAGAAGGTAGTTGAGGCCAGTTCGTTGGCCATATTTAAGAGGTAGTTGGATGTGGCCCTTGTGGCTGAAGGGATCAGGGGGTATGGAGAGAAGGCAGGTACAGGATACTGAGTTGGATGATCAGCCATGATCATATTGAATGGCGGTGCAGACTCGAAGGGCCGAATGGCCTGCTCCTGCACTAAATTTCTATGTTTCTATGTTTCTACCACAGCCAACAATGGGCAATTGTAGGATCTACTCAGCCGATCCCCCTGAGTTACTCCAGCATTTTGTGTCTACCTTCGATTTAAACCAGCATCTGTAGTTCTTTCCTGCACATTGTGGGATCCACCTTTCCTTGGTCATCAGTGCTGGCTCTGATTTGATCTGAACCTATTCATACCTCTAAACATCACCAATTCCTTTTCTCCAGAGTTGTTACTAGTCAGCCACCTAACCTTTCTATGATGTGACATCCATTATTCCCCTGTGCTTCTGCAAAGCACCTGATAATATTTTTTTCTCTTTGTGCAAGGTAATATAAACAAACTGGTGGCTATTGGCAATAGTAATGTGACGATTTCCAAGGTAGATGACTGAGGAGAGGAGGCATGATTTAAAATCTGCACACATGTGCACAAGCAAAAATTCCAGCAATATACAGTAATCAGAGGATAACCTTGAGGATTCAGGAAATTAAATTATTTCAACTCTCTCTTGACTTTTGGTGACCAATCTCTGCAATTTCCATTTTTTCAAGCTGAGCTGTATTTATTTTGCAAACTTTCTAATAAACAAAGCTTGAGCCATCATGTACTCCATTATTTCGAGGCCAAATGAGTCACGTTAAGGTTGAACAAAGATCTTTTGATAGGACTGCCGCTTATAGCATCAATAAACATCCTGCAAATTCATTTCCTATGGTGATGTTTAATGAAAAGAGAGGGCGAAAGGTTGAACAGCTTGGTGAATGAGTCTCTCATGCAGACAACAACAGCCTATAACCAGAAACTAAGCACGAGGATCCAGTACAGTAAGTCTGAGGATACAGATAGGTATTGTAATGTATTCATGCATATTCATGTATATGTTAATGAGTTGGTGTTGTATATAAGCAGGGAATGTTGGGTAATAAGTCTCTCCCTCGTGATCCAGGCAACCTGCGTGTAAGTTGTAATTCATTCTGCCGTCCAGAATATAACAAAATTGGTGACAAGGATGGGATAGAATTTGTGAACACATCCTTTAAATACAGTGCAGGACTGTTTTGCAACATGCAATATAGTTTAACAATTTAAACAGTAAATACGGAGTTGTGTCGCAGTTGTTTGCGAGCTGGACATGATAGGCCGCAGATCCTACTATGCAGAGGACTGAAGTTTAAAACAGCAGCTGTACAAATTGGCGACAGTTAGTCAGGCTATCTTTATGCTGTGTCTACATGGCAAGATGTTGTCCTTGGGATTGTATAACATTTTAGATTGAGTTTTTTTTGTCAAGTACCTTAAGCTGAATAGCCCTTGTACAGCTAAGTTTTAGGTGAATTGTTACACCAGAACAGACAGGAAATCTGGGTTTTTGAATGGACAAAAAAAAGAGAATGACAGCATCCACGGGCTACATCGGAAACCTTGGCACTTTTGACAAGAGTAACGAGCCGTTCAGCTCCTATATGGAGAGAGAAAACATGTTTTTCACGGCAAACAACATAATGGAGATTAGTGATGAAGGAGAGATAGTGACTGAAACAAATAAAGCCGTTTGTGAAGACATGAAAGCGATTCTGCTCATGGAGATCGATCCTGAAGTGTACAGCACACTCATGAATCTCCTTGCGTCCATAAAGGCAAAAGACGTGCCATTCAATGACATGATGAAGAAGTTGAAGGAGCAGTTGAACCCAAAGCCTCTGGAAATTGCAGAAAGCTATAAATTCGGCACTAGAAACCGGAAGCAGAATGAGACAATCAATGAGTACATTGTTGCCTTGAAATTTTTAATTTTGCACTGTAACTTTGGAACTTTTCTCAGATGCGCACTACATGACAGATTTGTTTGTGGTCTAGTGGATGAACAAATTCAGTCGAAGCTCATGAACACTCCAGATCTTACATTCGAGAAAGCATGCAAGATTGCTACCACAATGGAGATGGCATCAAAGAATGCTCGCGAGTTTTGTCCACCACGGACTGCTGTGGCCGTTTACAGTCACAAGGTAGTGCCTATGGCCAAACCAAGAGGCACTAAACCAAAACCAAAGTATGGCAGGGAGCCGAGTTCAGCCAGTTGTTACCGTTGCAACGGTAATCACTCATCCCAATTTTGTCAGTTCAAAATATCCAAGTGCTATAACGGCCAGAAGAAAGGCCATATCGCCTCAGCACGTTGGGCTAAGTTTAAAAAAGGAAACCAACAATCTGTGGGAATCAGGCAACAACAACAGAGAGGAGTTCATAACTTGGAGGTGAACCCAAATGGACATGAACTTGGGTTGTACACCATTTATGCAACCACCATCGATAAGCCTACAACGAATGCAAGGAATTTTGAACTAAACTATTGATAAATAACAGTTAATCGATATGTGCATTTACACGGCAGCAGATTGTTCGGTCATGAGCAAAGACCTGTATGAAACAAAGTTCCCACAGATACCATTGTTTGAGAGTAAAGTCAAGCTGAGAACATACTCGGGCAAAGTTTTGGAGACATGTGGACAAATGAACTTTAAAGTACAGTATAATGATCAGTCAGTAACACTGGCCATCATAGTGGCCAGCTACAGAAATAAACCAATCCTCCTTGGAAAGGATTGGCTGAGTAGAATAGAATTAGACTGGAAGAACATTTTCAACATTGGTTGTCCAAATCACGTCTTGAACATGCAAACATTTTTGTTGACAGTTACACGGGAATAACAGGGTACTCTGCACACGTTCAACTTAAGCAAGATGTGAGACCTGTGTATTGTCGACCAAGACCTGTACCATATGCACTAAAGTAGTAAGATTAAACGAGAACTTACCAGTTTGAAGTTTGATCTTTATTTTATGAGGAGTCGAGTTGAGGGACTACGTGAATAGAAGCCCGTACAGCCGTTGGTGCGTCAATCTTCAAAGCAGCGGAGTGAATTCACAGCTAACAATGACTGAAGTATAATGGTAAGATGATAAAACTAGAACTACCAGATGAGATCTATGAGGGTGGGAGCGGAGGGCACGTAGTCCCTCAACTCGACTCCTCATTAAATAAAGATCAAACTTCAAACTGGTAAGTTCTCGTTTAATCTTACTATTTTACTTCGGAGTCACGTGAGTGACTACGTGAAGACTTCAAAGCACTGTGAATTCACGCCGTAGACCCAAATACGACGTTCACACTGCCTGGATTGACTCAAAGTCGTTAGCATTCAATCATGCATCAATAATAACATTTGTTAAATGAATAACAGTTTATTTATAAACAAAATCATAAGACACCCCTCTAACTCAGGGGAAACTATAACAGTACTCAAAACAGAATCAGCAAACACCCCGAGCCTTGAAAGCGGCTTGTGATAAAACCTCTGAAAAGTTAGCTCACTGGACCATCCTGCGGCCGCGAGGATATGGTCTATTGGCAAGTCCATCGCCCTTGTCGCGGATGTTGATGCCGCCCTGGTGGAATGAGATTTGAATTTATCAGTATCAATTCCAGCACTCGCCAGGACCTGCTTTAGCCACCTTGAAATTGTTTGCACCGACACCTTACTGTGTGGTTTTTTGTGACTAATAAACAAAGCCAACTCTGTTCCTCTCAGAGGTTTAGTAATCTCAATGTAACGAGATAAATGTGAGCCTACACACAAGCGATCATCTGCGGGGTATGCTGAAACACAATCTTACATCCTGTCATGCCTCTTCTATTATGTTTAAGCAAATCATAGACATAAAATATAATGGCATCTGCCGACACATGCATTCTATCTAGCCGTAGCTTTTGCAACATTTGTACACGTTGAGCTGAAACCAACGCCATAAGCATGACCACCTTCATAGATAATTTGGCTACTGATAGGCTTGTAACCGGAGCCCACTGGCGAAGAACCATAAAAACCTCACTCACATTCCAAATACCGGCATACCTGGGTTTAGGAGGATTAGAATTGAAAAACTCCCTTCATGAATCGTGAAACTAACGGATGTGTCCCTACTGTATGCAATTCTGCATTCATAGGTAAATAAGAAGACTGAGCACTTCTGGCTGAATTAATCGCACTGTAACTTACTTTTTTGGTCAAAAATAAAGAGTTGACAAACTCCAATACGTCCGTGATCCCTGCAGTGTGATATACAATATTCTGCTGTAGGCAGAATTGCACCCACTTCCTTATATAGGTGATATATTGCTGCTGTGTACTATCCCTGCAGGCCGACGTGAGAACATCCACAGTCCGATGAGACAGTCCTCTCCCCAGGTATGGCCTCCTTAAAATCTGCAAATTAACAGATCAATACGATCATATAAAGGATGTTGATCCCCAGTGACTGGATTTACCAGTAGATTTTTATTCTTGGGCATAAGCATGTAAGGCTCCCTAGCCATTTGTAATACAACGGGAAACCATGCTTGTGTAGGCCAATCTGGCACTACCAATACCCCTGAAGCGGAGTCCTCCTTGATCTTTTGCAAACATCTGCTGATGAGACAGAATGGAGGAAATACATACACAAACATTCCTCCCCAATGCAGCGAAAATGCATCCACTGCTACTGCCCCAGGATCTGGTTACCATTAAACATATCTAGGTAACTGATGATTTAATCGAGATGCAAACAAGTCAATATCTGGCAATCCATACTGATCAATCATTTGGTTAAATACATCCTGATTTAATATCCATTCAATGTTGTCATTAAATTGACATGACCTCTTCCTGGCAAATAAAGTGCTGAAAGCCAGATATTTTTGTCAATACACCAGCTACAAATCTGGTTAGCCAGTCTATCACAAGACTGTGACTTAACTCCACCCATGTGGTTTACATATGCCACTGCTGTGGTGTTGTCAATCTGACCTGCACATGCAGATCCCTCCTGGTAGAACAATAAGCTTTGAGCCCATACCAGGTGCCCAACAACTCTAAATAATTAATCCCTCTTAATTGAGGAAGCGATGTCTCATCCACATTCCATCTGCCTCCACAACTAGAAGACATATCTGTTGCACCCCAACCCAGTGCACTTACATCAGTCTGTAATATCAGTGACGGTGATTCCACCAAAACCTTCCTTAAACTTTTTGAAACATGTACTATCCACCATTGTATGTCAGCAATCGCCCCAGCTGACAACTGCATAGGCCTATCAAAAATGGCCCCTTTGTATTCTCAGTGCCTGTTCCTTTGATCGTTGTAATTGTTGATAATGCAGAGGACCATACTGCACAGCTGGAAAGGCTGCAACAACTTCCCAATTAAACTGGCTACTTGTCTAATCGAAGGCCGTTGTTCTCCAACGAGATTAATACAGTCCTCAATTAACTGATTCAATTTATCCCTGGGCAAAGTTACCAACATGTGATTGGAATTAATGGTAAATCCCAGATAATCAATAATTTGGACTGGTGATAATTTAGATTTATCTGGGTGAATAACAAATCCCTTTTGTTCAAAAGTGATTTTAACAACTGAAACTAATGATTGAGTTTCAGCATGAGTCTTTCCAATAATCAGAATAACATCTAAATAGGCCATTACCACATGCCCCTGAGCTCTAGGTAATGCTAAAACCCCTGTCTCACTGTGCGAGTTGGCCCACGAGTGACCCCGAGATTTCACTCGTGGTGATCACGTAGCGGGAACGTCGGAACTCGCACGAGCATCTTATCGACTCGTGGCGCTAACGGCAGGTACTCGGGGAAACTTGTTAACTCCTGAAAAAAATCAAACATGTTTGATTTTTTCCACGAGTCAAATTAACTGTTCAAGTTAAAAATGGAAACATTTAAACTCGTTGTAATAACGTAGTGGCCCGTGCGTTTATCTTAGTGTCTCGTGAGTCTACCGTGGGAACTTTAATAATCTGTTATTTTGCTCGAGTAAAGACTGAACCAAAGATAGACACAAAATGCTGGAGTAACTCAGCGGACCAGGCAGCATCTCTGGAGAGAAGGAATGGAGTCGAGACCCTTCTTCAGACTTACCCGAAATGCCACCCATTCCTTCTCTCCAGAGATGCGGCCTGTCCTGCTGAGTTACTCCAGCATTTTGTGTCTATCTTCGGCCTTTCTGCGATGATCTGCCACTTGTCCTTTATTACTGAGGCGCCTGCCCCGTGGCTTTGTATTCGTCACTCTGTCTCATGAGGACGCGGTTAAAGACCTGCCGAAGGGGCAAGTCTGGGGTGGTGGGTGGGATGTGACCACGTGTGATGCTCCATCCACCCCCCGGGGCCGAGAGTGTGGGATTGGGAAGGAACTGCAGATGCTGGTTTACACCGGAGATAGACACACACAATGCTGGAGTAACTCTGAGGGACAGGCAGCATCTCAGGAGAGATGGGATGGGTGAGATTTCGGGTCGAGACCTTACTTCAGACTTCTCCAGAGATCCCGCTGAGTTTGCTCCAGTAGTTGGTGTCTATCCCGGTGGTGGGGAGCCGGGCTTGGCCGACCCGCTGCCTCTACAAATATGTTGTTAGTTCTGTAGTGGTATTTTAACTCGCAGACATTGACAGACACACACAAGTAAACGTACAGTCTGTGTATTTGTGGACACCACATGTATGTGTCCAACATGTATGAGGTGAGCTGGCTAATGTGTACATGATGCCCCCACTCCTGGCCAACGTCCCCGCCGCTTGCTGCCTGCCCGCCCGTCCCCACCTGTTCTCATACTACTGGTACTGACAGATCCGGGCAGGGCTGCTTATGCTAGGAATTTGGTAAAGAAATGCACATGGGCCAAATATGCAGCCAATCACAATTACCCATTTCTTCACTACAAAAGCTTCATCTCATATCCCCTCTCGTTTTCTACCATGAACTTTGAAAGCGAGATCTGGCCCCGATATCCAGCGTGAACAAGCGCACGGACGAACCGCAGAATGCCTCATATTTCATTATGACACTGGACCTGTTGAGCCCATCCAGTCTATTTGTGTGTATCAAGTCACTCCTGTTAGAAACACTGTGTCACATTTCAGGAGATGTTGTCAGCTCAAGAGTTAACGGGAGACGAACTTTGTCAGCTCAGGAGTAAACGGGAGACGAACTTGGAACATTGCAGTATACCATACCCGTGGGAACTCGGTTCAAACACTTGAACATCAACATGGGATATCGTGCACAACCACGAGTCTCTCACTCGGGGTACCTCGTGGGTCAAGTCGCACAGTGAGACAGGGCCATAACACAGGTTTTACCAATTTAGTAAATAATCTAGGAGCTGAAGTTAATCCATTCGGCAATGCCCTGAATTGCCACAGCTGATTCATCCAAATAAATTTCCAAATATCTTCTATCATCACCATGAATAGACACTGAGTAGTACGCATCCTTTAATCAATGGTTGCCATATAACACCCTTTGGACACTAGATGTTTGGCCGTGGTAAAGGTTCCATTTTGAAATGAAGGGAATGGAGGGGTATAGTCTGAGTGCAGGTAGATGGGACCAGGGGAAACAAATGGTCGGCACGGACTGGAAGGGCCGAGAGGGCCTGCCTCCGTGCTGCAATTGTTATATGGTTATATGGTTAAATGCCCATAACAAACAAATTTGTTCAAACTCAATAAATCCAGAATAATTCTACACCCCCCAGTCTTTTTAGATCTGGGAAATATACTTGACACAAGTTGTTGACTTTGATAGACAGAAGGCTCAATTACCCCTTTCTTATATAGCGACTGAATCTCTGCTTGAATAAGCACATTTCCCTCACCTGAAAAATAAGTTTCCGACTAGGAAAATGTTGATTAGGTAAACTGTCCTTAGAGTAAAATTCAATTTTCACCCTTTTAATACTACTAAGTATGAACAAATCTGATGTCAACTGCTGCCATTGTTTAAAAAACAATTTTAACCTTCCCCGATTTGAACAGGAACATCAGTTAATTCATCGTCTGTCAATGTTATATTCCTTACCTGCATCTTTCCTTGCGGACCTTGTTGTCCTCGACCTCTTGTAGAGAAACCTTTTTGCCTTGTTTCCAGCTGGCTTAATGAGGGCCATGGTTTTAACAACCTCATGACAGTTTTTGACCCTTTTTGCAAGGTTACCACCAAACAACAGATTTTGTGGTGGTACACTGGTCGGTTTGCACAAACTCGCCAAATTCGGATTAGCACTGGCCTAATAGCGGCCCTCCTGATATTATTAATTTCAAAATGCATTACACAGGAATCCCAGTCCGTCCTGGTGTGCTTCAACCATATTGCTTGTATCAATAACTTTCACCACAGCTGTAATACCTGCTGACAACAGTTTAAGCACTTTTTAAAACTTCATCTCCTGGGCCCTAACAGGCATACCCATCTGTGACCAAATTTGGTGATTAACCACCGGTACCTTCAGGCGATCACAATTAACAGGAGCTTTATAGTTTTTTGCTACTTCATCCATAGCTTGCTCCTGTAACTGGTGGGAGAGCATATACTGAATGGCTTCAGCCAATTCTACATCAATCGCCTCTCTAGGCTCAGCAAACTTCCCAGCAATGTTCGGAATTACCTCCAACCGAACTCCTTTACTGTCCTCCCCCAGCATAGAATCAGTGTCAGCAAACTGCACTGATGGAACATCCTCCTCACAGGCAGGATAGTTCTGCAGCCCTGAAACAGGTGCTGCTAGCACAAGCTCTCCATCAGCCTGGCTTGGGCACCACTCCTCCTCATGGAGCTGGTCCCTGTCGAGCATTCTTTTGCAATAAAATCTTGACGTGGGAGAGCCGTGAGCAAACGGACTCTGCTATGGAGGGTATAACCTCCAGGCCGGACTCATCTACGGGCCACAGAGACTTGCCAGTGACCTTCCGCCCTACTGTGCAAGCATCCACTGCCCCCCGGCACTGGGTCCGCAACCACTGGCTGTGTAGCCAGCACCGGACCAGGTGTACCAGACGGGCCTCCATCCTCAACACTCTCCTGGCCACTTTCCTTTCTACCCCCGAAGCGCCTCGCCGACACCTTCTTCATTTTCTGCAACATTCTCCAAGAACTCCAAACCGTCGCAGAAAATGACCTGTGGTAAAACTTTTTAAAAAACCTTACCTCCGTTTAAACTTACCGCTTGGAGGAGCGCTGCTGCTCCAACCGGCCGACTGCACCAGCGTCTGACGTCATGACGCACCAACGGCTGTAAGGGCTTCTATTCACGTAGTCACTCACGTGACTCCGAAGTAAAATACTCATGGAGTACACGTTATGACAGACCAGAATAACTGGGCAACGGCACTTGTGGCCATACCCAAGGCCGACAAAATGTTCGACTATGTGGTGACTGCAAAGTCACAATCAACCAAGCCGTTGATGTTGAACAATATCCGTTACAAACCTTGCAAGATCTGTACACAAGACTAAACTGGATTTGTCTCGCGTTTCCTTCTCAATGTTGAGAAGGAAAGTCAGCAGTACTTAACTATCAACACACATAAGGGCTTGTATTCATATACAAAGCTGCCCTATGGTGTGAAATACTCCGCAAAAATGTTCCAGTCTGTCATGGACAAAGTTTTACAAGGCGTTTCGCACTGTGTGTGCAACCAAGATGACCTACTGATATTCACTGAGGGCATGGTAGAACCTCTGGAAATTCTTGAGCAAGTTCTCACATGACTGAACTGACAACTGCGACAAAGTAAATAGATAATAGACAATAGACAGTAGGAGTAGGCCATTTGGCCCTTCGAGCCAGCACCGCCATTCAATGTGATCATGGCTGATCATCCCCAATCAGTACCTTGTTCCTGCCTTCTCCCCATATCCCCTGACTCCATTATTTTTAAGAGCCCTATCTAGCTCTCTCCTGAAAGCATCCAGAGAACCTGCCTCCACCACCCTCTGAGGCAGAGAATTCCACAGACTCACCACTCTCTGTGAGAAAAAGTGTTTGCTCGTGTCTGTTCTAAATGGCTTACTGCTTATTCTTAAACTGTGGCCCCTGGTTCTGGACTCTCCCAACATCGGGAACATGTTTCCTGCCTCTAGTGTGTCCAAGCCCTTAACAATCTTATATGTTTCAATGAGATCCCCTGATTGTACAAGCTCAGCTGCTCCATTCTCTCAGCATATGACAGTCCTGCCATCGCAGCAAATGTGCATTTGCACAGTCAGAGGTAGTCTACCTTGGGCTCAAAGTAGATGCCAAAGGACTTTGCCCTGTGAAGGCAACAGTTGAAGCAATAGTAAATGCACCAACACCCAACAATGTGTCGGAGCTACGATCATTCCTTGGGATGGTGCAATTCTCTGCACGATTCCTTCCTGATTTAGCAACTGTGCTAAAGTCACTACATTATCTGCAACAAAAAGATGTGAAATGGACGTGGAGAAAGGAACAGCCACGTGCATATGACATTTGGCAAGGAAAACTTGACAAGTGATAAACTCCTTGTTCACTACGATACTACACGCGAGATGAAACTTGCTTGTGATGCTTCAAGTTATGGTGTAGGTGCAGTGATCTCCCATGTAATGAATGATGGACAGGAAAAGCCTATTGCTTTTGCATCCCACACCCTATCACCGAGTGAATGCAATTATGCACTGATAGAAAAGGAAGCACTCGGCATCGTGTTCGGAATCAAGGAATTCCATCAGTTTCTTCTCGGCAGACCATTCAACCTAGTGACTGATCACAAGCTTCTACTAGTGATACTTGGTCTCAAGTCAGCTATACCTTCCATGGCGCCATCAAGGATGCAGCGCTAGGTAATTTTGCTGTCCCAGTATGATTACAAGGTGGAGTACAGAAGCTTCAAATGCAACGCAGTTGCAGATGCATTGTTCTTGTTGCCCCATGAGAACTCTTACATGGTAAGTGAGAACTAAATCTACCCACTGCAAGTTGTAGATGAAGACATTCCAGTGACTGCAACAGAAATTGCAACAGAAACAGAGAAAAACAATGTGCTGGTGGGTCTATGAACAGACATTGAACGGTTGGACTGAAATCGATAGTGGATTGAACTCAGTCCTGAACTCAGAGCTGAAACCTTTCCATAATCAACGCCACAACTTATCATGTGAGCAGGGATGCATTAAGTGGGGTTACAGAGTGGTTGTGCCAGAGTCTTTGAGAAACAAAGTTATGAATGAACTTCATGCCGAACATCGTGGCATAGTAAACATGAAGTCAATTGCCAGAAGTTCCGTGTATTGGCCTGGTAGTGACAGTGACATTGAGTCACTGGTGAGCAAATGTATTGTCTGCCAAAATTGCCAGATTAAACCACCAAAAACACCACTGCAACACTGGTCATGGCCAAGTAGACCTTTTCAGAGAGTTCATGTAGATTTTTGTGAAAAGGGTAATGATCACTTTCTGGTACTAGTAGATAGTCATTCCAAATGGATTGAGGTTAAGCATATGGGGTCAAGCACTACTACTATAGATGAGTTGAGGTCAATGTTTGCATGCCATGGTTTATCGGAAGAACTTGTTTCTGATAACGGACCTCAGTTTCGTTCAGAACAGTTCAAAGAGTTCATGCAGCTGAATGGCGTAAAACACACACTTGTTCCCCTGTACCATCCAGCCTCCATCGGAGTGGCAGAAACGTCTGTTAGAGTTGTCAAAGATGCTCTCAAGAAACAGGTTTTGCAGGGTAGTTCAAAGCTCAGCATGAAACATCGTTTGGCTAGTTTCTTGCTCAATTACAAAACCACACAACACACAACAGGTTACTCACCTGCAGAACTGTTGATGAGGAGAAGGCTAAGATTATGCCTAATTCTAGTTCAACCCAGTTTGGCCTTGAGAGTTGAACAAAAACAGTTAAGTCAAAAACGCCATATTTATTCCCACAAAAAGGAGAGGTACTTCAAGCCAGATGAGCAGGTTCGTGTACTCAGTGCTCACAACAAGTCCAGTTGAGACAAATGGGATGTTGGAAAAATAGTGGGAGTGTGTGGAACAAATAGATACTTCGTTGAAGTTGGAGATAAGATCAAAAAATGTTCATGTTGATCAAATAATTCCAGCCAAAGATGAACCAAAAACTGAGCATGAAGTCCTGATACCTGAGTTTTTATCTGAGTTGGAAGAGACCACTGTGATTGAAACGCAAATTTCAGTTAGTACAGACAAAGAAACAGATTCCTCTGGTCAAAGTCTGGGTAGTAAAACAGAGTCAAATGAGCCTAAAGTTGAGTCAACACCTAAACCTGTTACACTTATTACTGCTAGACGATCAGGCAGGATCCATAAACCAGCAGTCAGATTAGGTTTGTAAGTTAAGTAACTCAATGTATAGGTAAACTGAAAATGTGTAGATGTAAAATAAATATATTATTTTTATCATTTAAGATCTCATAAATACTGGTTTAAATTAAGTATCGCAACAACAAAGTTGTAAATGAGTACTTAGATTTAGTACTTAAAAAAAGGAGAGCAGTGTAATGTATCCATGCATATTCATGTATATGTTAATGAGTTGGTTTTGTATATAAGCAGGAATTGTTGGGTAATAAAACTCTCTCTCGTGATCCAGGCAACCTGCATGTAAGTTATTATTCATTCTGCCGTCCGGAATATAACACGTACTAGACTAAATGGGACCCGTTGAGGGCTGGTCCCCCAACGCAATATTCCTCCTCTCCACCAATTCCAATATTGGTGGCCAGTGGGGGGGGGGAGTGGCTTTCTGGAGTGCTGGTATGGGTGTTGTGGGCTGAACGGACTGGTCTCCTGAGGGCTAGTATGGACATTGTGGGCCAAATGGATTCTTGGGGTGGAAGCTCAGTCCCTCAAGCCCGATGTGCTGGCAGCTCACTCACGGCAGGTGGGCAGGCAGTTGACTCACGGCTATTCCTTGAAATTCCATTTCAAGCAGAGTGCAAGGCCACCAAATTCAAATCCATTTTTCTACCATTTCAAGTAGGTTGCAAGGCCACCATTGTAGCGGCAGATTTTTCAGATCTTTCGGGTAATTAGCACCCTAGCTGCTAATTGGATGAGAATGGATAAGGGGAATATCTTCAATACGCATGCAAGCTGCCTCAGAGAACTTCAGAACTTCTCCATTGATAAAGCTTCAACACACAGTCTTTTGATGAATATTTACTTTATTGTCAGTAGAAAACAGTAAGATACATCCAAGGTTTTTACGATTTGTTGCGGCAACCTTCTTTGAACTCCAGCTTATTACTTTAGATATTAGAAAGCTCCTCGTGTCTCCGTAACAATGACATGGTCGTAGGATTGACCTTCTCCATCGTCTGTCCAAACTAATCTAAAAACTAAACTTCTGCGCAAGCAGTTAAGCTGCAAACACGCCCAAAAACACGTCATAAATCCCACTATAACGGGCAGTCTAAAATTTAAAGTCACATGCCATCCACAATGACACGCAAAACAGGCCAAATGGCCACTGCAACCATATTCAAGTGCAGTTTCTTACCACTTCATGCAGGGTGCAAGGCCACCAAATCCAAGTGCAGTTTCATACCACTTCAAGCAGGGTGCAAGGCCACCAAATTCAAGTGCAGTTTCATATCACTTCAAGCAGGGTGCAAAGCCACCAAATTCAAGTTCAATTTTATACCACTTTCAGCAGGGTGCAAGGCCACCAAATTCAAGTGCAGTTTCATACTACTTCAAGCAGTGTGCAAGGCCACTAAATTCAAGTGCAGTTTCATACCATTTCCAGCAGGGTGCAAGGCCACCAAATTCAAATGCAGTTTCATACCATTTCCAGCAGGGTGCAAGGCCACCACATTCAAATACAGTTTCATACCATTTCATGCAGGGTGCAAGGCCACCACATTCAAATGCAGTTTCATACCATTTCAAGCAGGATGAAATCTCCATAAAACCACCATAAAACCACACAAAACAGTTCAGTAGACATTCAGTGTGTTCTGTTGATTCACAGTTCAGACAGAGTCGTGACCTCTCCCTCCCCCATCATGCAGACACGGAGCCACACCTACACTTCTGGGTTTTATAATCCCTCCCCCCTCCCACCGGAAAAGGTGTGGCCATCATGGCATGATTGACAGAGAGATTCTCAACATTTTTAAAACACTAATAACACTTATTTTTCATTGATGGGAAGAATCCTCCACACCTGATGAGCAGAGGGGGACTGAGTAAGATGGCCAAAAATCACAGCCGTAAGTGGTAGCGTTTTATCAAAAATCAATATACAGTGCAAACAGGAAGTTGTCAAGTTTAGACAAACAACCATTTGCAGTGCTTTTACTTCAACCCAAACCCTGAACCAACCATTTGCAGTGCTTTTACTTCAACCCTAACCCCCAACTAACCATTTGCAGTGCTTTTACTTCAACCTTAACCCCCAACAAACCATTTGCAGTGCTTTTACTTCAACCCAAACTCCCAACCAACCATTTGCAGTGCTTTTACTTCGACCGAAACCCCCAACCAACCATTTGCAGTGCTTTTGCTTCAACCTGAAACCCCACCCAATTATTTGCAGTGCTTTTACATCAACCCAAAACCCCACCCAACCATTTGCAGTGCTTTTACCTCAACCCAAAACCTCACCAACCATTTGAAGTGCTTTTACTTCAAACTAACCACATTTTCATTTTCAAACCACATTAAGGGCACTCAAGGTCAGTAAACCCACACTCACATTTTAGTAGACATGTGTTCAGTGTTATTCACAGCTCAGACTGAGAGACGTGACCCTCTCACTTCCCCATCTTACAGAGACTGACTGAGGCACTCATGGGTTTTATAGTCCCTTCCCCCTCCCACCAGCTGGGGCAGCTGAGAGTATGTCAACATGTTTAAAACATTAATAACTTTTATATTTAATCAATGGGAAAAATCCTCTTGACCTGCGCAGCGGAGGGGGACTCTGAATAAGCTGGCCAAAAATCACAGCCGTAAGTGGCAGTGTTTTTTGTGAAAGCATGAAACAGAAAAGTAGGAAGTGGTCAAGATCTTACTTTTAGTAATATAGATTAAGTGACTGCTTTGATTCGGTGGACTAGACTGCATGTAAGGACTCAGCGACCAACCTAACCACCATCATGGCCAACACAGACTTCATCAGTAAGTGTGTAGAGAAGTCAATCTGAGAGTTCCCACCTGGAAAACATGGATGAACCATGAGATCCACTGATGAGTGAGGACCTGGCCTAAGATTTTAAAGTCTGGTGATCAGAAAATCGGTGCAGGAAATCTAGGACCTTCAGAAAGTATCAGAGTGGCCAAGATACAATCTTAGACCAAGCTAGTCCTAGACTAAGCACACAGACATCTGCCATTTGAGGCAAGGCTTGCATGCTATAAAGAACTAAAAAGTGGGGTCGGGCACCAAAGCTGGCAACAAGGCTTTCCTCCTTGAAGAGCTCAATACATTCCATTTTTGTTTTGAACAGAAGCTCAATGGAATGATGGTCAAGAGCTTCAAGTTCTTGGGTTTTAGTATCAATTACAATTTGTCCTGGTCTGACCACGTTGATGCTGTGGCCAAGAAAGCACTTGACGAACACCCAGGAAACAGAGTCATTTCACTGACTGCCTTAATGGACCTGTCACAAAGGTCAGACCAGTGTCTTCAGAAGCTCTGCAGATCAATCGGCAGCAGTATTCATGGCCATCTTTAACCTCTCCCAACTACAATCTCAGGCTCCACCTGCTTTAAGAAGACCATCATCACCAGTGCCAAAAAAACACAAGATAGCCTGTGCCTTAAAGATGACTCTGACCTCTACCATTATGAAGTGTTTTGAGAGGCTGGTCATGGTGCACCTTAATTCCATCATCTAAAGTAGTCTTAATCCACTGCAATTTGCCTATCATTGCAACAGGTCAATGGTAGACAACATCTCCCCAGTCCTACACCCATTCCTGGAACATTTGCATAGCAAGGACACTTGCCACGGAATTTATGGCTTCCTATTTATTGACTATAGGTCCACTTTCAACATTATAATACCAACCGTAATGGTAAACTCATCTGCAAACAGCAAAGGAAATGAGCTGGTCATCGGCTTCAGGAAGGGAGGTGGAGTAAACATCCCAGTTTGTGTCAATGGGGCTGATGTGGAGATGTTCAAGTCTTTCAAGTTCGTAAGTGCAAATATCCCCAAAAATATCCTGGTACCACCAAATTGATGCTGTGATTCAACGATTCTTTGATTCCATGATACTTTATTGTCACAAGTACATAGGTATAGTGAAATGCTTTGTTTTCCACACAACTCATAAATCATACAGCAGATCTCACCTGGGCTGCACACAAGAGTCACCACATTTCTGGCACTAACAAAGTTACAAAAAGGTAATCAAACTAATCGAACGTCTAACAAGGTCTGGACCTACACAGTAAATGGTAGGCCTCTGGGTAGTGTTGTAGAGCAGAGAGATCTAGGAGTGTAGGTGCATGGTTCCTTGAAGGTTTAGTTGCAGGTAGATAAGGCAGTCAAAAAGGCTTTTGGCACATTGGCCTTCATCAGTCAGAGTATTGAGTATAGCAGTTGGGAGGTCATGTTGCAATTGTATAAGATGTTGGGCAGACCGCATTTAGAATATTGTGTTCAGTTATGGGCACCATGTTATAGTAAAGATAATGTCAAGCTTGAAAGGGTTCAGAAAATATTTATGGGGATGTTGCCAGGACTACACGGTGTAAGCTATAGTGAGAGGCTGAATAGGCTGTGTCTCTATTCATTGCAGTGCAAGTGGATGAGGGGTGATCTTATAGAGGTGTACAAAATGATGAGAGAAATAGATCAGGTAGATACACCGAATCTCTTGCCCAGTGTTGAGGGATCATGGACCAGAGGACATAGGTTCAAGGCGAAAGGGTAAAGATTTAATAGGAATCCGAGGGGTGACTTTTTCACACAAATGGTGTATGGAACAAGCTGCCAGAGGTGGTAGTTGAGGCTGGGACTATCCCATCGTTTAAGAAACAGTTAGTCAGGTACATGGAGGGATATGGACCAAGGACAGGAAAGTGGAACTAGTGTAGCTGGGACATGTTGGCAGGTGTGGGACAAGTTGGGCAGAAGGGCCTGTTTCCACACTCTATCACTCTATGAATTTTCTGCTTGCAGTGGCAAACCAGGCCTGCTGCCACATGTAGCCACCGGCGGTACCTCGCTCGGTCCTCCCTCGTTCTTGGTGGCCCCCGGACAAAAATTCATACCAATTAAGCTATTCAGGAAATTAGTATTTCTCCAATGACTTAAAATTTTCCACAGAGGCGCCATAGAAAGCATTCTATCTGGAATCATGAGAGATTGGGACGGCAATTATACTGCCAAAAAAAACGCCAGAGATTGTTGGAAGTTGTTAACGCTGTTATCAGGTGTTTGAAATCGGCCTCGCAAAGTGAATTAAGAATGCCTGACCTTCCAAATTAATACAATCCTTGGACTTCTTTCTTCGCATTTTTAATCTGCACTTTCTTTGTAGCTGTTACACTATATTCTGTACTCTATTTATTTCCCCTTTTGGACTATCGGATGCACTCATCTATGGTATGATTTGCCTGGATAGCATGCAAAACAAAGTTTTTCACTGCATCTCTGTAAACTTGACAATAATAAACCAATACCAATACCAACACGAGCTAATTTACTACTTAGTGTAGGACCTCAATTTGCTTTTAAGTTTAACGATTAACCGAACAATAGGACACGATGCGTAACTATACAAAATATTTTTTTTTTTATCCCTGGATGGAAATTAGTCTGCCAACAGTCATAAAACTCAACAAGATACATGAAACATGAAATAAAAGTGATGGGTGGAAAGGATTGGGGATGTGCAACATTGGGGAGGGGGGGAATAATCAGTTTACCCCACGTCAGAAGGGGTAGTTGTACAGTTTGATTGTTTGTACGTTCTGTACTGCATCTAGGTGGAACCAGTCCGTTGCTTAAGGTGCTCCTCAGTTTGTCCCGTGTGTCATGGAGTGGGTGAGCAGGATTGTCCAGGATGCTCCACAGTTTGAGCAGCATCCTCCCCTCCAAGACCACCTCCCATGAATCCATCTCCGCCCCCAGGACGGAGTCAGCCTTCCTGATGAACTTGTTAATCCTGTTGGAATCCGCAGCCTTCGCCCTGTTGCCCCAGCACATGCAGCGAAGAAGATGACACTGGCCACCACCGATTGGTAGAACATCTGCAGCATCTTACTGCAGATGCTGAAGGAGAAGAACCTTCTCAAAAAGTACAGCCGGCTCTGCCCCTTCTTGTACAGGGCCTCAGCATTCGTGGACCAGTCCAGTTTACTGTCCAGGTAAACTCCAAGTTACTTGTACTCCTTGGTAAATTGCACATCCACACCATTGATGGAGTCAGGGGACAGGGGTGTTCCTCTCCACCACTAACTCCTTCGTCTTGTCGGCATTAAGCTGCAGGTGATTCAGCCTACACCACTCAACAAAGTCGTTGACTACACCTCTATATTCAGCTTCCCTCCCCTCACTGATGCTGCCCACAATTGCAGAGTCTTCTTAAAACTTCTACAGGTGGCAGGAGACCGAGTTATATCTGAAGTCTGAGGTGTTGATGGTAAACAGAAAGGCAGAAAGGACCTGCCCTTGTGGGGCCCGGCCCCTGTGTTGCTCACTATCATGTCCGAGACACAATAAAATGTCATGCTCATAAATTCAGACTTTAGGTGAGTTCACCTTTAATTTCATGAAATTTAGATGAGCAAAATCCACAAAACAAACACAAAGGATCACTGAAACAACAAGCCTGCCTTATAATACCAGTGTACACTATGATTTGTGTCAAACTCTCACCCCACGATGAAATAGAAATTGAGAAAATCTTGACCAACTTACAATATGAGGAAAGCTAATTAAAAATGTTGGTAATATGACATCACAACCCCTTATGTAGCTCTGTATTAAAATTTGTTTTGTACTATGTAGCATTAGTACAGAGGTGAAGCGATGGAATTGCTGTTGCTGCCTCACAGCGCCAGAGACCCGGGTTCAATCCTGACTACGGGTATGGAGTTTTGTATATTCTCCCTGAGACCGTGTGGGTTTTCTCCAGGTGCTCTGGTTTCCTCCAACATTCCAAAGAAGTGGTTTGTAGGTTAATTGGCTTGTGTAAATTGTCCTTAGTGTGTAGGATAAAACTAGTATATGGGTGATTGCACGGTGGGCTCGGTGGACTGAAGGGCCTGTTTCCAAACTGTATCTCTAACCTAATACGCTACACTACACTTCAGGATATTTTAGTAATTTAATGGAAATGTAGAAATCAAAATTGTTAACGGGATCTTGCAAAATCTATGTTTGGCATGATATTGTTTGACAATAGAGAATAGACAATAGGTGCAGGAGTAGGCCATTCGGCCCTTCGAGCCCGTACCGCTATTCAATGTGATCATGGCTGATCATCCCCAATCAGTACCCCGTTCCTGTCTTCTCCCCATATCCCCTG
This sequence comes from Okamejei kenojei, assembly GCA_035221665.1. Taxonomy (NCBI): domain Eukaryota; kingdom Metazoa; phylum Chordata; class Chondrichthyes; order Rajiformes; family Rajidae; genus Okamejei; species Okamejei kenojei. Next base: position 98,582,038 of record CM069131.1, read on the forward strand.
ACTCCGCTATTTTTAAGACTCCTATCTAGCTCTCTCTTGAAAGCAGCCAGAGAACCCGCCTCCACCGCCGTCTGAGGCAGAGAATTCCACAGACTCACCACTCTCTGTGAGGAAAAAATGTTTTGTCGTCTCTGTTCTAAATGGCTTACTCCTTATTCTTAAACTGTGGTCCCTGGTTCTGGACTCCCCCAACATCGGAAACATGTTTCCTGCCTCTAGCGTGTCCAAGCCCTTAACAATTGTATATGTTTCAATGAGATCCCCTCTCATCGTTCTAAACTCCAGAGTGTACAAGCCCAGCTGCTCCATTATCTCAGCATATGACAGTCCCGCCATCCCGGGAATTAATCAGTTCAATACTTTTACACTCTTTTAGCATTTGCAATCACAGATACACTTCTCCCATACCCATGCATCCTATGGTCTTTATTTCTTCTCATAATTGGTCAGTTATCCTGGTATCTTTCTCTTACTCTCAATGTTGTTGAAGGATCAAGCCCACTTTCCGTAGCTGGTCCTAACCACTGCTGCTCACGATTGCCCTTGTGAGTGAATGAGGCATTGGACTTCCATTAGCACAAGGTTTACGAGGAGTAATAAGGCCATTACCTTATGACATTTAACTTACAAGAATACAATTAATAGTATTAAACTGATGAATCCAGGACATCCAATGGCGCTGTTGCTAGCTGCCTCCGCCCACAGTCTGGCTGTCTTTTTTTATTTTGTTATGTTTAGAGTGTGTTTTTTTTTGGTTTTTTTGGGGTTTTTTGGTATTTTATGTGGGGGGAAGCAGGTAGGGTAAAGGGGAAACCAGCCTTCAGTTGCTTCCCGGCAAGGATGCGGCTATTATCCGAGTCACATTCTCGCCCTCCCCCCATCCTCGCGGCCTACCAGCAGGATTGGCGCGGCCTTTCCTGCCAGGATCGGACCAGAGCTTCAGCAGCGGTGGCGAGGCGCTGGAAACATCGCGGATGGGTGAGGCCTTCCTCGGAGCGCCGCTTGGAGCTCCAGTGTGCAGGGCCACTGCTCCAACATCGCGGAGCTGTGGAAGCAGAGCTCCCAACGCGGGCGGCACTGACTTTAACATCGCAGAGTCCTAGGACCCTTTGCCGGGGGTCACCAGCGCGAAACTCCGCCTAGCGCAGCCTGTGGACATCGGGAGCTGCGGACTCCGGTCGAAGGTGCCGGAGAAAAGGTTCCCGGCGAGAGGGCCTGAACATTGGGCCGCCCGTCCCCTCAGATAATGACAATAAATTAAATCAAATCAAAATCAAATGAATTATTTCAATTCAGACACCGTGCGCCTAATTGTCAGCTTCTGTGCTGTAATGTTTTATGATTAAGGGCAAGATTGGAGAGGTTCAACCCTTAAGCAAACCACCAAAATTACAACAATGAGGTCAGTCAAATCTGATGGTTTTCAAGTGCATCCACCTTAATTAAGAGACTGACAAACTTGAATATTCCAGATACAGCATAATTAATCACTAACATGTGCGTTGCATTAACTTCTCACTTTTATATTCTGTGGACACTGAGTGCTCATGATTCAGCCTGCCAGACACGTAGTTTGCGAGTCAGGATGGTCTGGTTAGAAAGTGGTTTGGACTATCTCGTTGTTGGCAAAAGTGAAGTCATTGTGGGAGTGGGGAGTGCACAGAATTTAAAACTAACTGTTGGAAGTTCTTGACAACCCCGTCATTGGAAAGATAATCTTTAATTTAGCTCTTGTTTTAATTTAGCACCGGATGTGTTACGCTTTCTATGGAAGCTCATGAGGGTGGTGTGGAAGAAGCAAACAATACCTAAGGTGTGGCGAAGGGCCGGCGGCGTACTAAAACCTAAAGAAAAGGATGCATCAGACATCAGCCAATTCCGGCCAATATGTCTCCTCAACGTCGAGGGAAAAATCTTTTTCAGCATTGTATCACAAAGGCTATCCACCTATCTGGTAACAAACAAGTACATTGATACATCTGTACAGAAAGCAGGAATTCCAGGCTTTTCGGGCTGCTTGGAGCATACAAGCATGATCTAGCACCAGATCCAAGCAGCTAAGAAGGACAAGAGAGACCTACATGTAATCTTCCTCGATCTGGCCAATGCATTTGGTTCAGTTTCACATGAACTCCTTTGGGAATCTTTTGCCTTTTTCCATGTACCAGAGCTCATCACCACACTGGTCAAGAACTATTTCCAAGACCTGCAGCTGTGCTTCACAACAGCTGAATTCAGTACAACATGGCAGCGCTTGGAAGTAGGCATCATGGCAGGCTGCACAGTCTCACCCTTGGCCTTTACAATGGCCATGGAAGTCATCATCAGGGCCTCAAAATGGGTGGTGGGCGGTGAACAAACCAGTGCTGGGCTCCGTCTGCCACCCATCAGGGCATACATGGATGATATGACAACAATAACCACTACTGCAGCATGCACCAAGCGGCTACTTGGAAGCTGCAGGAGAACATCAAGTGGGCCCGAATGAAAATCAAACCAAGTAAGTCTCGAAGCATCTCCATAGTTAAAGGGGTGCTTAGAGACACAAAGTTCGGCATCGGTGACGACCTAATACCAACAGTGTCTGAGCAGCCAGTAAAAAGCCTGGGCAGATGGTACAACGCAAGTCTCAAGGAACAAAGAGCAGGTGCAACAACTAAGGCAGGAAATTGGTCAACGGCCTGGAGATCATCAATCAGACCCTACTGCCTGGGAAACTAAAGCTCTGGTGCCTACAGTTTGGACTCCTTCCTCAGACAATGTGGCCACTGACCGTTTATGAAGCTCCAATAACAACTGTGGAGAAGATGGAGCGAACCATAACTTCATACGCGAAGAAATGGCTCGGTGTCCCACGATGTCTAACTAACATCGGCCTCTATGGCAAAGGGGTCCTGGAACTACCTCTCACTAGTCTAACAGAGGAATACAAGTGTTCCAAAGTAAGACTCCAGATGACACTGAGGGACTCTAGAGACAAGACCATCAGTGCTGTTGTGCCGCCCCTAGTAACGGGCCGGAAGTGGACACCATCTGATGCAGTACAGCAAGCTTCATCAGCCCTGAGGCACAAAGACGTCGTGGGGCAAGTGCAGCAGGGAAGAGGAGGCTTTGGCCTTACGGCAAGTAAACCAACTTGGCGAAAGGCCACAACATCAGAGCGGAGGACATTGGTGGTTGAGGAGGTGCGGCGACAGGAGGAGGCCGCAAGAAGTGCAAAGGCGGTCTCTCTTGCCAAACAGGGGCAATGGATGCAGTGGGAAGGTGTGGAGCGGAGGAAGATCAGCTGGAAAGAACTATGGGAAATGGAATCAAGCAAGATCAGCTTCATCATCAGAGCGACATACGACGTCCTTCCATCACCAAAGAACCTCAATCAGTGGTACGGCGAGGATCCAACCTGTGCCCTCTGCCCAACTCCAGCGACCCTCAAACACATCATGGTAGGCTGCAAGACCAGCCTCACGCAAGGGAGATACACGTGGCGGCATAATCAGGTATTAAAAAGCCTGGCAACAGCCCTTGAGAACAGGCTGTGTGCGACCAACTCCTTGCCTCCGAGAGCAAGCAACCCCTCCCACTTAAGGGCGACAACCTTTGTCCGAGAAGGACAGAAAACACCTAAACATCCTTCCACTAGATCAGAAGAAGGAAACCTGAGCAGGGCCCGTGACTGGAGGATGCTGGTGGACATCGGCCGACAACTAATCTTTCCACCTGAAATTGCTTCAACCAACCTCAGGCCAGATTTGGTGTTCTGGTCCCTTTCACAGAAGACTGCTTACATCATAGAGCTCACAGTTCCATGGGAGAACTCTGTTGTGGAGGCCTATGAGCGTAAGAAGCTGCGCTACACAGCGCTTGCAGCAGAGGCAACGCAGCGTGGCTGGAACATCAAAGTTTATCCAGTTGAAGTGGGATGCAGAGGATTTGTTGCATCATCTACCATCAGACTGCTGAAGGAGCTTGGAATCCAAGGACAGTCTCTGCGGAAGACCATAAGATCACTCTCAGACGCGGCTGAAAGAAGCAGCTGTTGGATTTGGCTCAAGCGGAAAGACCCATGCTGGGCCCCAAATACGTCATGGTGAATCTTTGAGGCAGTTTGACACGGGACACGCGCTGAGGGCTGATCATCCTGCAGCGGGCCGCCCTTGTGGAGGGTGTATAGTGTTAAATGGCCGAAACACCCAGTGATGCAAGGGTACACTACTGATGATGTGTCCTGTGCCCAACTGTCCTGAAGGTTACCCAGGCCAAGACATACGTATACGTACCCCCCCCCCCCCCCCCCCCCCCCTGATGTTGAGCGTCGACCACTCTCAGCAATCAATGAATGTCGTGAAATGCTCCCCACCTACTGGCACAAGGGACTTCTTAACATCTAATCCTGTGTATTTGATTCTTCTTCATTTACAATAATGACAGATCATTGACATAAAATATTACCTCTGCTTCTTTCTCCACAAATACTGCCTGATCTGGATCACTTTGGGTATATTTTCTTCTCTTTTGTTTCTGAGTTCCAACTTGTAGGAAACATAGAAACATATACATAGAAACATAGAAAATAGGTGCAGGAGTAGACCATTTGGCCCTTCGAGCCTGCACCGCCATTCAGTATGATCATGGCTGATCATCCAACTCGGTATCCCGTACCTGCCTTCTCTCCATACCCCCTGATCCCTTTAGCCACAAGTGCCGCATCTAACTCCCTCTGAAATATAGCCAATGAACTGGCCTCTACTACCTTCTGTGGCAGAGAATTCCAGAGATTCACCACTCTCTGTGTGAAAAATGTTTTTCTCATCTTGGTCCTAAAAGACTTCCCCCTTATCCTTAAACTGTGACCACTTGTTCTGGACTGCCCCAACATCGGGAACAATCTTCCTGCATCTAGCCTGTCCAACCCCTTAAGAATTTTGTAAGTCTCTATAAGATCCCCCCCTCAATCTTCTAAATTCTAATGAGTACATGCCAAATCTATCCAATCGTTCTTCATATGAAAGTCCCGACATCCCAGGAATCAGTCTGGTGAACCTTCTCTGTACTCCCTCTATGGCAAGAATGTCTTTCCTCAGATTAGGAGACAAAAACTGTACGCAATACTCCAGGTGTGGTCTCACCAAGACCCTGTACAACTGCAGCAGATCCTCCCTGCTCCTATACTCAAATCCGAACGTAATCAGCCAAGATGAGGAAATGGACTCTATTCTAGGAAAAAAAGCAATCAATTTGTGTGTGGGTGTCGTGGGCTTCTCTTAAATAATAGTAACCTTAGTGGAAATGTAATTTTTGTGCTTTGAATGGCAATTACATTTGCGAACCACATTACAAGAGTTCAAGAACGTGAAATAAAGGCATGTGACAATGGTAAATATGCAAAATGTTTAAACTATGGGCTATTTCTCCATTGCCACATAAAGTTCAATGGTCTGAGAAAGAGGACTAAAATTTGATGATATGACAGCAATTCATAAAGTTAATCAATGCTTGAGGCCCACACAGCTAACGTTCCAGTGCTTGCCATGACATTTTCAGTGCTATCCTGCCAGGTGCCACATTAAGTTGCAAACTCCACATGATCATTTTTCAAGGATTTAAAGATGATTCTTTGAATACTGACATGAACAATCTGCAAGGGAAAAAAAATCAAGAAGTATTAGGCTAATAGCTTAAGAAATTGCAAATGAGTGTTGAAGGACAGATCATGAGATGATAGTTTGGAATGACTTAAATGATTGAATTAAGTACTAATAGCTAGTAATAAGCACATTATGTAAGGCATTGGAGCTCTGTGGAACCAAACTGGTTCTCCGCCTAATTGTTCTTTGTTATTATTCCGTCACCTGCATTTACTTATTCCTCCTCACTTGTGCATTGCCACATACAGGGTGAAAATAACATAAAACAAAACCTATGGCACAGTACCACAGCGGTAGAATTGCTGCCTGAGAGTGCCAGAGATCCGGGGTCGATCCTGACTATGAGTGCTGTCTGTACGGAGATTTTATATTCTCCCTGTGACCATGGGTTTTCTCCGGGTGTTCCGGTTTCCTCCCACACTCCAAAGGTGCATAGGTCTGTAGGTTAATTAGCTTTGGGAAAAAAAGTAAGTTATCTCTAGCATGTAGGATAGTGCTAATGTACGGGGTCATCACTGGTCGGTGCGGACCCAGTGGGCTGAAGTGCCTGTTTCCGCACTATATCTCCAACATCTAAAGTCTAGAGTGCAGATGCTGGCAATGGGAAAATGGTTTGTTTCGGGACAGTTGATAGCAAATCTCAGAATGGTTGCCATATGTGGGCTTGATCAGAACCTATGGAAGTGCCTGCAAGTTGTGCTTCTCGGCTGGAGAAAATAAAAGGGCTTTTTTTCTGATAAAATATAATGAAAATATATTAGTCTGCTCATCACCATCGCTGTTGCAGTGACATACATTAGACGCCATGCTTTAGCATTGTGCTTCTGCATTGTATTTCAGCTTCATCAGTTTTGATAAACTGAAAATATGTTAATGCACCAGGAAGAAATTAGACATTGTGCACAAACTGTGCAAATCCAAGCAATGAGAAACCTAATAAGAAAGAACAGTAAACCATGCACAAAAGTAACAAGTAAAATATGTGCAGAAACCAGTGTATTGAAAACAATTATGTGTGGTGTTATAAAAGTGATTCATATTAGGGTGATTGAACTTTCCTGCAAAATCCTCAATTGTTTATTTTGGTTTCTCCATTGACATTTATACTCGAGACCTGACACTTTCAGAAAGCTAATATTCCACTCACAGTATTTTTGTTTGCTTTTTGAAGAAATTTAAAAGTTTCAACTCTAGCAATATTTGCTTTCCATATCCAATCTAGCCTTAAGTGATTCCTGATCTATAGCAATGTGGTTGATTCTAAAATGGTCTAAAAATCCACTCTTTGAATGGACAAGTACTGCTACCTTTTCAAATGATTCTTACATCCTAAAAAAAAAATACACAAGAAAAATACATCACATCAAACACACCTTTCTTACTGATCTTGAAAATGGTGGGTTGCTGGTCAATAACTAGTCAATGCTAACAACAGTCAATAGTAAAGCGGAAACAAGCTTCAGACTATAGTCCTTAACCAAATGCCAGCATGATTTCAAAAATTGCATGCATGTTTCTGCACAGTGTCTTTAAAGTCCAAAGAGAGTGTGAGGACAAGAGAGAGAGAAGCAGTCAAAGATGAATCATAGAATTAATAGGAGAAAGGCAAGAATAAGGAACCCAGAGGTCTAGAGGAGAGTTCGAGTCTAAGAAACCGAGACACACTAAGAATGAGATCTTAATAATTTTTAATGAATTATAGTTCTTATTGAACCAGCCTTTTTTATTTAAGGGCCTGTCCCACTTGGGCGACCTAATTGGCGAGTTTAGAAGAGTTTGAAAAAATGACATGTTGAAGACCTCCTTCGACTATGTAGAAGTCCTCCTTCGACCTCCTTCGCTTATGTTGAAGACCAGCTTCAACTAGCTATGACTAGCTACGACTAACTTCTGGAAAATTGGACACCGAATAGTGGAGTGTGATGACCTCCTTCGATCTCCTTCGACCTCCCTTCGACTATGATGAAGACTATCTACGACTACCTTCAACTACCCTCGATTACCAATGACTAACATGCCGACCTACTACAACCTATTACGACTAAACCTATGAGTAAAAAAAGTATCGATTTTTTCCATGATCCCCTTTTTTTACTCGCGGGCATTTTTTAACATATTGAAAAAAACGCCACGACCTAGCTGAGTACGCGGAGACCACTCTCGAGAATGAAGGAGAGTTATGACGGCCTCCTTCGACCTCGTGTCGACCATGCTGCAAGTATCAGTCGAGGTCAAACTCGCCAGAATTCGTGGATTAGGTCGCCCAAGTGGGACAGGCCCTTTATGCTGAAAATTTGAGAACAATAGAGCTCCAGTAAACAGATAAACCTAGTGTCATAATACATATTTATTGATCCACTTGCAATGTTTAAAAAAACCCCCTACATCATTCTTTATTTTCCAGAAACAAAAATAAAGCAATGTTTATCTCTGGGTTTGATGGCACTGGGTCCGAGTGCCCGTCTCCCCAACCCTGGTAACCTCAGTGGCTGTTCCACTGGGTCTTCTACATCCCCCTCCAACTATGCGACCCCCGCTCTTCCCTACCCACACCACAGCCCCCATACCCCCCCACCCCCTGACCACCCTCTACCCCCCCACCACACATTCGCTTCATCCTCAGTCCACTCACCTGCCTTCCTCTGGCCCCAACCCCCATCCCTGCCATGTGTTCACCATCCCCCCGGACCTCCCCCTCTCAGACACCGAACGGTCGGTCCTCAGCAGAGGTCTTACCTTTGTCCCCCACCGTCCCCACCTCAATGAGTTCCGCGCCCACCACGACTTGGAGCTCTTCTACCATCGCCTCCGCCTCACAGCGTTCTTCCACAGGAAGGAGTTCTCACCCCCCATTGATGATCCCTTTTCCCGTCTCCAACATACCCCCTCCTCGTGGACCCCCCCTCGTGGCCCTCTGGCTTTAGAACATTTTATCCAAAACTTCCGTCGCGACATCAACCATCTCAACTTCTCCACTCCCCTGTCTCACTCCAATCTCTCCCCCCCCCCTGAACGTACTACCATCAACTCACTCCACAACAACCCAGACTGGGTTATCAAACCCGCCGACAAGGGAGGTGCCATGGTAGTCTGGCGCATCGATCTCTACAAAGCTGAGGCCACGCGCCAACTCTCGGACACCTCCTCCTACTTACCCCTGGACCATGACCCCACTGACGATCACCAGGCCACCATCTCTAGCACCATCACTGACTTCATCAAATCCGGCACCCTGCACCCCCGAGCCTCCAACCTCATCGTGCCCCAGCCCCACACGGCCTGATTTTACCTTCTCCCCAAAATCCACAAACCAGACAGACCCATTGTCTCTGCCTGTTCATGCCCCACCAAACTAATTTCTACATACATTGACTTCATCCTATCCCCCTTGGTTAAATCCCTCTCCACCTATGTTCAAGACACCTTGACACTCTCCGTCGTCTCCGTGCATTCCATTCTCCAGGCCCCCATCCTCTCATCTTCACCGTGGACGTCTAGTCACTCTACACCTCCATCCCCCACCAAGATGGTCTCAAAGCCCTCTGGTTCTTCCTCGACCGGAGGAGCAACCAATACCCGTCCACTGATAGCGGAGTTGGTCCTTACCCTCACTAACTTCTCATTTGACTCCTCCCATTTCCTCCAAATACAAGGCGTAGCTATGGGCACACGCATGGGCCCCAGCTACGCCTGCCTCTTTGTCGGGTACATTGAACAATCCTTGTTCAAGGCGTACCAGGGCCCCATCCCCGACCTCTACCTCCGCTATATCGACGACTGCTTTGGTGTCACCTCCTGCACCCACACACATCTGACTGACTTCATCCGTTTCACCACCAACTTCCATCCGGCACTCAAATACACCTGGACCATTTCCGACACTTCCCTACCATTCCTTGACCTCACTATCTCCATCGCAGGTGATAGACTCCTGACAGATCAGTCTGAAGAAGGCTTTCAGCCCAAAACGTTGCCTCTCTCCCTCGCTCCATAGATGCTGCTGCACCTGCTGAGTTTCTCCAGCATTTTGTGTACCCTCAATGTTTATCTCAATAGGTGAGATTTCATTCAATATTTTATTTTATTAGCTATTTGTTTAAAAAATGTATATATAGCTTCTAGCGGACATCTATGACACTCACAGTGCCGTGCCATTACATTTCAAATATTATTCCATGGCTTGTTCTCATTCTCCATCAAGTAGAGGTTAAAAGATGCCTTTCTGGAAACTGCCCAAAATTGCCACCTTCCCTTCCGCGCTCCAGCCCCTTGCGTTGTTTAACTTTGACTAGTTCTAACTTTTACAACATTTCTTCCAGCAGTATTAATTCTATCAGGAATTTTACTGCACCTGGGGTTTGAGCTTAAAAGCCACAGAATGCAAAGAGAAAGGTGTTTACCTGATAAATAGGGATTCATCCTGTTCCATTACTAACTCATCGTTTGGAGGAAAATCTAAACTGAAATCTAAACACTGAAAACCAACAATAAATTCCTGCAGTATCCATTCAATTAAAGAAAAAAAAATTGTCATTTGACTATTGGCTGTGCAATTAAAAATCAGCAATTAAAGAGTTAATATTAATCAGTAAACAATTGATCAGTAAACATCAGTGAGGTAAGCACTGCATTATAGCAAGTTGCTTAATGATGCTCATTAACTGAGTTGTTGAGTTTTGACTTACTGCAGGGATCAATAGGCATTAGAATAGGCCATAATGAGTATCTGAAGGACAAAACAGCATTTCTGAAAAGTCAGACATGGGGTGCCGAAAGATTTGTGGTTCAAGAGAATGAACTTGTTAATTTTCAAGCCAATGAAAACAGGAAGTGCACATGGTTCCCGGGGACAATTCTTAAAAGCTTTTCTTTAACTTCATGTGAACGATATTAATGATTGGTATCATAAATTACAAAGGGATAACGATTTTCATATCTAACCCCTTGAGAGGCACGTTTAACTTTCTGAGATAATGAAGGAAAGTTAACCATTAATCAGTCATTTTGAGAACACAGGAGATTTGTCATCATTGTGGGTGCATTAATTTGTGATGAAGGAACTGCACTAATTCATGCTGGCTGAGTGAGTTCCATCATGGCTAAGTGAATTAAAATGTGCCCATGTGAAGTCAACATTAACGTTTTCCTCATAGCTTGGGAACTATGTGATTTGTGAGTCTGTTGGCCTGTACAGCAATTGAAGAAAGCACGTAATGCAATTAACCTGGAATAGCAAAAGCTTTTTTAATGCTCCACTGAAGGCTCAATAAATTTATCCAATGAATAGTTACGTCATAGTGGTAAGTAAAGCCATAAATTTAATCTTTGGCCCAACCTAAATGAAACAATTTGAATCGCAGCAAAAGCGGTTTTACAATTGAGGAAAAGAAAATAGCAGGATTTGAGGAGGATCCCAAATTTCCACTGAAATTCTCTTAATCTCATGCTACAACTTCAGTGGCATATCAGAAAACTACCTGGGGAAGTGGTGCAAAAACAATCTCCTGCCAAGGTTACGACGGGAAAGATACTAAAGAAATTCAGGGCCTTTGGGAACATATCTTTGTCTTAACAAACGTACCTTAAATAGACACTGTCAAAGACAATCACATGTACAACAATAAATTTGATGTGTAGGAAGGAACTGCAGATGCTGGTTAATATTGAACATGGATACCAAAATGCTGGAGTAACTCAATGGGTCAGGCAGCATCTCTGGAGAAAAACAATAGATGACATTTCGGATCAGAACCCTTCTTCAGAATTGAGCACATTGTTTTTTGAAATATCATATGCAAGTAAATACATCCAACAACTGCTAATAATCATATAGTGCAATGTATTATGTAAATACAGCACTTAGAAAGTTGACATACAGTTGGAGGTTACTCTGCCCATTAAGAGAGTGCTGACTAATTGCACTCTTCAGTTTTTGCACAGCTCTGAAATCAAATTTTATTTTTTCAAACCCTTTTCATAATTTTTCTTCAATAATCTACTTTCCTCCCCTACCTTTCAGATAGGTAATTCCCCATAACAGAAACTAATTGTACATAATCTCTTGCAATTATCTTCAAACTGGGTTCTCTGGTTATTGGGTAAATTCTCTCCGAGTCTGATCTCGAGACAAACTCTCTCCGAGACAGATCTACTTAACTGATGCACCATTAAATCATTCCATGCTCCAATAACTCTCTGCATAGGTAATTAATTTTAACTCCTTTCACAACATGATGCTAATTAAAAGTTTGCAACACTTTGTCCCCAATTCTCATTTCAGAGTGATACTTTTTATTTTGTCATGCTATGAAAACCTTGCATACTTTTACACACCAGTGTAAATTAAAAGGCCTGTCCCACTTTTGTGACTTTGGCATGCAAATTATGCGACCTCGTGGTCGCGTTGAGCCGCGACGGTCCCACGAAGGTTGGGCGCGATTACATGCGTACGCACAGCCATCTGGAGTGCGTGATGTCATTTGAAGATGGACACAAAGCTGGAGTAACTCAGCGGGACTGGCAGCATCTCTGGAGAGAAGCAATGGGTGATGTTTCGCGTCAAGACTCTTCTTCAGTCTGAAAAGAAGGGTCTTGACCCGAAACGTCACCCATTGCTTCTCTCCAGAGATGTTGCTGGCCCCGCTGAGTTACTCCAGCATTTTGTGTCTATCTTCAGTTTTCTTGGCCCCGCTCTGGGAGTAGAAGTGAGGGCGGATCCGGACCGCAACGTCCGTGAGTCCCAGGTCGAATTTGGCGATCGTTTGCCTGCTTCTGCTGCTGTCGGAGGTGAGACGTTGCATTGTGCCAGGGTCTTGGGCCTGCCCCACTTTGGCCGTCAGTTACGTGACAGGCAGTTGGCGCGCAAAGATTTTGTTTGCTACAAAAATTTCGGAGCCCTGCGCGATGTCGCGCACAATTACATACCCCTCCGCGCTTCTCAGTGGGACCAGCCCCGCGTGGCCGTTCGATGCCCGTGCGCCTCGACGCGACCAAGAGGTTGTGTAATTTGCGTGCCAAGGACACGTGTGGGACAGGCCCTTAACTCTCTCTCTCTCTCTCTCTCTCTTTCTCTCCCTCACCCTCCACCTCCCCTCCCCCTCTCCCTCTCCCTCTCTTTATTTCATTGAAATTAATTCTGGTATCAAACACTACCAATGTTCCTGATATATATGGAAAATTAGCCTACATATCCAGAATGGTGAAATTAAATGTAACTTAAAAATCGTATTGCCACGCATGTATCAGAAGCTTCTGACTTTCACAATTCCTATCCTGGATTCTAGACTCCATCAATCAGCCCCTTCCATAGATTAGAGTAAAAGAATAAACAAATTGCAAGTTCAATTAATTATATACTAATATGCCTCCCGTTTCATGCTGACACCAACATTGTCAGCATCCTTCGACCAAGGTTTCACTTTCCCTTACTTTGAGAGTGAGAGAGCGAGAGAAAGAGAGGGGGGGGGGGGGAAGAGGGGGAGAAAGAGTGAATAGAAAATGCGCTCTTCCAATTCAATTCATGCTTTTGAGGCCAGAGAGAGCACATGCACATTCACATGAGAGAGAAAAAATACAAAATAAAACAGAATTGTGTAGAAAAGCGCAAATATGTCAAGAGAGCCAAAGGTTAAATGAAAGAGAAACAACATAGTAAAGATGAAGGAAACAAAGCATGTGTTCCTCCTTATCAAAATTATTTATTTAAAGGAAAGAAACAGGATGTATCATCTATTTGTATTCCGTAAACACTTTTCTCTCTAAGAGCTTTTCATCCCTTTCTGTGCCAAAACGTTGTCTTCCCCTTGCCAATTCACCTTCACCTCTTCTCGTTGTGCCCTCTGCTCTCTGATGTACCAGAATGAATATCACAGACATGCACATGCTACAAACACGCATCACAGTTCCACCTATGTGTCGAGAATGCTTTTGCAGTTAATCCATTTGATTAATGATCAGTTGTTTATTTTGACTTTTTAACCTTATATCAGATTTCAAATTGAGGAAGCTTTTATGAGGAAAGCACAGGATGAAGTCATGCATGAAAGGCTAGTTCAGCCAACTTGATTCTCAGCAGCATAAAAGTGTCAGCAAAGGCAGGACAAAAAAAATGATATCAGGACAAAGCAAAGTCATAATAACTGGGTGATTTACAGACTAAGGATTGTTTTACAAAAAGAGACACAAAGTGCTGAAGTATTTCAGCAAGTCAGCAGGTGGCTGAAGAAATCCTGACCCGAAATGTTACCTATCCATGTTCAACAGAGATGCTGCCTGACCCGTTGAGTTACTCCTAAACTTTGTGTATCTTTTAAAATAAGTTTGTTGTTTCCACTGCATTTGACAAATAAGTACTTCAAACTGTTATCTTGTTCTGACCCCACAGACTTTGCTGGCTGACCGTGTGGCTTTTAATTGGTAAATTACAAATTATATTAATGATCGTATGTATGGAAGGCACAATTATCAATGTTTTAATGTCAATGTTTTAAAGTGAATTATTGTGTTTCCCAATAACAATAGCAACCTGACACTATTTTTTCCTGATTCAATCCACTGGGTGATGTTGCAGCGACACCTCTGCTAAACATTTCACAGTTATTGATACCATAGAATATACATAAATCACTATGCTCCACTCCTTTCACCTAGTTTAAAGAATCCTACATACATTTATACATTTTATTTAAATTTCAGATTCATTGCACACAAAAAAGGATCACGGTTTCTGGCCTGCAGCCAACGTAATTCTGAATACAAGCCTTTAGCCATGTGTGTGTTTCCCAACTTGAAGTGTTCTTCAACTGACATGGTAGGCCACCTACAAACATAGATTATCACTGAATTGGAATAACAATTCAAGTGATTTTAGAATTAGCCGCGAGTCTGAGGGTTTTCCAAAGCAGGGCAAGACCATATAATGCTTGAAATGTCTGAACAATGTTCATGGAAGTACTCAGAGCACACAGCTGGGTTCTTGTCCATTTGCGTGAATGGGATTTGTTCACGGCACTACTGCTGAAAGTTTACTTTCTACCCTCAGAGGTATTCTAAATCTCATGGTACCATGACTATTTTACATTGACCTGGGAGTAACAGGGCAATGAGATGCAGCCGCACCAGCTGGTGTTTGCCCAAAGGATCCAGTCCATTTGTTAAGGGTGATTGCCAAGGAAATGCATGAATTTGCACAAGGATTTGGGCAATTGAAAGTTGTGGGTAGGTGGATCCAATGTGAGAAAATGCACAGAAGGAAAGAGTTGGAGTGCTTAACATTAAATTATTTTGAGAGTTGATATGGTGGTGTGAGATTAATGTGTCAGGGTGACAGGTTGAGCTGATGCATACAGCACAATTGCACTTGAAAAGCATTTCTACTCACCTATCCCACCCTGGTCAGATTATTGAAGTGCTGTATATCATCTAGGCACAGTGTTCCTGCCTCAGACTTCCCTGCTGAACTTAAAGGCGCTGTCCCACTTGGCGAGTTTAGAAGAGTTTAGGAGAGTTTGAAAAAATGTCATGTTGAAGACCTCCTTCGACTATGCAGAAGACCTCCTTCAACCTCCTTCGACAATGTTGAAGACTAACTTCGACTAGCTACGACTAGCTACGACTAACTTCTGGAAAATTGGACACCGAATAGTGGAGAGTGGCCTCCTTCTTTCTCCTTCAAACTCCCTTCGACCTCCCTTTGACTATGATGAAGACTCTCTACGACTACCTTCGATTACCTTCGACTACCCTCGATTACCTACGAATAACATGCCAACCTACTACGACCTCCTACGACCTCCTACGACTAAACCTATGAGTAAAAAAGTATTGATTTTTTCCATGGCGACCTTTTTTACTCGCGTGCATTTTTCAACATGTTGAAAAATACGCCGCGACCTAGCTGAGGCCTCGAGTACATGGAGACTACTCTGGAGCATGAAGGAGAGTTACAAAAACCTCCTACGACCTCATGTCGAAAGTCTGTGTACTCTGGAGCGTCGAGCTGGATCAACTGGCCACCTCGAACTGGATGGACCAAACTGCGAGCTGCATCTATCGATACTAGGGAAAGCGGAGGAGCGCTGTCTGCACGATGAAGAGGTGGGTAAACGGCTGCCACAGAGTACTGTAAGTCCTTTAGAGAGCGCGGGGTGGGTGGGGGTGGGGGGTGTAGAGAAGGAGAGAGGAGGGTGGGGAGAAGGGGGAGAAAAGGGGGGGGAGAAAAGTGGGGGGAAGAAAAGGGGGGGAGAAAAGGAGTGGGGGAGAAAAGGGGGGGGGGAAAAGGGGGGGAGAAAGGGGGGGGAGAAGGGGGGGAGAGAGGGGGGGGAGAAGGGGGGAGAAGGGGGGAGGGGGGTGAAAAATGGGGGAAGGAAGGGGAGGGGGAGAAGGGGAGGAGACACTTTTAAGAAGTTTAATAGGCATTTTACCTACTGGTATGCCTTCCTAGGTTGTGAAACTCCAATGAGCCTATCAAAATGACCGGTCAGTGAAGAAGGTGGCCTATGGCTGACCTTGAGTGCCTCTAACTAAATAGCGACCCTACTCCACTGCACCTTTGTATCATTGTAGGAGTGAAAAAGACCCATGTCGACCAAATTTTACTCATGGAAAACGTTTCAATATCCTGAAAGATTTTCTGCCACCCAGCTGAGGCTGCGAGTAGGCGGGAACCTCCCTCGAGCATGAAGGAAAGTTCCAGCCACCTAATACGACCTTGTGTCGACCATGCTGCGAGTTTGAGTCCAGGGCAAACACTTCTAAACTCGCAGCTTAGGTCGCCCAAGTGGGACAGTCCCTTATAGCACGCAAATGCTTTTTTTCCCATTTGTAACAGAGTCCTCACTTGCATTTTTGGGGAAGAGCTTTGCACTGTCCATTAACCCCATTAACAGTGGTGCTGCAGTAAAATTGCTGCCTCTTAGTGCCAGAGATTTGGGTTCTATCTTGACTATGGGTGCTGTCCGTATGGAGTTTGTATGTGCTCCCTGTGACTGCACGGACTTTCTCTGGGAACTCCGGTTTCCTCCCACATTCCAAAGACGTATCCGTTTGTAGGTTTATTGGCTTGTTTAAATTGTCCCGGCGTGTAAGATAGGACTAGTGTAGGGATGATCATTGGTCGGCGCGGACTCGGTGGGCCAAAGGGCCTGTTTCCACACTGTGAGTCTGTGATCATCCAGACTCAATGATCAACTTCCTACTATGCTTGCTTCCAACTACAAAATCATCTTCAGATTGAGATGTTAAATGTTGAAGATGTATCACATGGATTCTCACATTTGTTGCTGTGTTATGTGCTAAAACAGAAGTAAGATAGTCTGTTTCATTGGCTATCACATCACACCTTATCCCATATTCATCTACTCTTAATGTACTACTACTGATAGCCTTCTATTCTTAATGTGCCCATTTAAAATCAGGGAAAAATTATCTGCATCTGTGATTGGATCTCCTGACAAGCCGTTCAATGGCATTCTCTCTGCAGTTCTGGTCATTACATGTGCATTCAATGCATCTTAGTTGATGATGCCAAATTCATAAATACATTAGAATAAAGGGCAGTAGACCACCTAGCCCTTCTTGCTTGCTCACTTTCATTGAAATATATTAATCTTTCATGTCAGCACTATTTTCCAACACTATTCTATACTCCTTCATTCACTAAATACCTAACAATCTAATTATCTCTCATTGGTGTATCCTGCACCTTATAAACACCATCAGTCCTCCTTGAAGAACAGGTCACCTACTTTCATGCATACTGACCTTCTGCAGTAGTTTTCTTTACTTCATATGTGATTTTCAGGAAATCTTTGCTGATATCTCTGCTGGTTTAGGGTGGCTGCAGGTATGAGTCCACTTGGTTATATTACTCAACCTAATCAGAAGAGGTACAAGTTGCAGTCCAACCTCGGCAGAAATTTCAGAGCTGCTGGGGGAGGGGTCGCAGTGAGGCCCAAGGGGAACATTCTGGCTCTATTCAGCAGGAGAGATAGTGAGAGCAGCTGTGCTGGAGATTGATGAGCTTACTAATGTGTAACTGCTAACTTCAACGTTGGTCTTTTTGAATGAATTAATGGATGGATGAATGAATGAATGAATGAATGAATGAATGAATGAAGGAATGAAGGAATGAAGGAATGAAAGAATTAATAAATTAAGAAAAGAAAGTCCACAATTACCATTAATCACCCATTCACACTAATTCTAAGTTATCCCACTTTTGCAACTGCTCCCTACACATTTGGTGCAATTAACCTACAAACCCGCACATCTTTGGGATGTGGGAGGAAACCGGAGCAGCCGAGGGAAACCCATTTGATCCGAGGAAGAACATGCAAACTCCACAGGTGGGGTCAGGGTCTTTGGCACTGTGAGGCAGCAACTCTATCAGCTGCACCACTGAAAATGGATATTATAATTTATGACCACAAGATAAATTATCTATTTCCAAAGTGATATTATTTTCCTATTCTGCGTGCAACTGTCACCTACCAAACTTTAGAATGCCAATAAACCCATATCACCCATCTAACATATATTTTCCTCCACCAATCCAATTTTATTCTACCCATATTCTCATCAACTCATCCTGGTTCCGACCTGCCACCTACACACTAGAGGTAAATTACAGTGATTAACTAACCATATTGATACACGTGTTTTTGGGATGTGGGAGGAAACCAGAGCATGGTCAAAGGGAGAACATGCAAACTTTACACAGACATGACTAAAGGTGAGCATTGAACTTGGGCTCCTGGAATAATGCAGAAGCAAATATTTCAACCGTCCACTCTGGTCCCCTAAATCCCATGGTTAAACGGATAAAGATGTGTTCTGCTAGTAACTGTGCAGAAGTAGAATCTGTTGTATTTACTTAAACTAAACATTGGTAATTATTCCTAAACCTCACTTCAATTTGTTTATTCCGTAGAAGGAGTCTGATGTTCATTCTTCAAAAGTTGCTTAAATCACAATTGATCACAAACTTCACACTGGAGATAGACACAAAATGCTGGAGTAAACTGCTGTGTCTGCCTTTGGTGTAAGCCAGCATCTGCAATTCCTTCCTTCACACTGGAAATGCATATTACAATTTTTAACCATAAGATGATATATTTCCAGAATCATATTATTTTCTACGTGTGAATGACATCAATAAAAATTAAATGTAAGTTCTACAAGAAATTCAAATGTTCTTTAGTTTTGGTTGTATGAAAATTATAGCATTGTACATTAATTATATCTGGAATGTTCCTTGGCTTAAATGGAAATTCAGCTTTGACGTTATGCATACACTGATTAAAATAATTCTAGCAATAGCACAAACAGTTGCAGCCTTAGTCGCCTTTAATAGGAACACAGAGGTGATAACAAAGACTGCGCTTGTCATGATTGTTGGGGAGAGCTGTGACAGTAGATGTGAGGGAGTTCATTGCAGATGGTGAGATATATTGTCAGTCACAGCATGAAGCCCAATATTCGATGTAATATGATAGAACTTTATTTATCCCAGGAGGAAAATTGATCTACAAACAGTCTTAAAAACACAAAATATGCAAAACACAAATTATATGAACCATGAAATTCAAGTGATGAGTGGAAAGGCTTGGGGGATGTGTAAAGATAGGGGAGGTAGGGGGGGGGGGGGGAAGAGAGGCAGTCTTAGTCTATCCCATGACAGAAGGGGGAGGAGTTGTAAAGTTTGATAGCCACAGGGAAGAAGGATCTCCTGTGGCGTTCTGTCCCGTATCTTGTTGGAACCAGTCTGTTGCTGAAGGTACTCCTCAGGTTGACCAGTGTGTCATGGAGGGGGTGAGCTGCATTGTCCAAGATGCTCCACAGTTTGAGAAGCATCCTCCCCTCCAAGATCATCTCCCATGAGTGCACCTCCACCCCCAGGACAGAGCCAGCCTTCCTAATGAGTCTGTTGATCCTAGTGGCATCCGCAGCATTCGCCCTGCTGCCATTTCCCATCCTTGTGAAATGCTATATCGTGTCACCATCGTTGATTCAACATTTCCTACCATCTGCGTACCACCTATCTACTAGATCCTAATAAATCAAAGCAAAGTGGGAATTACACAACTGGCCTGACAGGATCAGAAAGATAAATTATGGCAATGTCCAAGTGGAGATCTTTTTACCTAGTTAAGAAGAAAGTCTGTTGAAACGTTAACCTGTCTTTTTAAACAGTGACAGATTTGCTGTATCTACTTTTTGATTTTCAGATCTCCAGCTTTTGCAGTGCACTTTTCATTTTTGATCTCTTCTGATTGATCAGTTTGAATTTCTTGCCTTGACAATCACTCATCCCTGAGGGATAATGAGTCATGGATTGAGAGACATCCATTAAAGTGAATAAAATCCATAATCTAAGGCAAATAAAAAGAACGGTACCAGAGGCAGTATTTGCAGGAAGATGCCAGGCATTACTGGAGGTTTCTTTTTTTTTTTACCAGCCAAGTGGGAATTAAAGTGAAATGATGCAAACTGATTAAACCCAGCAGAAATGTATAAAGGGACCTCAGATGTTGTTCAAGAGTTATCTAGCCCTAACCTAATGCAATAGAGTCATAGAGTGATACAGTGTGCATTCAGGCCATTTGGCGCAACTTGCCGACACCAGCAAACTATGTCCCAGCTGCACTAGTCCCACTTGCCTGCGCTTGGTCCATATACCTCCAAACCTGTCCTGTCCATGTACCTGTCTAACTGTTTCTTAAATGATGGGATAGTCCCAGCCTCAACTATCTCCTCTGGCAGCTGGTTCCATACAGCCACCACCCTTTGTGTAAAAGGTTACCCATCGGATTTCTATTAAATCTTTTCCCCATCACATTGAACCTATGTCCTCTGGTCCTCGATTCCCCTACTCTGGGCAAGAGACACTGTGCATCTACCCAATCTATTCCTCTCATGAATTTGTACAATATATTAACCTTTTTGTTGTAAGACCAATAGAAACATATGTGCAAAAATGTAACAATTGAAAAATAATACATGGTGCGGGATTGTGTTTTATATTGGCCATTCTCATATCCTCCAACCCATGCCATCGTCATCCCAGTGGCGGCCCGATCCACTTATAGCTCTGCCGATATAATCAAGCCCAAGGTCTCACCTCTGTGACCATCCCGTGAAACAAAGCACTCAGAGAGCATCAACTGGGCCTCAGGTGGTAGATTCTAATGATCAGAGATATTTAAAAAATGTTGAAGTAGATTTAAGTAATTAACTGCTGTGTCCAGCAGTGGAACAAGGTGTCAGATGCAACAAAACTTGGTCTCCAGTGCATTCCCTGCTTCCGTGTTACAATGCCTAGGCACAGAAGTCAGGAATATGCTGACCCTGGAAGAAAAGCTCACTGGAGAAACTGTACTGATGATAGGTAAGTACATTGAAGCACAACACTCGGTCAATACTGCAGGTATTGTCAAGTAGGAGTTGCTTTACTGATTTTTTTTCCCGTCTTAGAATGCAACTGTACCAGATCCAAGAAACAAATGTTTGACAGATTACTTCACCTCACATTGATATGCTATGACAGTTCCACATGGCATATGTGTGCTGCCTGTTTAACAATAATGAGCTTATATGATCTGAGTGATTTTATTCCTGACTTTGCATGTATTTTTCCCATGGGGAAAACTGGAGAATAGGATTTTTGAGGAAGCCACAAATAGAAATATAACAATGCCTACTGTTTTCATTGGATTTTTAGTCAGGAGGATTTTAGGCAGAGCAGAGTATATTTGCCACACTCACTCCAGTCGGAAGAATCTCACAACCATCTTTGACCAGAATCTTGATTAAAAAATTAGACCGAGCAGTCGTGAAACCATTAAAAATAATTGTGACACATTTTACAACACAAAATGTTATCAGCACTCACACAAGACGAGTGGAAAAGCAGGTGATATATTAAGCAGAGACAGAACTTAACCCAGAGTATACAAATGCTTACAAGAGCCAAAGTGCCATTAGATGTAAAAAACATGGAATTTATGAAGTATTGTTCGCTCCACCTCTTTTCCCTTGCCTGCTGTTTAGTCCACCGTGCACAATAACAAGTTAATTTACACAAGCAGCTGCCAAATCAAAATGGTTTGTGTACATAGCAAGCAGGACACATTCAAGACGCTTTTCCTTGTTCCACAGAGGTGGGCGGAGGAAACTCTTCTCTGTTTCTTGTCACAAAATGATCTGTTTCAGATACTGGCTCGCTCCATGCACATTTTTCACTCTCATAAACACACCTGCCTCGAAATGGGATCCACGAGGCCTCAAGTTTACATCAAAAACTGTCCAATTATAGCATTGGCTCACCGTGTCCATGCTGACCAACAATCACCGTGTACACTAGTATTACAACACTATTACACACTAGGGACAATTTACAATTTTAACAAAGCCAATTAACCTACAAACCTGTATGTCTATGAAGAGTAGGAGGAAACCAGAGCACTGAAAATACCCACATGGTCGCAGGGAGAATATACAAACTCTGTGTGGACAACACCCATAGCCAGGATTGAACCCGGGTCTCTGGTGCTGTAAGGCAGCAACTCTATCGCTGTACCACTATACCATCCGTTTTACTGGCTCTTTGCTGTTTCCAAATCAAGCTGTGATGCATCCTGATAAAATACCTTATATGGTGCATCTGTAGTTTGGGGCCATTCAGACCATAATGGCTCATCCAGGCCATTGTAGGGAACATTGTTCAAACACTTCTTCTAGACCACTCATATTGAAGCAACAACCAAGAAAGCACACCAATGCCTCTACTTCCTTAGAAGTCTTAGGAAGTTTGGCATGTCCCCTACAACTCTCATCAACTTCTGCAGATGGTGCATAGAAAGTATTTTATCAGGATGCATCACAGCTTGGTTTGGAAACAGCTCCATCCAAGACCGCAAGAAATTGTGAACGCAGCTCAGCCAATCACATAAACCAACCTCCCTTATATTGACTCCATCTCTGCCTCGTGCTGCCTCGGCAATGCCAGCAGCATAATCAAGGATGAGTCGCACCCTGGCCACTCCCTCTTCTCGCATCAGGCAAAAAGCATATGCATGAAAACATAACACCAGATTTGGGGGCAGTGTCTTCCCAGCTGTTATCAGGCAACAGAATCATCCTACCACAACCACAGAGCGGTGCTGAACTACTATCTACCTCTTTGATGATCCTCGGTCTATCCATGATCGGACTTTGCTGGCTTTACCTTGCACTAAACGTTATTCCCTTATCACGTGTCTACACACTATAAATGGATCGATTGTAATCACGTATTGTGTTTCTGGTGACAGGTTAGCACGCAACAAAAGCTTTTCACTGTATCTCGGTACACCTGACAAAAAACTAAACTGAACTGACATTATGTTCAGTTCAGTTTAGTTTTTTGTCAGGTGTACCGAGGTACAATGAAAAGCTTTTGTTGCATGCTAACCAGTTCACGGCCACAAGTTATGTTCACGTCCCCCCTTCTCCCTTACATTCTCCCTCACTCCATGGGAGCCTTTTTTAAGCTAGCTTGCGACTGCCACGGGGTGAGTTCTTCAAGTACTGACTCCATTCTAAGCAGTCATAGTGACAATGCATAGCAGCGGGAAGCTCTGTTGGAAGCATGCAAAGACTTGGTTCTGTGCACAGAATGCTGTGTTCAATGAACCTTTGCCCAATTACCATATTCTTTTCTGGAGATCTGTAAGATGCACCACTCACATTTTGCATGCCAAAAGGAGATGCAATGCAATTTCTAAGCAGCTTTATTTTCACAAGAAAAAGGTTACCCAGTTTTTTTTCCCCTTTATTCCTTTTCCCTATTATAGTACTCCTTAAACTGATGAACAAAGGGCAGTGGACTAAAATTGTTGTCTGAGAGTCTGAAGAATGGTCACTACCTGAAACGTCACCTCTTCATGTCCTCCAGAAATGCTGCCTCAAAGTTCTGAGTTACCTCAGCACTTTGTGTTCAACACAAGATTTCAGCATCTGCAGTTCCTTGTGTCTCCATTGGACTGCATCCGCATCCAGCCAGCAGTTCCATAGAGAACCACCAGTTGGCAGCAGTGTGTATAGTCTGGACTTCTGCATTTGTGGACTGCAGGACCATAATATGGAATGCACAAGGGATCACGTGTCCTCATTGAACCTCTCACTCTGCCGCATGGATTTATCTCTAATCCGAAGATGTTCCATTAGTCACTGAGCTGATAGGCCTGAGACATGAATTTGTCAGTGACATTAGTTGCTTGCTTCACACAAGCCATTTGCAGCACATTAGGATCATGAGAAACTCATGGAACCAAGGCCTTGAGGAGTGGTTGGGAACGGTGCAGATGCAAAGGATTAGTGCGGTTGCAGGACAGAGCAGGCAGAGTATTACAAGCAGCAAGATTCAACCCAGGATGGGGGAAAAAAACATGATTGTTTTAAAATGTAAAATAAAGCTGCTTTTTGCAAAAAATATTTTTGTGCCATGATGTTATTACATTGCTTCTTTGGTCTAAATTATTAACCTCCTTGACATTATTTAAAAACAATCTTGCTATAAATATCTACATTTTAAAATCTTCCAATAATTAGATCATCCTTAGTGCCAAGGAATTCATTAAACAACAATGATTGAGTTGGAAGCTATTTGGATTTACGTTCTTTAAATAATCATTATTCTTCAGCAGCTTTACTTCACTGTTAAGGATGCATGGTACAACAACATGAATGTGAATGAGTGACTGAAAAGGGAGTGTGGCGCACCCTTGGAGTATAGTACTCATTCTGATCCTGGAAAACATGACAGGACTGAAAGCTAACAATCAATCTGCTGCTGATAGAAATAGAGTGCAAATTGGTGTAAATTGTAAAATCTCTCTGGATAACAACCATATTAATCATTTTATCTTAAAGTCACACATCCAGCCGTGGGCTAGATAGATCCGAGTTTCACCTCTATTAAACTGGCCGCTCTGTCACCTACTAATTTGTGCAATGTAAGTGAAGATCCTTAGCCAGAGGGTGGACTTCAAAATAATGATTACATTTTTAGCTTTACGGCAGATTTACGGCAGTATTTTCTCTTCGTGATCCATCACAGTACTTAAATAGCTCATTCTGCCAGAGTTCAATTTGTGCAATGCTCATGGACATTCTTCCTGTTTAAGGTACCTGATAATCATTTATATTTGGCAAGAGCTAATGAAGAGGAAGCTCCAAGAGTGCACTGGGTGTTATAGTAACTCAGTGGCAATGAAGAACTGCAGATTCTGGTTTACCAAGGAAAGACACAAAATGCTGGAGTAATTCAGCAGGTCAGACAGGATCCCTGAAGAACATGGATACGTGATTAAGTTTTTAGTTTTAGAGATACAGAGCGGAAACAGACATTTCGGCCCACCGATTCCACACCAACCACCAATCCCCTCACATCAACACTATCCTACACACACTAGGGATTATTTATATTTCTAAAAAGTCAATTAACCTGTATGTCTTTAGAATGTGGGAGGAAACCAGAGATCTCGGAGAAAATCCATGCGTTCATGGGGAGAACCTACAAACTCCATACGGACAGCCCCCATAATCGGGATTGAACCCGGGTCTCTACCGCAGAAATCGCTGTAAGGCAGAAACCTTAATGCTGCACCACCGTGCCGCCCTTTGGGGTCGGGATGTTTGAGGTGAGGACCCTTCTTCAAACTATTTCACAAGGAAAGACACAAACTGTTTGAGTAACTCAGCGGGTCAAGCAGCATCCCTGGAAAACATGGATTCTGAGGAAAGGTCATTGACTTGAAACATTCCACGGATACTGTCTGACATGCTCTGTATTTCCTGCATTTTCTCTTTTTTTTTCATATACCCATCATCTGCAATCTTTTGCTTTACAGTCAGCTGCTTCATCTATCTATCACAAATGTTAAAGTTTGCCTGTCATATGGCAGAAATCAAATAGAGTCTTTTGAAACACATTTAATTCAGGGCTATCTTCCGATGTCCGAAAGAAAATCCAGTCTGCTTTTGGAGTCAGTTTCATTTTATGTGAAAATTTCAAAAATTTCAGTCCAAAATGTTTGAATTTTTGTACAAAAGACAAATGAGTGCGCTATATTAGCTTCTTCACATTGACATTTATCACATATAGGTGAGACGTTGGGAAAAAGTTTACTTATTTTAGTTTTTGAATAGTATAATCTGTGTAAGATTTTAAATTGTATTAAGGTGCTTCTTACATTAATTGAACATTTATGCACATTTAATAAATATTCTTCCCACCATTCTTTGGGAATTTTTATACTTAATTTTTTTTCCAGTCTCTCCTGATACCTTCTGTTGTTGGTATTTCTGCATTTAGGGATTTATTCCAGCGATTGGTCGAGAGAGCATTTTCATATATTTTCTATTTCAGAATGTTGGCATGTTGACACTCCACGATTTACTATTTGCAAAATGACATCACTTTTATGACGACATTTTGCCTGCTATGTGGGGAAATGTCACAGCTCGTGTGCATGTCACGGGAAACTCTCGCGCTCCGAAGATTTAAGGTAAGCAATTATTCTTGCTTTTGTTTAAATGTTTGATCCCAAATATATCCTGGCCTTATTTATACTTCGGGGCTGCGCCCCTCAGTGAATAGTACTATTTTGGAGGCACCTCTGCCCATAGTTTAACCAGAAACTCTCAAGGCCAAGTATATTTGTATATATATATGATATTAGGTTTGCTGATTCTGCCTTTGTATTACTTCTTCCAGTAAGTCTGGAGACATATTGTGATAGTCTAGTGCATATTTTTTCAGATAGTCACAGATTTGGAAATATTTAAAATACTGATTGTTTCCCAAATTGTATTTTAGTTGTACTTGTTTAAATGATAATAGTTTTCCCAATTCATGTACATCTCCGAAGATTTTAATTCCAGCTCTTTTCCATTGTATAAATGCTTTATCTATAGTTGAAGGTTTAAATGAAGGGTTTTTACCGATCAGAGATAAGAGAGATAAATTTCTTAATTTTAAATCGTGTTTCATTTGTTTCCAAATTGTAATTGTACTGTGTATAATTGGATTATTGTTGTAATTTGTATTATTCATCAACGTTGGTGAGAAAAGGATTGCTCCAATATTGTAAGGAGAGCAATCCTCTTTCTCCATAATTGTCCAATCCAGTTGCTGGGGAAAATTATCCAGCAATTGGATCATGTTTCTAATATTTACCGACCAGTAGTAATACATAAAGTTGGGGAGTGCTAATCCCCCTACTACTTTGGGTTTATTCAGATGAGCTCTTTGTATTCTGTGGGATTTATAATCCCAAATAAAATTTGTGATATCTGAGTCCAATTTTAAAAACAACTTTTTGGGTAAGTATATTGGGATAGATTGGAACAGGTTTAAAATTTGTCATAGAAAAATCATTTTTATAACATTTATTCGGCCTATTAAGGACATCGGAAGCGTTTTCCAAAATTTAATCAAGTTATATAGTTTCTTAAGTAGAGGGTTATAATTTCCGTCAAACATGTCTTGATATCTTCTAGTAATTTCGATGCCCAAGTATTTAAATTGTTCTGTTGCTATTTTGAAAGGAAACTGTAAAAGATGCGTAGAGTCTTTCGGTTTTATTGACATGATTTCACTTTTATTCCAATTTATTCTACATCCTGAGAATGATCCGGTCCTCTATTAATTTTAAAATATTTGGTATAGTAATATGAGGTTTTGTGATGTACAATAGTACATCGTCAGCGTATAATGATATTTTATTGTTGGAATATTTTGTTTTATATCCATGGATATTCGGATGAGTTCTAAATCTTTCCGCTAGCGGTTCAATTATGAGAGCAAATAACAACGGTGATAATGAACATCCTTGTTTGTTACCCCTTGATAATTATTGTTAGTAAATATTCTGCCCGTTGGCTTATTATATAGTAATTTAATCCATAGAATAAAATTCGCTCCCAGTTGAAATTCTTGCAATACCCTGACCACATATTCCCATTCGACCAGATCAAATGCTTTCTCTGCATACAATGATATGATTGATAGTTTTTGATCTTCCGTTTGGTGTGAATGCATTATATTGAGCAGACGTCTCAAATTGTCTGAAGAAGGGTCTCGACCCGAAACGTCGCCTATCTCCTTCGCTCCTTAGATGCTGCTGCACCTGCTGAGTTTCTCCAGCCTTTTGTGTAAGTCTCAAATTATTAAATGATTGTCTCTTAGGGATAAACCCGGTTTGATCCGGATGTATTAATTTACTAGCATAGTTGCTTAGTCTTCTAGCTAGTATTTTCGCTAATATTTTTTAATAGTAAGATTAAACGAGAACTTACCAGTTCGAAGTTTGATCGTTATTTTATGAGGAGTTACGATGAGGGATTACGTGAAGAGCCCGCCTCACGCTGGCAAACGGCATACTTCAAAGCAGCGGCATGAAAAACACAGAACACCAAATAGCCGAAGTAACATAGTAAGGCTCATAATAGACTTAGAACTACCAGATGATCATTTATTTTATGAGGGTGGGAGTGGAGGGCACGTAATCCCTCATCGTAACTCCTCATAAAATAACGATCAAACTTCGAACTGGTAAGTTCTCGTTTAATCTTACTATTTTACTTCGGAGTCACGTGAGTGACTACGTGAAGATTTTAAAGCTTTCTGTGTTTTTTATGTCGTAGAATTAATCAGTACGACAGTCCGGCTAAGTAAATACATACATGAGAAACCAGACTAATATTAGTTCTTTCCATAATTAACTTTTTAATGGTTTAAAGAACATATAATAACCCTCCTTATATCCGAGGGAATAATTACAAGTGATAAAAGATATAAGTGACTACATAACTGGTTATAGTAATCAATAGTATACAAAGCAGGTGACTATATTGATCCCAACACCGCGTGGCCAAAGCTTGTCATAGTGTGAACAGGTTTATTGTAGAACTTTGAAAAAGTTTCTTCTTTACTCCACCCTGCGATTTTTAAAATATGCTCGAGTGGTACGTCCCGCACCTTCGCCGCGGACGTAGCTGCAGCCCTGGTGGAGTGAGATTTGAACACATCAGTGTCTACTCCTGCTAAAAGCAACACCTGTTTCAACCATTTTGAGATAGTTTGAAGCTTTTGTGTGTGGCTTTTTATGCGTAATCATTAACGTTTTTTCATTTCCTCGAAGAGTTTCAGTAACTTTAACATATTGATTCAAATGTTTAACCACACACAAAGTAGGATCAATAGGATAAGCTCCAGATCTCCCTGGTCTGCTTTGTTTGATCAGATCGTAAACATAGAACACAATGTTATCTGTAGTCACATGCATACAGTCTAAACGCAACATTTGTAAAGTTTGCACTCTTGGAGCTGAAACTAATGACATTAACATTATTAATTTCAATGTTAATCTTTCCAATGACAATCCTTCAATTGGAGTCCATTGCCTAAGTAAGGTAAGTACAATGCTCACATCCCAAATCTCTGTGTACCTTGGTTTGGGTGGATTGATGTTAAAGATTCCTTTCATGAATCTAGATATTAATGGATGTGATCCAATTGATTTCTGGTCAGACATTAGTCCTAAATAAGATGATAAGGCACTGCGTGCAGTGTTAATGGCACTGTAACTTAAATGTTGCTCAAAATGCAATTTAGCAAGGAGCTCCAATACATTTTTCATGCAATATCACAGTATCACAATATCAAACATGCAATATTCACAGTATCATAAGAAATATTTGACTGTGTGCAAATTCTTCCCATTTCTTAATATGTGTCATATATTCTTTTTGTGTGTTATCTCGCCATGATGCGACTATAACTTCCATAGTTTTGTCCGATAATCCCAGCTCCTGTAGTGGTCTGGTCAAAACCTGCAGATTAATAAATTCATATATGCATATAATGGATAAATTTCTTTGGTTACTAGATTAATCAAAATATCACTACAGTTAGGAATTGACATATATGGTTCTTTAATCATATTCAGCATTAATGGGAACCAAGGTTGTGTTGGCCAATTTGGAACTACCAACAATCCTGTGGCAGAATCTTGTTCTATTTCCTTCAGACATTGCTGAACCAAAGCAAAAGGTGGAAAAGCATAAAAGAACATATTCCCCCAGTTTAATGAAAAAGCATCTACTGCTACTGCATCTGGATCGTGTTCCCAAGACACATATTTAGGCAATTGATGATTAAGCCTTGATGCAAACAAATCAATTTCTAGTAAACCAAATTGAGTTACAATATTCTTAAATATTGCTGGATTAAGCATCCATTCTGTGTTATCTTTAAATATCCTTGATCTTTTATCTGCCACCACATTGTCTTTACCTGGAATGTAGTTTGCTGAAATCCAAATTTGGCGATCAATACACCATTGCCATATTTCATTGACCAGACAATCACATGATACTGATCTGACTCCCCCCATGTGATTAATATATGCAACAGCCGTTTTATTGTCTAACTGTATTAATACATGTAGACCCTTTTTTGAACAGCAATATGCTTTTAGACCATAGAAAGCACCCAATAACTCTAAATAGTTAATACCATAAGTTTGAAGAAACATTTCTTCTCGGACTTTCCATCTACCTCCACAACTGGAGGCTGAGTCTGTTACCCCCCCATCCGAGAGCATTAGCATCTATTTATAAACAATTTCAGGCTGTTTAATCAGAATGTTTTTAGCAGCTTGTGGGACATTATTAACCCACCATGGTAATTCCAACAAAACTTCTTTTGTTAATTGCATAGGCCTATCAAAGTGTCCTGCCCTCTCTTTGAGAGCTCTTATTTTGTCCCTTTGAAGATTTTGATAATGTAATGGACCAAATTCTACTGCAGGAAATGCTGCTACTAGTTTACCAATAGTTTTCGCTACTTCTCGGATGGAAGGATAAGTTTGTGAATGAGATTATTACAAGTCACTAAAAATCATCAACTTTATCTTTGTTGGTAAAGTATTAACATAGTTTCTGAGTTAATTACAAACTCCAAATAGTAAATTGATTGTGCTGGCTGCAGCTGGGATTTAATTGGATGAATCAAGGACCCTAGCTTTAACAAAGCTTTGTACTGAAACTAATTCTCAGCTGACTCTTGATTGCCATAAATGATTAGAATGTCATCGAGATAAGCCATAACGATGTGTTTTTGTACTCTTAATTGGGCTAAAACTGGTTTCAACAGTTTAGTAAAGAGCCTGGGAGCTGAACTCAATCCATTTGGCAAAGCTTTAAACTGCCATAATTGTCCCAGCCAGTTAAATTTTAAGTACCTCCAGAAACTGATGTATTGGTACAGAATAATAGGCGTTTTTCAAATCAATCGTAGCCATATAACAACCTGCTGATATTAAATATCTTGCAGTATTAAATGTTTCCATTTAAAAGTTTGTATTCTACCACTTATTTAGATCTGTAAGGTCCAGAATAATTCTGCAATCACCATCTTTTTATGTCTTTTGAAATATCTTAGGCACAATTGATGCTCGTGTTCATAAGTTTTTTCAATAACCCCTTTTCAGATAATTTGTCAATTTCCACATTAATCTCTGCTTTTCCAATTGCAGTAAACACGAAAGCATAGGCAGGTTTATCTGTACTGGAGGATTAACCCCTTCTTTAAATGTAACAGTGGCTCCTGAAACTGCTTGTAAAAATAAACCGATCAGAAGTAATAGTAAGCCAGTCTTTATAAAACTTTTGTAATCTCCCTCCAACTGGAGATTAATCCGCAGTTTCTTTAAGGATAGAACAAGTCTTTAATACCTCTCCATATGAGCATGGTGGTCTCCTTTTCCCCGAATATGGGTAAGTATTGGGCTGTACAGTACAATAATATTTCCTTGACATATTTCTGCCTCTATTTCCAAAATCAAATCCCCTTCTGGGCGAAAAATACCTTTTTTGTCCTAAGACGAAGGTTTCATGCAGCTAAAAATTTTTAGCTTCTTCATTCAATTTTTAATAATTTAGGCAGATTTACTCCAAACAGATAACCAGGAGCTTGAACATCACTTGCTCGACACAGGCTTGCAAACCTTGGGTGAAATATGGGCCGAATAGCCATTTTCCTCATACAATAATTTCATAGAAAGAATTTGCACAATAGGCCCTCTTTCCTAAACTTATCCATCTCCCCAAAAGCCATAATGGCAGCAGAATAATTTGTGAGGATTTTTGAACCTCACTTCTTGAGCTCTCATATTTGGGGTCATGGATGCCCATATCAACGGATAAACCGTAGGCACTTCCAATGAGGCACAATTTCCTGTGCGTTTATAATTCTGATGTTTCAATCATCACAGAATCATGAAGTTGGTGAGATACCATATATTAATGTTGGCAGCTAGGTTTTCTTCCATAGCCTCACCACTTCCTTCATATATAGCAAATTCTTTTGCTATCCCAGGCAAAATTGGCCTTTCTTTTATTTTGTGGTGTGTTTTCAAATGCAAATCACCATCAGCAGGGTCTGCCTTCTGCAGCCCTAAATGAATTGGGATTTCATCCCATGAGACTTCCTTCGGCCCAAATCCTGGGTCCGGAGTTCCAACTCCCAATTAGGCCCACAGCCATATTCAGAATAATTAAACCCCTCAGGGCTTTTTTGGGAACCTTCTGGGTACTGTGACCCTAGTCTCATAATTTTTTGGAGAACTTTCTCCATATGCTCCATTATTAGTTCCACATAGTTTAATTATCTGGAGGACTTTCAGTATCAGAGTCATCAGAACCACGGGCCTCTCAGATTTCTTTTACATTTTTAGGAGCATTTCTCTCCGTGGTTATAACTTCTGGAGAATCTAGAACTCGCTAACGGATATATCAGCGGCCACCGGTATCGGAACCGGATCCGCACTAGCTTTTTTCCCCGTATTTTTATTTTCACCCCGGGAAGCTCTTTTTACCCGCGAATTTTCTTTGCCGATTTCTCCATTTCTTTCATTAATCTGTGCTAAACAGCACTTTAACGTGACTCTGACTTTTATTTTACTTTACTTTTACTGCTGGACCCACCCAGCGTACGCTAAAAAACATCCCGACTTTGCTGCACTTACCTGCGGGTCCGTTCTGACCGCTGCGAGGAGCTGCTCCTTACTGCAGCTCCTCCTTCCGCCGTCAGCGTCGTCGTAATGCCGTTTGCCAGCGTGAGGCGGGCTCTTCACGTAGTCACTCACGTGACTCCGAAGTAAAATCTGTGTTTAACAACACAATAGCTCTATATTATCCAGGTTCTTCCACATCTTTATCTTTCTTAAATATTAGTGTGATCATGGATTCTGCTAGTGTTTCAGGTAGTATTTGTTCTTTGAAGGCATAAGTATACATTTTCTGTAGGCGAGGAGTAAATATGTCATAAAAACTTTAATGGAATTCATTACTAAATCCGTTGGGACCTGGTGTGTTTCCATTTTTTAATGAGATTATTGTTTCTTCTATTTCCTTATTTGAGATTTGTACTCCCATATGGCAGAAATCAGATAAGAAATCTTAGGTTTCTTTGAGGACAATTATTTAAGGCTGGAATGTTTTATTTATATTTTAATGTTGGGATGTTTGTTTTATTCGCCATTTTCTAATTGTCTGCAATTCAAATGTAGCTATGTCATAATATACCATGAGTTAGAACAAGATGCAGAAGGAAGATTTATTCTTGGACAACCATTCAAACTCCAACACCATATCAAGTCACAAAATTTCAGCTGCTGGACTTATACTGCATTAAGTGTTCAACATACAGTAAATACATTTTTAAAAGTTCACTGTTTTTCATGTGTTCTTTAAACACATAGTGTCAGAAATGATTCTAATGTACTTTTTTCATTTGTCTTTTTTGCAGTCTTTTCCTTTTCACTTTCTTGTTGTGTTTATGTGTAATTTATGTATAATTAATAGAAGATTTTTGTTTTGTGTGTTGTCTGAGTCTGTGCCTAGGATGCTGCTGCCAAAAACATTTTCATTGCAGCTGTATCGCACCCAACTCAGCCTTACGGCAATCAACTTGACTTGACTCTCATTTCTGTTTGAAACAACTGTAAGTCCAAAGAAAATATACCAGGCAACATTGATATTGCCATTTATTCAATGCGGGTGCTGACATCTTGGGTAACTTACTCCACTGCTGTCCAATGGTTTGAATCATTAATCCAGAAAGATGAGATTGAATCGCTTCAGGGCAAACATATAATTATAGTGTAAAGTCATAGTCGTTTAACACAGCCACAGGCCTTCTAGCCTATCACGTGCATGCCAACCATCAACTACCAATGTATACTGATAATACACAAATTCCATTTTATTCTCCCCATATTTCCATTAACTTCCTCCAGGTTTTACCAATTATTCATAGATTGGTAGGTAAATTGGCTGCCAAGTTGAAAATTGATTAACCTATCCATCTGACAATCAGTGCGAAAAAGGGTCCCGACCCAAAAAGTAATCTCTCCTTTTCCTCCACGGATGCTGCCTGACCGATTGAGTCATTCCAGCACTTTATGTTTAGTTTAGTTTGGAGATACAGCATGAAAACAGGCCCTTCAGCCTATGCCACCAGTGACCTCCTGTACACTAGTTCTACCCTACACATCTGGGTCAATTTACAGAAACCAATTAGCCTACAAACCAGCACATCTTTGGAATGTGGGAGGAAACCGGAATATCCAGAGAAAACCCATACGGTCACAGGGAGAACGTACAGTCTCCATACAGACAGCACCCGTAATCGGTATCAAGCCTGGGTCTCTGGCACTGTAAGGCTGCAACTCTCATCACTTTAAGCATACTAAGGCAGAGGTATATCACAGCCCACTGCTTCATAAATGGATAACAAATGATGTATCTTTCCACAATATTCTATGATTTATAAAAATAGATGTTTAGGTAAAATCTTTGGTTATTGATGCTTGGATAACGTAAGCATGCCCCATTATAAACATGCTCTTATAAATGGCCAGCCTCCAATATTCACAAGACTGAATGCTGGAATGATAGTAGAAAGATGACACGTTTCCAAAGTTCTCCTTAGGAATGCCATTTTGAATTAACATTAATCCAAAAACAAGCCAATGTTACATTTTTCATCAAGTAGCGCAGACATTATTAGACATTATAGTAGACATTATTAGAATATTAATAATAACAAAACTAAACCCTTGCTAGATAGTCAATATGCACCAAGAAATATTACACAGAGCACTGTCACTCACACATCTTGCCATAGGATTTTTGCAGCAACTGGGAATCAAAAAAAGATTTAGCATTCCATTCAATATAAAAATCCAGAGTATTATGCACATAAATGTTAAACAGATCCATCTGAGAATAGATGGTCTATCACAGCTCGCACTAAATATATTCATCAGCCCCTTGTTACATTCACCTCTAACACACTGGTTCCATTGAGTTTAAATGGAAACAAATCTCTGGGAGCTGAATCTCTGAATATAACCAGTGTTTAATAATCTAATAGCTTTCCTGTTAGCAATGAATGAGTAATTACGCCACTTCCTGAATGTGGAGGCAGGTATCTGTTGACAATTGCACAGATTTTCTGGAAAAGCTCAGAGCTTCTGTGGATTTTGAAGAACCAGCAGCAAAGAGAAGCAGGAAAAAGCACTGATTGGCTCTAGCCCAAGTGGGAGGAAAGTTAGAAGTGAGTCAGAGAGGGAAAACAGTTTAAAACTGAGGAATTTGGTTTGTAAATTGCTAAATTAGGCAATTTATCAATGAATAAAAGCAAGGCTGCTCTCGGGGTGTGGCAGTGAGGGAGTGGCCTTGTGAGTCTTTGAGGAGGAGGCTACATAAATTGCTGGAGGGGGAGAGACGAAAGAAGGAGATGTCAGGCAAGCTGATTCAGTTGATGCTTGCAGTATGTGGGAGGTCAAGGGCACCACTGGTGCCTCTGCTGCTACATGTGTGAGAAGTGCATCCAGGTACAGCTCCCCATGTTGGGGAACTGGAGATGCAAGTAAATGACCTCCGGTTCATCCGAGAGGCTGAGTCGTTCCTCGATGAGTCTTACAGCAAGATTGTTACACTGAATATACTGGAAGAGGGAAGGTGGATGACAGTGAGAAACGGAAGTAAACATGGAATACACAGGGCCCTGGGTGCTGTACCTCTTGTGAACAGGTTCACCTACTTAAAAGCTGTCAGGACAGAAGAAGTTGACGGACTGAGCAACGCACTGGATTGCAATGCAAAAGTGCTGATGAACCAAAACCAAGGAGGCCGACGTCAGGCAATGCAGTGGTGGTTGGAGACTCCATTGTGAGAGCTACAGACAGGGGTTTCTGCGGCAAAAGATGGGATTTGAGGATGGTGTGCTGCCTTCTGGGTGCCAGGATCCAGGATGTCACGGACAGAGTGCAGAAAATTCTCAAGGGCGAAGGTGTACAGCCGGAAGTTGTAGAGCATGTTGGCACAAACAATGTCGGAAAGAAGGGGATGAATATTCTGAAGCATGACTTTAAAGAGCTCGGAAAAGTGCTGAAAAGCAAGACCTCCAGGGTTGTTATCTCCTGTTTGCTTCCATATCCTTGTGCTGGCGAGAGCAGGAACAGGGAGATACGGGACCTGAATGTGTGGCTGGGGAACTGGTGCAGGGGGCAGGGATTTAGATTCTTAGACCACTGGGATCTGTTTTGGAGTAAGGGGGAGCTGTACAAAAAGGACGGATTGCACAGGTGGGAGACCAACATTCTGGCAGGCAGGTTTGCCACTGCGACACAGGTGATTTTAAACTAGATAAGGTGGGTGTCAAATGTGATAGTCAAGGATGGAGTTAAAGGGAACAGGGGTAAAGGGATAGTTAATGACCCCAGAATTAATGGGAAAGAAAGCTCACAAATAGATAGAGTATGGCCAAGTGTATTAGGAATCGATGTGAATGGTGAGATGTGTAAGGAATTCAAAGTACTGTATTTGAATGCGTGACATAAAATAAGTAAAGTAGATGAGCTTGAGGCTCAGATAGAGGTTGGTAGATATGACATTGTGGGGATTACTGAGACGTGGCTGTAGGAGGATCGGGCCTGGGAACTTAATATTCAGGGTTATACATCTTACAGAAAGGACAAGCAGGTGGGCAGAGGAGGGGGAGTAGCTCTTCTGGTGAGGAATGGAATTCAGTCCTTTGCGAGGGAAGACACAGGGTCACTGTGGATTGAGTTGAGGAATTGCAAAGGCAAGAAAACACTAATTGGTGTTATCTACACTCCCAAATAGTAGCCTGTATCTAGGGTGTAAGTTGCAGCAGGAGTTAAAACTGGCATGTAACAAAGGTAATGCCACTGCGGTGATGGGGGATTTCAATATGCAGGTAGACTGGGAAAATCAGGTTGGTTCAGGACCCCAAGAAAGAGAGTTTGTAGAGTGCCTCCAAGATGGATTCTTAGAGCAGCTTATAATGGAGCCGACCAGAGAAACGGCAATTCTGGATTTATTGTTGTCCAATGAACCAAATTTGATAAGAGAACTCGAGGTAAAGGAACCGCTTGGAGGTAGTGATCATAATATGATTAGTTTTAATCTGCAATTTGAGAAGGAGAAGTTTAAATTGGAAGTGGCAGTGATGCAGCTGAACAAAGGGGATTATGAAGGCATGAGAGAGGAGCTGGCCAAGGTAGACTGGAAAGGGATGCTAGCTGGAATGACGGTGGGACTCCTGACATAAATGGCAGGAATGTATGGGCATAATCCAGAAGACACAGGATCATTTCATTCCAAAAAGGAAGAAAGATTCTAAGGGGAGTAGGAGGCAACCGTGGCTGACAAAAGAAGTTAGGGATAGAATAAAACTAAAAGAAAAGATCTATAACACAGCAAAGAGTAGCCGGAAGCCAGAGGATTGGGAAACTTTCATAGGACAACAGAAGGAAACAAAACGACAATATGGGCTGAAAAGATGAAGTACGAAGGGAAGCTGGCCAGGAATATAAAGAAGGACAGTAAAAGCTTCTTTAGATATGTTAATGGAAAAAGAGTCGGGCAACGCAGGAAATGGCAGAAGTGTTGAACAGGTCCTTCGGATCTGTCTTCACTAACAATCTCCCAGAAGAACTGGAGGACAAAGGATCTGAGAGGGTCGAGGAACTGACATAAATTTTAATTGGGCAAGAAATAATATTGGGTAGGCTAATGGGACTGAAGGATGATAAATCCCAAGGGGCCTGATGGACTGCATCTCAGGGTCCTCGGAGAGGTGTCTCTAGAAATAGTGGCTGCATTGGTGATCATTTTCCAATGCTCAATAGATTCAGGATCAGTTCCTATGGATTGGAGGATAGCTAATTTAATCCCACTTTTCAAGAAAGGAGCGAGAGAGAAAAGGGGGAATTACAGACGGGATAGCCTGACTTCGGTGTTGGGAAAGATGCTGGAGTCAATTATTAAAGAGGTAATAATGGGGCATTTGGATAGCAGTAAAATGATTAGTTCAAGTCAGCATGGATTTGTGAAAGGAAAATCATGCTTGACTAATCTGGAATTTTTTGAGAATGTGACAAGTAAAATGGATGAAGGGGAGCCAGTGAATGTAGTGTATCTAGACTTCCAGAAGGCCTTTGATGAGGTCCTGCATAGGGGACTGGTAACTAAAATTAGAGCGCATGGTATTGGAGGTAGAGTTTTGACGTGGAGAGAAAATTGGTTGGCAGACAGGAAGCAAAGTGGAGGAGTGAACGGGTCCTTTTCAGAATGGCAGGCAGTGGCGAGTGGAGTGCCGCAAGGCTCGGTGTTGGGGCCATAACAGTTTACCATATGTATTAATGATTTGGAAGAGGGAATTAGGAGCAACACTAGCAAGTTTGCAGATGGCACAAAGCTGGGTGGCAGTGTGAACTGTGAAGAGGATGTTAGGAGGTTGCAGGGTCACCTGGACTGGTTCAGTGAGTGGGCAGATGCAGTATAATATAGATAAATGTGATGTTATCTACTTTGGTGGCAAAAACAAGGAGGCAGATTATTATCTCAATTGGGTTAGGTTGGGTAAGGGGGAGGTACAGCGAGACCGGGGTGTCCTTGTCACTGGCGTGCAGGTACAGCAGGCAGTGAAGAAAGCTAATGGAATGTTGGCCTTCATAACAAGAGGATTTCAGTGTCGGAGTAGAGAGGTTCTTCTGCAGCTGTGGTGGGACCACTTCTGGAGTATTGCTTGGAGTTTTGCTCTCCTAATTTGAGAAGGACATGCTTGTGATTGAGGCGGTGCAACATAGGTTCACAAGATTGATCCCTGGGATGGCGGGACTGTCATATGAGGAAAGATTGAAAAAACTAGGTTTGTATTCACTGGAGTTTAGAAGGATGAGGGGGATCTTATAGAAACTTATAAAAGGACTGGACAAGCTAGATGCAGGAATAATGTTCTCAATGTATGGCGAGTCCAGAACCTGGGGCCACAGTCTTAGAATAAATGGGAGGCTATTTAAGACTGAGATGAGAAAAAACTTTTTCACCCAGAGAGTTGTGAATTTGTGGAATTCCCTGCCACAGAGGGCAATGAAGGCCAAATCACTGGATGGATTTACAAGAGAGTTTGATAGAGCTCTAGGGGCTAGTGGAATCAAGGAATATGGGGAGAAGGCAGGCATGGGTTATTGATTGGGGACGATCAGCCATGATCGCAATGAATGGTGGTGCTGGCTCGAAGGGCCAAATGGCCGCCTCCTGCACATATTTTCTATGTTTCTATGTTTGTACATTTTTTTTTTTTACATGACACAGTGGAAACAGAAACGGATGATTCGGGCACCTTCTCAGTCAGTCGTAGCAGGAATGGTGATGGAGATAAGTTGGGAGCAGTTGTTCATTGGGTCCACATTTGACATGGGAGTTGTTTAAAGGCCAGCTGATCAGAGTTCAGTACTGGCGTGCACCAGTAAGGAGGAAGGATAAGGATAGCAAGGTAAGGGAAGTTATAACCAATGACCTTGTACATTTTTTCAAAGAGAAAAAAGAAGTGTAAGCAAGGTTTAGAAAGATGAATTCAGACAGAACCATTGAGGAGTATAAAGCTTACAGGAAAAAAGCCAAACAAGTAATTAAAAGAACCAGTGTCATTTGCAAGTCGGATTAATGATAATACCAAAACCTTTCCAGAGATACATTATAAACAAGAGGGTGATCATTGAGATGGAAGGACTGCTCAAGGATAATGGAGGGAACTTGTGCTTGGAGTTAGAGGTTTTAAACAAGGTATTAAATTAGCACTTAGCATATTTATTCATCAAGGAGAAAGACATGGAAGTCCATGAGATCAGTGTGGGAAATACCAATGTACAAGGGCAGTTTCAGATCTAGAAGGTGATGGTGTTCAGTCAATTGTAGAGCATTAAGGTGAATAAATCCTCATGGTTCGATGAGATTGATCCCAGAAAGATTTAAAATTGCAAGGGCCTTGACAAAGCTTGTTGTATCTTATCTAACCACTGGCAATATCCTGGAGGACTGGAGGCTAGACAATGTTGTTGCTTTGTTTATGAATGGAAATGGAGATAATCCAGTAAATTGTAAGGCAGTGAACCTCACTGCAGTGGCAGGGAAGCTATTGGAGTTGATTTTTCAGGATACAATTTATTCATATTATTTATTTGAGGATATGCTGATCCAGTATATTAAAATGCATGGAATGAAAGGAACTTTGTTATTTGGCTTCTGAACTGGCTTATTCATAGACAGAGGTTTTGGGTGGAGAGATGTTCTAATGGCTGGAGGTCTCTCAGCAGTGGAGCACTGGAACTTCTGTTATTTGTGAAATATAAAAATGACTCTGTTGTCAATTTAGATGGATTATTTAGAAAATTTGCATTATTTGGAATGATAACAAAATTGATGGAGTTGTGGGCAGTGTGGAAGGCTATCAAAGTATACAGTGGGATATTGATCAGTTAGATGGTTATACATATCAGTTGGATGTAGATTGGTAGGTGGAAAAATGGCTGATAGAGTTTAATCTTGGTAATCCGAGCAAGTTTGAGGTGTTTAAGAAAGAATGGCAGATGCTGGAAAAATTGAAGGTAGACAAAAAAGCTGGAGAAACTCAGTGGATGAGGCAACATCTATGGAGCGAAGGAATAGGTGACATTGCAGGTCGAGACCCTTCTTCAGACTGATATCAGGTGGTGGGAAAAAGAAAGGAAGAGGCAGAGACAGTAGACTGTGGAAGAGCTGGGAAGGAGAGGGGAAGGAAGGAGAACGCAAGGACTACCTGAAATTGGAGAAGTCAATGTTCATACCGCTGGGGTGTAAACTACCCAAGCGAAATATGAGGTGCTGTTCCTCTGATTTGCGGTGGGACTCACTCTAGTCATGGAGGAGGTCCAGGGCAGAAAGGTCAGATTTGGAATGGGAGGGAGAGTTGAAGTGCTGAGCCACCGGGAGATCAGGTTGGTTATTGCGAACTGAGC
Organism: Okamejei kenojei; assembly: GCA_035221665.1. Lineage (NCBI taxonomy): Eukaryota > Metazoa > Chordata > Chondrichthyes > Rajiformes > Rajidae > Okamejei > Okamejei kenojei. The sequence continues at coordinate 98,623,100 of CM069131.1, forward strand.
GGAGGTGTTAGGGCGATGCGATCACCAAGTCTGTGCTTGGTCTCACCGATGTAGAGCAGTTGAAACATGGAACAGCGAATGCAATAGATGAGGTTGGAGGAGATGCAACCTCTGCCTCGCCTGGAAAGACTTTTTGGATCCTTGGATGGAGTCGAGGGGGGAGGTAACGTGACAGGTGTACCATTTATTGTGGTTGCAAGGGAAAGTACCAGGGGAGGGGGTGGTTTGGGTGGGAAGGCACAAATTGACCAGGGTGATATGGAGGTCACTTTGGAGATAAAATTAAAGGGGAGAATATACAGCTAATGACAACCCCCTTAGCAACATTGATGCACAGAGGGATCTTGGGGTCCAAATCAAAAGCTCCCTCAAATTGGCAACACAAGTTAATAAAGTGGTAAAGAACGTGAGTGGAATGCTTGCCTTCATCGGTTGGGGCATTGGGCATAAGAGTGCGGAAGTCATGTTGCAACTTTATTGGACCTTGGTGAGGCGAGATTTGGAATATTGTGTGCAGTTCTTGTCACCCCATTGCAGGAAGGATGTGACTTTTTGGAGAGGGTGCAGAAGAGGTTTACTAGAAAGGGATTTGAGACTGATGCCAAAGTGAGACTGGACAAACTTGGATTGTTTACTCCAGAACATCAGATTTTGTGGGAGACCCGGTAGAAATATATTAAATTATGGAGGGCATAGATACAGTAGATAGTCAGAACCTTATTTGCAGAATGGAAATACCAAAGACTAGAAGGCAGAGCTTTAAGATGAGAGGGGCAAAGTTGAATGAGAGGGGGAAATTTTTCTTTGCAATGAGAGTGTTTAGTGCCTGGAATGTGCTGGCAGGGCAAGTAGTGGAGGCAGATCCAATTGTGGCATTTAAGATTTAAGAGGCTTTTAGAAAGGTACATGGATGCATGCAGAGATTCGAGGGAGATGGATCGTGTACAGGCAGATCAGATTAATTTAACTTGGCATCATGTTCGGCACAGACATTGTGGGCCATTGGGCCTGTTCCTGTGCTGTACTGCTCTGTGTTCTGCATTGGTCTTTGGGTTGCCAATACATGAAATTTGTAAAAATAAAAATGAAAGGTATTATTAATGTGAGAGATTTGCTGATGATGAGAAAGTAAAACAAAAAAATGAGAACAGCGAAACATGACATCGTATATTTAATTGAGGCTAGCACAAAATAAAACTGAAAACCTAATCACTGTCATACATCATCCTTTAACTGGCAGTATTGCTATTCATTAGTATCAATTTGCTAACATATTAAGAGAAGCAGAGTTGCTGTTTCAGACTAAGAGATCCTGTTTTAAGTGACAATTAAACTGCTCTATGATACATGAGACTCACTAAGTCATGATAGTTGAACAATAACCTCATCTCACTCAATTCAATTAATAATGAAATACTGGGCAAGTCCAGGAACCTGTTAAGCCATCAGTAACAGTCAGACTTTGCCTTTCAGCATCCAGCATCATCATTATTCTCAGCTTCTCAGTACACAAGTGGAATGTGAAATTTATTACCTTACTGCCTAAGTAAAAAGAGAGAACTACGTAGCCTTTTGGTGAATAACCATCCGAATGCTAAAAGCGGGGCGTTGATGAATGGTGGACCAGAGGAAGTGAAGCTGATGTTTCAAATGAAGTTAACAATTGATTCAGCCTTGGAGCATTAAATTGCATAAAACAAAATGTTGACCCAGAGCTTTCATTAACAATAACAGATAAGGTGGAGGCACTCATTATTATTATTATGGATCTGACTGAAGAAGTTCAGAAGCACCTATCAAAGATATTCTAATTCTCCATAACAACATCATCACCTTCACATTCCTTGTTGATAGGTTTTGCATTTCAAGGAACTTGTGATATTTTTTATTTGTCCTCTGCCTAGGCTCTTTTTTTTTAAGTAGATTGATGCATTGAAGTACAGATTTTTTTTTTTTAAACTGGATTATTGACTTTTAGTGTTTTGCAATTATTTGGTTTAGAAAATTTTGATGCAGGACGGCAGTGATTGCATTGAGGTGAGTGAAGAGAGGAATCACTAGGATATTGCCTGGGATGGAATATTTCAGCTATGAGGAAAGATTATTGGAACAGAATTAGAACGTACTGTAGAACAGTAAAGGGCAGGTTCAGGCCCTTCAGCCCAGGATTTTTTGCTGACTATAATGCCAATTTGAACTACACTTGATCTATATCCTTCCATCCCTGCCTGTTCATGTGTCTGTCTAAATATCTATGAAATATTGCTTCCACCATCTCCCCAGCAATGTATTCTAGGCAACTATAATTCTCTGTGTAAAAATAATTGCTTCATAAATTTCCTTTAAACATTCTCCCTCTCACATCAAATTAATACCCTTTTGTATTTGATAAATCCACACCAGGAAAATGGCGCTGAGCTATCCAGTCTATACCTCTCATAATTTTATATACTTCTATCAGGACTCCAACGTGTCAGACAAAACAATCCAATTTTGTCCAACATCACATATCTAAATGCAATATTCACAACAAATTGAATGTAAAATTCTGTCATGTTAAAATTGCTATTTCCCAGAGGAATATTTATCTTAATATTATTAATAAATCCTCTCATCTAAAATAGCCAGTTCCTATCAGTTAAAAATCTTCAATCAATATTGCAGTGAATTTCTTACTGAGCACTACTGCTTCTTGATTTATAATATCTTACATTATAGTAATTGTTAGGAGGCCTATAAATGACCCCCAATGATACCCATGTTATTGTTATGCCAACCCAAACGTATTCTATGTATTGATGCTTCCAAGCTAAGATTTTTCTCACTACTGTAATTATTTTTTTTATTTTTATTAGTTACCAAACCATCTTTTGCTTTCTGACCAGCCTTCTGTATGTCAAATTACTGTATTTGCAAAGGCACAGGTATATTCATACGGTCTTTTCCTTCTTGCCATTGTGTTTTAATTACCCATTTCGCTATCTTGCACTATCAACTATTTATTTTTTCTTAACTACCCAAATTTTACTTTTGTTGAATCTGGCCCCATCTAATTAATTTAACTTTTTGTGTACCTGAGTTAATAAGACAATGGTCCTGAACAGACTCGTATGAATTTGGCCTTGCAGAATTAATTTCACCTTTGCAGCAAGGGTTTCCCATGAAGTAGCATACATCACTTCCACACAATTATGTATGTACCAAGCTACATGTGACAATAAACAAACCTTGAACCTTGTTTGAGCCCACTTTTTTATTTTTATTTTTTAATTTTCTCATTGTTTTTAAATTGCTGACCCTAAGCCAATTTTCACAGTTATGGCAGTAAACCTAATATTATTAATTTAATGGTTCTGCTATTTAATTTAGACAGCAGCTCATATTCCACTATCATACAGACCATCAAACACCCACATATATTAATCCCATTTTTCTGTTTCACAACTGGATATTTCCAATTCCAGTCCAAGCTCATCTACAACCCAAGGAGATTACCTTAACCCTGGCATTCGACAGGTAACGCAGCAATATGCTTACTGCTCATAACTGCAACGAACAGCATCTCTCCCCACTATTCTACAGCCTTCCACCACTAGTTAATCCTTTTTACTTCTCTATCTTTAGGGGGAATGTTTAACTTTTATATGTGGGGGCAGGGTAAGGGGGAAACTGTTTCCCAGTCGCTTCCTGGCGGGGACGCGACTATTTCTCCGAGTCGCGTCCTCGCCCCCCACCTCGCAGCCTACCAGCTGGATCGGAGCAGCCTTTCCTGCTGGGGACTGGGAAACGGACCAGAGTTGCAACAGCGACGGCGCGGCGCTGGATTCACCGCGGAGCGGGCGAGGCCTACCTGGGTCTCCGTTTGGAGCTCCGGAGCGTTGTGCCGCTGCTCCAACATCGTGGAGCTCTGGTTTGGAGAGCTTCCAATGCTGGCGGCGCTGAACAACTTTGTGGAGTCCTGGAGCCCTTTGCCGAGGGCTGCCAGCGTTGCATCTCCGCCCGGCACGCCCTGAGGACTTTGGGAGCCGCGGACTCCGGTAAGAAGTGGCCGACTTGTAGGTCCAGGCCACTGAGAATGAGCCCCCAGCCCCGACGTCGGACTTGCATCACCCCTGCGAGCGGGCCTGAACATTGGGCCGCCCGTAGCTGCGACTGCGGAGGGGTCGGGGAGGCCCCGGCCAGGGGGAACTGCGGGGAACTTTAGAGGAAGAGACTGACTTTGGTGCCTTCCCTCACAGTGGGAATTTTTGATCCTGCTGTGTGGGGATGTTTTATGTTGAATTCTATCAACTCTATAATGTGTTCTTTATTTTTACTGTATGGCTGTATGGTGATTTCATTTCACTGTGCCAATTGGCACATGTGACAAATAAATGTATCTTGATCTTGAATGGGTCCCCTGCACTGCAGTGCTCTGTCTTCCTCAGTCTTTCTGTACTCCCTTCACTTATACACTTAGATTGTAAGAACCTTGTATGAGTTGGAGACAAAGGTCATAGTTCTTCCAAGGATCCCTTCTCTATCTCCACACACCCAGTCAACTGATCAAATACACAGCATTTAGGTAAAAGGGCTTGAATGCGTCCAGGAGGTATAGATTCAGGAACCTCCTCTCTCTGATTCATTACAATTTCCTAAACTTTGATTCTGATAGCCCAGGAGCCGTTGGAGAGGTTGCGGTGGGAGGAGTAACGTCCAAGCCAGGTGAGTTTAAAACCCGATCGCGGGGCTTTGCTTTACAGGGGCCCAGGAGCCGTTGGAGCGGTTGCAGTGGGAGGAACCCAAACCTGTAACGTTCCATTCGCATTTCAAAACAAGTGGGCTTGAGGAAGTCGCTGATCGGTGGAAGCGGACAAGAGGGAGCAGCTGATTGGCAGTCAGATCCCTGCTGATTTCTTCCAGCACTTTGTATTGTATCCAGGGGGGAGTATGAGGGCCAGGGCTGTTTACTCTTCTGGATGTCAGATGTGGGAGGTCAGGCAGTTTGATAGCCTTCCAGATGTCCACATCTGTGCCAGGTGCATCGAGATAGGGCACCTAAGAGACCGTATTAGAAACCTGGAGCAGCAGCTCGATGACCTCCGTCTGGTCTGGGAGAGCGAGGAGGTCATAGAGAGGAGTTACAGAGATGTGGCCACTTTTGGGGAAGGTGTGACCTGTACAAAAATGAAGGGTTGCACTTGAACCCGAGGGGAACCAATATCCTGGCGGGGAGATTTGCAAAGGCTACTGGGGAGACTTTAAACTAGATCGGTTGGGGGGGAGGGACTCAAATAGAGAAAGCTAGTAGCCAGTGTGTGAGGCTGGAGGCAGAAAAGGGAAGCACTCGGACCCAACATGTAGGGGGGGTAGAAGAAAAAAATAATAAACAGAGAATAAGAGGTGGTGGGTTTCTTAAATGTGTGAGCAGAGAGACAGTGGGGTTTAAAATGAGGGTAGAAGCAATAGGTAGCAAGGTGAAAAGAAAAGGTGGCCGGCAGACAAATCCAGGGCAAAAATCAAAAAGGGCCACTTTTCAACATCATTGTATAAGGGGTAAGAGCGTTGTAAAAACAAGCCTGAAGGCTTTGTGTCTCAATGCAAGGAGCATTCGTAATAAGGTGGATGAGTTGAACGTGCAGATAGCTATTAATGATTATGATATAGTTGGGATCACGGAGACATGGCTCCAGGGTGACCAAGGCTGGGAGCTGAACATCCAGGGATATTCAATATTCAGGAGGGATAGACAGAAAGGAAAAGGAGGTGGGGTAGCGTTGCTGGTTAGAGAGATTAACGCAATAGAAAGGAAGGACATTAGCTTGGAGGATGTGGAATCGATACGGGTAGAGCTGCGTAACACTTAGGGGCAGAAAACGCCAGTGTGTGTTGTGTACAGGCCACCTAACAGTAGTATTGGAGTTGGGGGTGGGCTCAAACAGGAAATTAGAAATGCGTGCAACAAAGGTAAAACAGTTATAATGGGTGACTTCAATCTACATATGGATTGGGTGAATCAAATGGCAGGGGTGCTGAGGAAGAGGATTTCTTGGAATGTATGCGGGATAGTTTTCTAAACCAACATGCAGAAGAACCATCGAGAGAGCAGGCTAATCTAGACTGGGGATTGAGTAATGAGGAAGGGTTAGTTAGCAGTCTTGTTGAGCGTCGCCCCTTGGGCAAGAGTGACCATAATATGGTTGAGTACTTCATTAGGATGGAGAGTAATATTGTTAATTCAGAAACACGGGTCCTGAACTTAAAGAAAGGTAACTTTGAGGGTATGAGACGTGAATTGGCCAAGATAGACTGGCAATTGGTTCTTAAAGGGTTGACGGTGGTTACGAAATGGAAGGCATTTAAAGACTGCATTGATGAACTACAGCAATTGTTCATCCCAGTTTGGCAAAAGAATAAATCGGGGTAGTGCATCCGTGGATAACAAGGGAAATCAGGGATAGTATCAAAACAAAAGGTGAAGCATACAAATTAGCCAGAAAAAGCAGCCTACCAGAGGACTATGAGAAATTCAGACCAGCAGAGAACAAAGGGCTTAATTAGGAAAGGGAAAATAGATTATGAAAGAAAACTGGCAAGGAACATAAACGACTGCAAAAGTTTTATAGATATGTGAAGAGAAAAAGATTATTTAAAACAAATGTAGGTCCCTTGCAGTCAGAAACAGGTGAATTGATCATGGGGACAAGGACATGGCAGACCAATTGAATAACTACTTTGGTTCGGTCTTCACTAAGGAAGACATAAATAATCTGCCGGAAATAGCAGGGGACCGCGGATCAAATGAGATGGAGGAACTGAGTGAAATACAGGTTAGCCGAGAAGTGATGTTAGGTAAATTGAATGGATTAAAGGCCGATAAATCCCCAGGGCCAGATTGGCTGCATCCCAGAGTACTTAAGGAAGTAGCCCCAGAAATAGTGGATGCCTTAATGGTAATTTTTCAAAACTCTTTAGATTCTGGATTGGAGGGTAGCTAATGTAACCCCGCTTATTCTAGAGTCAGTTTTGCCAGAGTCAGTTATTAAAGATGGGATAGCAGCACATTTGGAAAGTGGAGAAATCATTGGACAAAGTCAGCATGGATTTACGAAAGGTAAATCATGTCTGACGAATTTTATAGAACTTTTCGAGGATGTAACTAGTAGAGTGGATAAGGGAGAACCAGTGGATGTGTTATATCTGGACTTTCAGAAGGCTTTCGACAAGGTCGCACATAAGCGATTAGTATAGAAACTTGAAGCACACGATATTGGGGGTTCAGTATTGATGTGGATAGAGAACTGGCTGGCAAACGGGAAGCAAAGAGTAGGAGTAAATGGGTCCTTTTCAGAGTGGCAGGCAGTGACTAGTGACTAGACAGCAAGGCTCAATGCTGGGACCCCAGCTATTTACAATATATATTAATGATTTGGACGAGGGATTTGATTGCAACATCTCCAAGTTTGCAGAGGACTCGAAGCTGGGGGGCAATGTTAGTTGTGAAGAGGATGCTTGGAGGCTGCAAGGTGACTTGGATAGGCTGGTTGAATGGGCAAATGCATGGCAGATGCAGTATAATGTGGATAAATGTGAGGTTATCCACTTTGGCGGCAAAAACAGGAAGGTAGACTATTATCTGAATGGTGGTCGACTAGGAAAAGGGGAGATGCAACGAGACCTGGGTGTCATGGTACACCCGTCATTGAAAGTAGGCATGCAGGTGCAGCAGGCGGTGAAGAAAGTGAATGGTATGTTAGCATTCATTGCAAAAGGATTTGAGTATAGGAGCAGGGAGGTTCTACTGCAGTTGTACAGGGTCTTAGTGAGACCACACCTGGAGTATTGCATACAGTTTTGGTCTCCAAATCTGAGAAAACACATTCTTGCCATAGAGGGAGTACAGAGAAGGTTCTCCAGACTAATTCCTGGGATGTCGGGACTTTCATATGAAGAAAGACTGGATAGACTCAGCTTGTACTCGCTAGAATTTAGAAGATTGAGGGGGGATCTTATAGAAACTTACAAAATTCTTAAGGGGTTGGACAGGCTAGATACAGGAAGATTGTTCATGATGTTGGGGAAGTCCAGGACCAGTGATCACAGTTTAAGGATAAGGGGGAAATCTTTTAGGACCGAGATGAGAAAAACATTTTTCACACAGAGTGGTGAATCTCGGGAATACTCTGCCACAGAAGGTAGTTGAGGCAAGTTCATTGGCTATATTTAAGAGGGAGTTAGATGTTGTCCTTGTGGCTAAAGGGATCAGGGGGTATGGAGAGAAGGCAGATACGGGATACTGAGTTGGATGATCAGCCATGATCATATGAATGGCGGTGCAGGCTTGAAGGGCCGAATGGCCTACTCCTGTACCTATTTTCTACGTTTCTATGATATCTAATGGCATGTAGCTGGACGTTAGGTACTTTTATGTTGACCTGACTTCTAATGGGCCAACAGAACTGTTCCACCAGTAGAAAATTGACATTAAATTATATTTCATTCTACCATCCATCATATGCCACATTCTGCATGTCATGAAGTAAAATGGAGCTATGTGATCAAATTTCTTAAGCTGCAAGATTCTGTAGATGTTCTGTAGATAGTGGGCAGTGCATCAAACAAACCCTAGTGAGATCACAAACTTGAGTCCATCATAAAAACGACAAAGACTATTGTATTTTATTTTCCTGAATTTTATTTCAATATATTCTTGACGGGGAGACTGGCCTGTGAGTTAATTTAAATCATTTTTAAAAGATTCAAGATTTAAGAGAGTTTATTGTCATGTGTCCAAGATAGGACAATGAAATTCTTGCTTTGCTTCAGTACAACAGAATATGGTAGGCATGAATGCAGAACGGATCACTGTGTCCATTTACCATTGTATAAATATATACACACATGAATAAATAAAACAGATAAAGTGCAAGTAAACAGATAATGGGCTATTAATGTTCAGAGTTTTGTTTGAGTTGATTTCAACTGATGGCTGTGGGGAAGCAGCTGTTTCTGAACGTGAACGTTGCAGTCTTCAGGCTCCTGCACCTTCTACCTGAAGGTAGCAGGGAGATGAGTGTGGTGCCAGGATGATGTGGGTCCTTGATGATGCTGCCAGCATTTTTGAGGCAGCGACTGCGATGGATCCCTTCGATGGTAGGGAGGTCAGAACTGATGATGGACTGGGCAGTGTTTACTACTTTTTGTGTATTTTTCGCTCCTCGGCACTCAAGTTGCCGAACCAAGCCACGATGCAACTGGTCAGCATGCTCTCTACTGTGCACCTGTCGAAGTTAGAGAGAGTCCTCCTTGACATAATGACTCTCTGTAATCTTCTCAGGAAGTAGAGGGCTGATGTGCTTTCTTTATAACAGCATCAGTGCTCTTGGACCAGGAGAGATCTTCAGAGATGTGCACGCCCAGGAATTTGCAGCTCTTGACCCTTTCCACCATCGACCCGTTGATATAAACGGGACTGTGGGTCCCCATCCTACCCCTTCCGAAGTCCACAATCAGTTCCTTGGTTTTGCTGGTGTTGAGGGTCAGGTTAGTGTGCTGGCACCATTTGGTCAGTTGGTCAATCTCACTTCTATACTCTGACTAGTCACCATCAGTGATACGTCCCACAACAGTGGTGTCATCAAAGAACTTGATGATGGAGTTCGCATTATGACCGGCTACGCAGTCATGAGTATAGAGTGAGTACAGCAGTGGGCTGAGCACGCAGCCTTGAGGTGCTCCCGTGCTGATTGTTATCGAGGCTGACACTTTTCCACCAATTCGAACAGTCTGTGGTCTGTGAATGAGGAAGTCAAGGATCCAATTGCAGATGCACAGAGACCCAGTTTGGTAACCAGCTAGAAGGGAACGATTGTATTAAATGCCGAGCTGTAATCAATGAATAACAGCCTGACATATGAGTTTTTGTTGTCCAAGTGGTCCAGAACGGAGTGGAGAGCCAATGAGATCGCATCCACCATTGATCTGTTGTGGTGGTAAGCGAACTGCAGTGGTCCAAGTTTTTGTTGAGGTAGGAGTTGATTTGCGCCATAAACAACCTCTCAAAACACTTCATCACCACTGGCATGAGTGCCTCTGGTTGACAGTCGTTGAGGCACATCACCTTGCTCTTCTTTGGCACTGGTATTATTGATGCCCTTTTAAAGCAGGAGGGAACCTCAGACCTCAGAAGTGAGAGGTAGAAAATGTCCGTAAATACTCCAGCCAGTTGGTCCAAAGTTTTTAGAACATGACCGGGTATACCATCAGGTCCAGGCGCTTTTTGAGGGTTCACCCCTCTGAAAGATTTCCTGACGTCGGCCTCTGTGACTGACTGAAACACCATCACAGTGAATGGGGGCTCGAGAAGGCACATCAGTGTTCTCCCTATAAAAGCGTGCGCAAAACACATTGAGTTCGTCAGGGATTGATGTTTCGCCAACATTCGAGCTACCTCCTGATTTCGCCTTGTAGGAGACGGTTGCATTCAGGCCCCGCCACAGCTGCCGAACATCTGTCTCATCCTCCAGCTTGGAGCAGAAGTCCCTTTACGCCTTTTTGATGGCCATATCTGGACTTCTTGTAGACCACTGTATCATCAGACATGAATGCCCGGTGTCTGGTCTTCAGGAAAGTGCGGATCTCAAAGTTCATCAAAGGCTTCTGATTGGGAAACACTCGAAAATGTTTTTGTCGGGATGCAGTCCTCCACACATTTCTTTATGAAGTCTGTAACGAGTGTGGCATATTCGTTCAGGTCCGTTGCCGAGTCCCTGTACATTGCCCGGTCTAGAGACTCCAAACAGTCCTGGATATGTTCCTCTGCCCCCCTCGACCAGCTCTGTACAGTCCTCACCTCTGGCGGTGCGCTCTTTAATTGCTGCCTGTAGGCTGGAAGAAGCAGCACCGCAGTATGGTCAGATTTACCAATGTGAGGGCGAGGAATGGAGCGATAGGCATTCTTGATGGTGTTGTAGTAGTGGTCGAGGGTATTTGGGCCTCTGGTGCAGCAGGAGACATGTTGGTGAAGTTCGGGAGGGATTTCATGAGGATTGTTTTATTTAAGTCCCCAGCTATGGTGGTAAATGCCTCTGGGTAACACGTCTGGTGTTTGTTGACCACAGTGTGCAGCTCCTCCAGTGCCATATGGACATCTGCCTGGAGTGGGATGTAGACCGCGGTCAGGATGATGGAGATGAATTCCCTCGGAAGGTAGAAGGGACGGCACTTCACCGCCAGATGTTCGAGGTGTGGAGAGCAGGAGTTGGACAGGACTGCCATGTCTGAGCACCACGCAGAGTTGACCATGAGGCAGACGCCCCCTACTCTCCCTTTCCCAGATGCCTGCGTACGGTCCATATGGTGGATGGAGTATCCTTCAGCCTGGACCACTGAGTCTGGGGAGCTGGGGGTAAGCCATGTCTCTGTGAAACAGAACACAGAGCATTCCCTCAGCTCCCTTTGATAAAGCAGTCTTGCCCTTAAGTCCTCCACTTTATTTTCAAGGGACTGTACATTGGCAATACAATACAATAAAATATTTTATTCCAAGTCATTTGAACCTCAGTAAGGCTCAAACGAAACTCTGTTTCCACAACCATACAAACAATGACAATTCCGACAAAACATACAAACAATTCAATTTACACAAACATCCATCACAGTGAATCTCCTCCTCACTGTGATGGAAGGCAAAGTCTTTTCTCTCCCCTGCACCATTTTTCTCCCGATGTCGAAGCCCCAGGAGGGCGATGGTATGTCCCATGGCCATTTAAGGCAGCGCCGGGCGATGAACAGCCCAGCTCCAGGCCCAAATGTCACAAAGTTCGAGCCCCCGGCGGGCGCTGGAATGTCCCGCGGTCGTTAAAGCCGTGCCGGGCGATGTACGGCCCCGCTCCGGGTTGTTTCAACCCCGTGACATGGGCTGGAGAGGTTGTGTTGCGGGAGCTCCGAAAAGCGGTCTCCCACCCAGACCCGCGAGCTCCCGATATCCCGTCCACCGGTCTGCAGCTGGAGGCTCCAGAGTCGGGCTGCAGGAGCGAGCCACCACCGCTCCCCATGCTCCGAGGCCGGCCAGCCCCATGATGGTGAGTAGTCCGCAGCTCCACAAACAGTTCAAAAACAGACAGGCTGTAGGGGCTGCTGCAATGTGAGTCGCGCGCCGATAGAATGGTAGGGACAGGGTTGCAATACAGAGAATGTGACCAGTAAAATCAATTTTACTTTGGAGTCATGTGAGTGACTACGTGAAGAAGGCCATTAGCTCGCATGCGCGCCATTGCGTTGCCTTGCTCTGCGCAAACGAGCCGATTGGCAACAGAGTTGCTCTGTCCAGTGGTAAGTTCAATCTGACGGCAAGTCTTACCTTATTTCCAGGTTCTTGAGTTTTCTTTTTTGCTGGAATCTCTGTTCAGAGATATACTTGCTCGACATAATTGGGGTGAAGTCTGGATGGGCCGCAAAACCGGTCATGGACCGCGGGGAATCCCGGTCTCGGTCACGGATACCGGGACCAAGGGGAAACCGGCTACAGAGACTGCGGAAGTGCGGGCAGCCGGCGGCCATCGGGTTGGCCACCCAAAAGTCACTGACAACACAGTCAGTGGCTTCCAGACTGGCTGTGGTTCCCTAGAAGGGGGTAATACTAACCACAAGCCGGCAAGATCTGTAAGGTATGTAAGCCAGGATTCCCCCCCACATACTGGGGCCAGCTATTTCCAGACCGATGTGGTTCCCCAGGTAGGGGGCAAACCAACAGCAGTGGGGCAGGCCTGTGGTAGTCAGGCCAGGAGGGACCCCACCAACATATAGCGATCAGCTGCTTCCAGACCGCTGTGGGTCCCCAGAAAGGGGGTAAAACCAAAGGTAAGACGGTCAGGCATGTGGACTAGGGGAGTCAGGCCTGGAGGTTTCCTGATAGAGAGGATCCCCTCCTACATGGGTAACGTCTTTAAATGTTCAAACCCACATGGAGCATCTGATGGAGAGGTGCTCCACAATGATATACTCCCTGTGGAGGGGAGTGCGAGTGGTCAGTATGTAACTGACTTCAAATTTAAAGTATGTCCGTGGATCATACTGGAGCACATGCATATGGCTTCAAGAGATACTCGCAAATGCTACAAGTGCGGGCAGTGCACAACAACAAAATCAGGGTGACATTGGAGGACATGAAATCCAGGAAATGAAACCAGCCGCCGAATCGTCTCTTCAGGTAAGACTTTTCCCACGGGTAAGACCAGGATGAGGAAGCAAAAAGCTGTCGGACTAATCAAGGTACCGATGACGAGCAAAGCTGCATCGGTAGGCGACGACACACCCCACACCTCCATCGGGGGCAGCGGAAATATGGCCAGCGTTGTCTTTCGAGGCAGGCTCAGAATTATGGCCAGAGTTGTCTTACAAGGCAGGCTCAGTATGATGAGGTTTTCAGACCAAGGCCCAAGCAGGTCTCAGGGGAAATATGGAATCTACGCACCCTACCAGTCCTACTTTCCAATCAAGGAGGGGAAAAAGAACCTGCATCAGCGGGCTTTGGGCTTACCATAAGACCACTGGTAGCCATGGAGGTAGGTGGCTCTGGTTCTTCCAAAACAAGGGGTTGCACACCATTTACATGTTGGTAATATTTACACTTGTGTTTTGTACAAGTGACAATGATAACAAGAGATTCAGATCTGGGTTTAATAAACTGATGATAACATGTGATTACTTTATACTGCACAACATACATAGGTTCCAAGCAGGTTTGGGATTGGGGCCGGAGTTGTCTTTTGAGACAGGCCCAGTATTATGGGCAGGATTGCCTTTCAGGACAGGGTGAAAGATGGAGGATGTCACTTCATCCAGATTTAACTCGTATGTGCAGTATAGACTTTCAAAATGGGAAACTTCGTTACTGTTTAATTATTGATTCTATAGGAGCTATATGGCAAGCATCGATCTCAAAGATGCATGCTATTCAGTTCCCATTCACAAGGATCACCGGATATTTGAAATTTATCTGGATTGGTCAAGCCAACAGTTAAAGCATTGCAAAATGGGCTAGCTTCAGCTCCTAGGTTTATTTACCAAATTACTTAAACCGGTGCTTGGGCTGCTCAGAGCTCTAGAACATTTGTTATCATCTCTCTGGATGATATTTTATACACTGTATTTTACTAAAATTAAATGTTGCAGCCCAAACTATATTTGAGGAATTGGGGTCCTTTAATCCATCCAGTTAAATTTAAGTTGCTACCAATCGGAACAATTGACTATTGGGATTTACATTTAACTATCAACTTAACAGGGACTGCCCTGGGGCAAGAGATGGAATTAACAGAAGCCTGTAACAACCTCGTAGATATTAAGCAGCCTTCTATTCATCAAGTGTAATTGGCAATTTAGCAGCTGTGTTTCAGTGGTGCAAATTGGGCCTTTGCATGATCAGAACTTACAACGTGCAAAGAATTAACCTCTCAAGTACCATGTAGGTCATTGTTAATAGACCTATGCCTTTCCCAGCTGAAGCTACCAAATTTACAATGGTGGCAGCATTCAGCATTGCTCCAGTAATTTTGGTCAGTAATCCTCAGTAATTACAAACTGATGCTAGTCCTCAAAGATGAGAACTTACGACTGCCATCTCCAGTTACGGAGGCGGATGCGGTTTGCATGAGTCACCAATTTTTCAGTTATTGGTATCGACTGCTTATAAACGGTGCATCCTATAGGTTAAAGGTTATTGTGAGAATATGCATAATCTGCATGCTCAACTCCAAGTTAATACACTATGGTAGTGGCATATGTTAGTCACATAGGTGCAATAAAGTTAAAGTATCCCATGATATTTACCTAACCTCATTTGAGGCTATTGTATCATCAAGTGAAATCAATGACAACACAGAATGGATGTTGGATCACAAAGTATTAAATGTCATCATGGCTCCATAGAACATCGAATATCGATATGTTTACATCCAGGCTCATTTACCAGTAGTAAATATGTGGCATGCAGTGGTGAGAAATACATTATCGCCACACTGGGGAGGAATATTACTTGCATATCTTTCTTCCATACTACCACATCAGTCGGGTCTTGCAATAAATCCAGCAAGACACCGCTTCAGGCGTTTCGAACTGCCTGACTGGCATATGCAGCCATGGTTCCTGCTAATGTTGGGAATAACATAGAACCTAATATGGTTATTCAAAACATTAAACTTGCTGGTTCTGCCTGTGAAACGGGAAACCAGCCTCTGCAAGAAAATCAATTCATTGACTTGCAGACTCTGAGACGACTATGCCTGCGGCTCGGGTTGTCAGACCGGCCCATGAAGTGCTCACTGCAGAGAGCAGGGAAAGCACCAAAAGACAGCACATTTCCACTTCAACAGATGGGAAGCATTTTGTTTAAATACACGTGTTACATACTCTACAGCACGGATAACTGACATCTAACAGTTCATTTTCAAATAGGTCTTTGACAATAATTAAGTTAGTGCCATTAACTGTGCCAACGTTACTTCTCATCATATTTGCCGCAGCAGTGGGACCCACACTGTCAGTCTCGCCCTCTGATATCCAGAATGATATAGGGTATCTTTAACACAAGTTCTCCCTGGTCCGGTTACACGGACGTATGGGACATAGACGTAATGTTAACATTACTTCACCAGGGGACTACAGCAACATCTTTATCTTTAGCCGGCTCACGTAATGCACTTATCCTCATGGCACTGGCCACAGTGCAACGGGTCCAGTCACCACACACATTGCGACTGGACAGGATGGTAACATTTGCTAATAACATAATATTTTATGTTTTGATTTAATTAAACAGAGCTAACCAGGGGCGTTAGGTCACAAACTAGTTTCATGGCATACCCTATGGACCTTCGGTAATGTGTGGTCACACATTTACAACTATACGTCTAGGTCACCTAGAGCCTCAAAGTCTCCAAACTAGCAATGTTTGTTAGTTACAAAAAACTTCATAAAAATAATTAGTTCTACCATCTGCAGGTGGATAAAACAAGGTTTTGGCTATGCATAAGTCGCTACTAATATTTACAACACTCACTCCACCAGGGCTGCTACTACATCAGCCCCAAGGGTTATGTATGTTCCACTGGACCACATCCTCGCGGCTGCAGGATGGTCAAACGAACATGCTTTACCAACATTTTATATAACCCATTGCCAAACCGGGGGTATTTGCCAACTCCATTTTAGATACTGCTTTATAGTTTCCCCCTGGATGAAAGGGGTCACTATTATTTTCTTTTGATGATTAAAGAATCAGCATTTTAACAAATTAAGTTATGTCTGAATGCATTAATCTTTTTCACTCATCCATGGTCACTTCATGCAGTGTGTAATGCATGGACTCGTTTCTTGCATGAAATCACAGAGCTTTGAAATTTCATGTAGTCACTCACGTGACTCCGAAGTAAAATAGTAAGATTAAATGAGAACTTACCAGTTTGAAGTTTGATCTTGATTTTATGAGGAGCTACGATGAGCGATTACATGCCCACCGCTCCCAACCCTCATATTATTAAAGTTATCTGGTAGTTCTACTCTTCTCTAATCTTACTATATTCTGTTCAACCATTATTATCTGTGATTTCACACCGCTGCTTTGAAGATTGACGCGCATGCGAGCTAACGGTGTTCTTCATGTAATCGCTCATCGTAACTCCTCATAAAATCAAGATCAAACTTCAAACTGGTAAGTTCTCATTTAATCTCACTATTTTGTAGCACTGTTTTTATTCTCAAATGGCATATTTGAGGAACGTATTGAATTGAGCCGCTCCAGAAAGTTGACAGAACGATTCTAAATGTATGTCACTCTAATGCTGATGAAACAATGTCTTAGATAAGCATATAATGCATTGATTCCCATTCAACACTCCTCCCAGGCATTGTCCATGAAATCAGGCTATGCTCTTCCCAGGTGGGGCTTTTTTCAGGCATTCTCAGAACAATAAGTATTTAATAGTTTAGTTTTGTTTAGGGATACAGCAGGGAAACAGGCCCTTCGGCCCACTGAGATGGCACTGACCAGCGATCCCCGCACATTAACACTACCCTACATGCACTTAGAACAATTTTTACATTTATACCAATCCAATTAACTTACAAACCTGTAGATCTTTGGAGTGTGGGAGGAAACCAAATATCTTGGAGAAAACCCACGCAGAAGTGGCCGATTGTCAAAACCCCCAACTCCACTTGTTATGTAAAATTGTTGGGCAATTATTTCATAGTTTTGTGGTATGAAGAGCACTGTGTTATTTGTGGTACCTTATCCATGTTAAATTGATTAAAGGTTCAAGTTATTAGTTTTTCTACCCCAAAGTTGAGGGGGGAGATGTGATGTAATTAAAGGGAAGATGTGATGTATATGTAATATAAATGCCAGTGCCCCTTGAGGCCAAAAGCAGAAGCTCGCAAATGTGCCTGTGCTTCGTGACTGAGGGTGGGTGAACTTCTAGAGGTTTACTGGTTGTGCAGATTAAATCCTTCTTACAAGATGTCGGACCTGTATTCATTGTGCTAGTCACAACAGGGTCTTACAGGAGACATTACACAGACGACACAGCTTTGATATGCAAACATCCCCCCATGCCCAGCACCCCAGCCCCTTATCAAACAGTCCTGATCAACTGATGCCCCTGTGACATCCTTGCACCCCTCTTATGGATTTTAATAGGCAGATGTCAAGGATAGGTTTAGAGATATGTGGGCCAAAAGGCAGGTGGGGCTAGTGTAGATGGGGCATTTTGGTCGGTTTGGGCACGTTGGGCCGAAGGGCCTGTTTCCGTTCTGTATGATCTGTCTCTATTATCCCTGGCTAGCTCCACCATGACCCCAATCATATTTTGGATTTCATCCTCGAGTCTCATTTCTAAAATGGATTTCCCCAAAACAGGCCCCAATTCCAAACCTATCCAAGGTTTGACTTCCCATGTTCCACAATGACCCGGTGTTAATATTATTGCCACATATAAACTAGTTGTGCCATGTACTACATTTTCTTTGGAACAACAGAGATCGGTGGGAGATGAGATCTGATAGAAGTAGATACAATTATGAGAGGCATAGATTCGACCTTTTCCCAGGGTGGAAATATCAAATACTAGATTGCATAGCTTTAAGGTGAGAGGTACAAATTTTAAAGGAGATGCACGGGGCAATTTTACACAGAAGGTGTGGGTGACTGGAACGTGCTGCTCTCGGTGGAAGAATTGGGTATGAACTTGGCATTTAAGAGGCTTTAAGGTAGGTACATGGATATGCAGGGAATTGAGGAAAATGGACAATGTATTGGTAGATTAGTTTATGTTAGCATTATGTTTAGCACAGACATTGTAGGCTGAAGGGCCTGCTCCTATGTTGTATTGTTCTATCTATGTTCTACATATATTCAAGGTCATATTTCTGGACTTTAAAACACAAAATACAAAACACAATGAAAAAAAACTATAATTAGATTTACATTGTATAGATATGAAATTCAAGATATCTCATTGTTAGGCACTTGGGAAGCGTTAACATTGCCATTGATGAGAAACTATGCTAATCTGATCGTTCCAACTCATGCTTGCCCATAAAACCCAAGATTAATACAGTGGGGGTCGGAGAAGTGATACTGTACATTGTCCCACTAGAATAATTTTAATACGTTAATCAGACGACATGAGCTACTTTTAGGAACTGACATCTACGCAGGACTTGCCGAATTACTCTCTGATGTAATTAATCATCAGTTTGTTATTTAAATAAGTGTTAATTTATTCTGTCACCCTCATTGTCAATTGGCTGATGAGGAGAAGCACAGCAGTAATGCAGTCTTAAATTACCACCCACTGTGGTCATTGAGGCATTCACCGCATTATGGGATGCTCACGATCTATAGATAATATATATAGTAGCTTTAACTGTTTCATATATTTTATTCATATTCATTAAAGTTTCATATGTTTTTGGAGAGTTTTCAGAACAACTAAAGATTAGATATTGGAAAAAAAGTGTTTATGCGGTGGATACATAATACCTGAATTTTTATACCTGTAAAGTAGCAAAAGAAGATTTGGGGGGAAATTTCAAAGTAATAAATGCAGTCTGTGAAAATAGAGTTTTGCTGAGTTGTCATCAAAAAAACAGCGTAGTGAGACTAATTGGAGAGTTATTTCATGGAACTGCATTCCACCATGGCCCCAAATAGCTCCCTTTTGTGTGACATTTTTATTCAATGACTTTTCAGTCTATTAATAAGTAAGTTGCTTCTTGAAAGATTTTCTAGCACATTTATTTAAATATACTTCCAGTAATAACTATATTAAAATATTTGTCAAATTTAAAATCATCCATCATTCAATTCTGTAGTAGTTCTGAACAATTACCTCTGATAATTTAAACTGATAATTCTGAAATACTGTCAAGTTGAGAAGTTGAGATGCACGAGAGATTGATTACCACCATTAACTTTAATTTAAAAATGTATGATGGAAATACAATTTATATGGAAGCAATTTAAAGGCTTGTTTTCACCCCATAACAATGCAGATTAAGAGAATGAACGGACATACACTAATTGTGGAATTTGTAGCAGTGTGCATGTGCATGGTTGTTGAGCTGTTGCCAGCATTATGGAATGTTATCCAAGTTATAGACATCACCACGTTATGTCAGTAGCTGGGAGAATCAATGGGCCAAGAGAAACTTCATTTGTAAAATTAACTGTTTTACTCTCTCCACAGATACTGCCTGATCTGCTGGAGATTCCCAAAATTCTCCCTTTGGTGTCAGTTATTTGCAGTATCTGACCTGCATTTTTATAAAGAAGGGTCGTGACCCGAAATATCACCTATACATGTCCTGCAGAGATGCGGCCTGACCTGCTGAGTTACTCCAGCACTTTGTGTCTTTTTATTTTGGGAACCAGCAACTACAATCCACGTTGTCTGCATTTTTATACATCTCTTTGTTCCCTTTCTTACTTCCCTCATTAATCTATCAGCCTGTTAGCTTTATATACAACGTTTCACTATATCAATCTGACTTCACTGTCTGAAATATTCCTTCTGTCCTATCCATCTGACCTCCACCATCTTTGCAATTTAAAACCAACTTGTTTTCTCAATTTTCCATTTCTGATGAAAATACCTTAGGCTGAGATGTCAATGCTGTTCCTCTGTCTACAGTCATCACCAGCTGAATGTTTCCTGCATTTAATGTATCTTATTTCAGCTTTCCAGAATTTGTTTTTATTTTTAAGACATTGCATTGGTATAAATTAGTCATTTTTAGGTTGGGAACCTGTAACCAAAAGGTTAGCACCAAGATTAGAGCCTTAGTGACTTGATGCTGAAACCAATTGTGTGTGGGTAAATCAAGCAACATCAAGAAGACTTTTACATTAAGACAGAATAAATACCACAAATAACATCAGTAATATAACCATTCCAATGAATTTAGCAGAAGATGTTTTAAGGAACTACTGCATTCTGGGTTGATCAGATGATCTGATGAATGAATTTTGGTGAAACAACAAGCTGAGTATTAAACTCCTGGGAATGGAACTTGCTTAGTTTTTTTATGTGTGAAGACTACAGAACATTCTTACAGTGCAGAAGTCTGACTCTTTTAGTGTTAGATTGTGTTTTTATTAAGTACGTTCTTGATGGAGATTAGGCTACAGATATTGAGTTTGAGTTAGTTTATTATCACGTGTTGCGAGATACAATGAAAAGCTTTTTTTGCATGCTAACCAGTCAACAAAAAGACATTACATGGTTACAATCATGATCATGATAATGATCATAATCATACTTTATTAGGCAAGTATGTTTTGCAGCAGACGTAGAATTTGATTTGCGAAACGGGGGCTTAGCTTTACCAAATTTTATGTTCTATTATTGGGCAGTTAATATTAGAAATATGAATTTTTGGTTAGGAGAAATAGATAATAAACCAAATTGGTTAAAAATGGAAAGAGAAGACTGTTTTCCATTTGAAATTAGCTCTATAATATTTGCTAATATTAATGTACCTAAGAAAACTTATAGTGAAAATTTGATAATAGAAAGTGGAATACGTATTTGGAAACAAATAAAGAAAACACTAAAACTAAAATTTATACCGCTAGCTCTTACAATTGCCAATAATTTTACGTTTAAACCGTCAATGATGGATAAAGCTTTTATACAATGGAAAAATAAAGGAATTCTAAATATAGGGGATCTTTATAAGGATAATTCATTTCTTTCATTTCAAGAATTACAACAAACTTACGGGCTTCATAATAATGAATATTTCAGATATTTACAAATCAGAAACTATATTTCTGCAAATACACAAGAACTTAGAAATAGAAAGAGTGAAATTTTAGATGAATGCTTGAATAAACACCCAAATACAGAAAAAATGATATCATACATTTATAATATTTTGTTGGAAAGTGATATCCCATCATCGGAAATACATAGACAGCGCTGGGAAAATGAACTAAGTCAAATAATAAGTCCAGAAATATGGGAAGAAAGCCTACAACATATACATTATTGCTCTTTAAACGCTAAACATGCACTTATACAGTTTAAAATCTTACATAGATTACATTATTCTAAATCTAAACTACATAATATATTTCCAAAACTATCACCTATATGTGATAAATGTCAAATCATGGAAGCAACTCTGTCACACTCATTTACTAATTGTACGAAGATTTTACAATATTGGAATGAAATATTCAAAATAATCTCGAAAGTTATTAATATTACTATGATTTATGACCCAAAGTTAATCATACTTGGAGTACCGGAAATGGAACAAATAATTACAAGGAATCATAGAACTTTTATCGACTATTCTTTAATAATTGGGAAAAATTAATATTAAAATTTTGGAAAGGCCCTGTATCCCCAACAATTAAAATGTGGAATACAGAAATGACGGAGACACTTCACTTGGAGAGATTGAGACTTGTCCTCATGGACAGGTTAGATCTCTTCAAGGAGATATGGTCTCCCTATATTAAATATCTACAGGGTCACAACGGTTCGGCGCAGGGACTTGACTGAGGCCTGAATATCTGAGTGGATGAAGAAATACACATAACAAATCATGAATGTATCTCCAAGATTGGATTACTTAGTAATACTTCAATCTCCATCAAACTTTTCACACTTTCTTTTCTATTTTCTATTCCTTTTTTCTATCTCTCTATCTTTAATTAAGGAAAAAATTATAGAAACATACTATATAAATTTTTAATATGTACACACTTATTTCTGTTTGTATGAAAAAAGATTATAGATGTCTTAAACTTGTAATTATATAAAACTATGTACTTTCAATTATACAATAACTATGAAATATAAAATTAACAATAATACAAACATTATTAATATTTTGATAACATTATGAATATTAAAAAAAATGTTGTTTAAGATTGGGTACTACGTAGTTAAATTAGCGGGGATTTCTATTTGGTAATTAGAAGAATATCTATGATTTGAGAAATCTAAGTGTATTACTTATATTAGGAATATACTACATATACTCCCAATTATATAAAATAAATAATAACGAAATGTATAATGGATAATACTACAATTATCATAAATAGTACTAATTAATAATCAATACGTTATAATTTTACACATTGTATAAATCTCAATGTCGTATAAGATTGTACTTGGTATATACTGTTTCTACAATAAAAAAATATTAAAAAAAAAAAAAAAAAAAAAAAAAAGAATTTGATTTGCCATACAGTCATACTAACAAAAAGCAACAGAACACACAAAATACATTATAAACATACACCACAGTGACTCTTCCACATTCCTCACTGTGATGGAAGGCAAAAAAAACTTACATTTCTTCCCTTCTTTGTCCTCCAGGGGTCGTGTAGGGGTTTAGTTACCTTTACTCCACTTGCGGCCCAACTGCCCGAGTGATTCTCTCCCTTGTCAGTGGGTCAAATGGCCACCACTCCACTCGAGCGGTTCCCAAGAGAGAATACAAAAAAAGGGGTTCCCCTGGGTTCTAGACCTCGGAATTATGGTGGGATATGATTTAAAAAAGCTTGATTTGACCAGAGCGTGCTGATGAGAGAAAACAGAAACGAAGTCAGACTCAAAGCAAGTCTAAAGTTTACAGGCTTTATTAAACAATCAGAAATCGAATCTCACCAACACTACATAACATGTGGCTAAACGTGTGCTTTAAACTAAGACTATGGAAAGAAAATTATCGGGCACGTCGTAAAAACTTACTTTACACAATTTTAATTGCAGATGCACCCCCTTTCCCCTTCTTCTCTCAACCTCCATCCTATTTGGGAACTTCACCAAGTCGTCTGGGGGTACTTACAGCTAGATCATTTTTTTTTTTTTTTAATTTCAAAATATACTTTATTCAAATGATAAATATATACAATACATTAACCTTGCGGAAAATCCATCCGACATTTTCGGAGGCTGTACAATAGATCAATACAGTTTAGACATTTCTTTCCCCCAAATTTCCACAAATCAGCCCCCCACTCGTGCCACAATGGCGTGGGATACCTTCCCTTATATTGAGGGGCGTCTCCACCATACCATACCCCCCCTGTCCAGCAGCGGAAGGGCCTTAGACTGTGGCCCTCCCCCACCAAGCCTTGGCGTTGGCTGCACCGAGCTTCAGTGCGTCCCTCAGCACGTACTCCTGCAGTCTGCAGCGGGCCAGTCGGCAACATTCCCTGACGGACATCTCGCTCTGCTGGGTGGTGAACAATGCTCGGGCAGACCAAAGGGCGTCTTTTACCGAGTTGATGACCCTCCAGCAGCACTTGATGTCAGCCTCTGAATGTGTCCCTGGGAACAGTCCGTAAATCACCGAGTCCTCTGTGACAGAGCTGTTCGGGATAAAGCGTACCAGGGACCCTTGCATTTTTCTCCAGACTTTTTAGCAAACCCACACTCTGTGAATAGGTGGGCAACCATCTCCTCGCCATAGCAGCCGTCCTGAGGGCAGCGTGCGCTGGCAGTGAGGTTCCGACGGTGCAGGAAGGATCTGACTGGGAGGGCTCCCCTCACCGCCAGCCAAGCCAGGTCTTGGTGCTTGTTGGTGAGTTCTGGCGATGAGGCATTTTGCCAGATGAGCTGGGCAGTCTGCTCAGGGAACCACGCCACCGGGTCCATAGAGTCCTTTCCCTGCAGTGCCTGCAGGACATTCTGTGCTGACCACTGCCCGATGGACATGTGGTCAAAGGTGTTGGTCCGGAAGAACCCTTCCATCGACGACAGATGGGGCGGCAATGTCCAGCTGACTGGCATATTGCGTGGCACCTGCACCAGGCCCATCCTTCTCAACACCGGGGACAGGTAGAACCTCAGCAGGTAGTGACACTTGGTGCCCACGTGCCTTGGCTCTACACTTCGTCCGCAGCCACACACGAAGGTGACCATCAGAATGAGGGCGACGATGGGCACGCTTTTACCCCCGTTGTCTGCCGACTTGTACATTGTGGCCCGTCGCACCCGGTCCATCCTCTCATTGCAGGGTCAGAAGCTGTCCAACAGTGCAGAAACGAGAGTGAGTTCTGGCTTGCCTGTCCCTTTTATACCCGAGTTTCTCCCTTGAAACCTGGATGGGCTCCCTTTGTCCCGATGGATGGGCCATTTACGATGGTGATTATCTTGCTGCTGGGCTGTTTACCCCCGTCTGCTGAGGCTCGGTTCCTTCCTTCAACTTTCCAAGATAATCTCATTATCTCCATCCCGGCCTTTCCTGTTCCCACCATTTGCATAGTCATGTAATGCCCAGGCCCACAGACAGGTTTTAAACTGGTTCTTCCTTTGTGGATTGGGGGTATTTCCTTTGCAGCCAGTAAGTCTGTTTTAAAAATGTCAATGGCCTTATCCCCGAGTTCTTCCATAAATTTGGAGGATTTGTCCCAATAACTTAGTCGGGGCCTCTAACCTTCCGTTGACGGGGCGATCTTGCTCCCAATATCCGGTGGCGGGCCTCCTCATCAGGGCGATCAGCTCCTCGTGCCGGGTGATCTGACCCCAGGTCAGGGCTTGTCGGACATCGCGCAGTTTTTGGAGCTCCCGACATCGGTCTCTTACCCGAGACTGCGAGCTGCTGATGTTAAAGTCCACAGGCCACAGTTGGAGCATCGGTCCCAGGCAAGGGATCGGCTCTGATGTTAAGTCCACGCCCTGCGGTGGGGCTCAAAGTCAGTCCCGAACAAGCCTCCAGCTCCACGATGTTAGGGCGCAGAGCGACTGGAGATACGACCTGGGAAACAATCGCATCTCCGGCAAGGTAAGAGGTTGAAAAAAAGATTTCCCCGAAACCCTCCCCCACCCCCACGTAAAACAAACCAGAGAACATTTTAAACACAATAAAATAACAAATAAAATACAAAACGGACAGATGGACTGTAGGCGAGGCTGCCATCGAGGCACCACCCAGTGGTAAAAATCAAGCTATCCACAGTGAACAGATATATGACAAAAGAAATAACATGAATAACCTTATTATAACAGATGACCTAATGAATAACATTTAGTGCAAGATAAGGTCCTGTAAAGTCTGATCAAAGATAGTGCGAGGGTCTCCAAGGAGGTACAGTAGATAATAGTTGAGGACTGCTCGCTAGTTGTGGTTGGATGGTTCAGCTGCCTGAAAACAGCTGGGAAGAAACTGTCCCTGAATCTAGAGGTGTGTCAAATTTCTGGACGTACTGTGGCCAATTATGCTCATGGTATAATGACAGATGAAAAATCAAGTTTTATGGAGTCTGCAAATACATACAGGGAGATTATGTAATGAGGCAAAACTAGCAGATTAGATGTGTGCGGGAAATGAAGGTCATTTACTTTGTAAAGAAGAATAGCTGTGTTGGAGTTACTTGGTGGATCAGTGTCGATGAAATTGACAGAGAAAATTAAAGGAAAAGTGGAGAATTTGATTTTCGCTTCAAGATGCTTCATTGCATGATATCATGGAGAGATGGTATTAGTTACTGTAACCGCTCACCAGTTCTTTGTCTTTGCCGCAGAATTAGCCGACAGTTATACAGTGCAGTAAACACTTTTTTTTGTTAGATACAATTATACGAAAATATACTTTTTCCTTGGCGATAGGTTTTCCTGTTATTACTATCTACTACATGGGTATTAATTATTTAATTAGCTATAATATACTTTTTGTTTATGTTAATCTTATTCAATAACGGATGGTTAATACGTAATACAAGGGCATCTTGACATTATTCTATCTCATCTTTCAAGCAGACCGCGCCACTGCCCCCTCCCTGAGTCAATCATAAGCCCCCATTGTCTGCAACATTTCTGCGCTACTAATGGCAGGGAGCGCGGGTGGTCTACCCAATTATTGCTAGTGTGTTTTGTTCCCCAACACCACACAATCCCGGACAATAAACACATTCTAGGAGATAATGTGTCGGAAACCTGTTTTACTCTGCAGCTCATCAACAAGAGGTGCCAATTGGCACATCTGCACACCCTTTTGTTACCTTATTTAATTCCAACCATAATTAAGTACCTGGAGATTTGTATTTATCTTCTACAGTCACGCAGCATCTCTGGACAACATGGATGGGCAGGAGTCTGAACATAGACTGGTCTGAAGAATGGTCCTGACCCAAAATCTCATCAGTCCATATTATCCAGAGATGCTGGCTAACCTGCTGAGTTACTCCAATACTTTGTTTTTTATTGTTTAAAAAAAAAGTTTCCGCATTCTTTCAAAGAAAACGCCAAATGAAACAATACAAAGCTCCGAGCGTGTTTCCACATAATATAACAGAAATATGCTCTGCAAGTGCAGTGAGTAATTAGGAAGAGAAATTGAATATTGACCTTTTTTCCATGGAGGTGGGAAGGGCCTTTTTCCGCGCTGTATCTGTAACCCAAACTTCACTAAACTTCTCCTTGTCGTGTCGCTACACTTTTCCAAGCCACTGCATAACGCAGGCTCTGGCACATACATTGAAGACCTTGAGATCTTCTGATTTGCAGGGGTCTGGGAGGAGTGGGCAGGTAAGTAAGTGCTCCATAGTATGGGTTGACACTCCGCAGTCACATTCAGTTGGTCGATCGTTGTTGTACCCCCCTCGTCTGCATAAGGGCTTTGCACCGTCCGCCCCATGATCTGAGGCGATTGAGGCAGAGCCCGACTGGCCATGTCTCTTTTGCTCCCAATGGAAGGGACTCAATAGAGAATAGACAATAGGTGCAAGAGGAGGCCATACGGCCCCTCAAGCCAGCACCACCATTCAATGTGATCACGGCTGATCATCCACAATCAGTACCCAGTTCCTGCCTTCTCCCCATATCCCCTGACTCCGCTATCTCCAAGAGCCCTATCTAGGTCTCCCTTGAAAGCTTCCAGAGAACCGGCCTCCACCGCTCTCTGAGGCAGAAAATCTCACAGACTCAAAACTCTCTGTGTGAAAATGTGTTTCCTCATCTCTGTTCTAAATGGCGTACCCCCTAATTCTTAAACTGTGGCCTCTGGTTCTGGACTTCCCCAACATCATGTTTTCTGCCTCTAGCGTGTCCAAAACCTTAATAATCTTATATGTTTCAATAAGATCCCCTCTCGTCCTGCTACAGTGGCTTGCAAAAGTATTCATACCCCTTGAAATTTTCCACATTTTGTCACGTTAAAACCACAAACGTAAATGTATTTTATTGGGATTTTATGTGATAGACCAACACAAAGTGGCGCATAATTGTGAAGTGGAAGGAAAATAATACATTGTTTTCAAAATTTTTTACAAATAAAAAGCTGAAAAGTGTGGCATGCAAAGGTATTCAGTCCCATTTACTCTGCTACCTCTAAATAAAATCCTGTGCAACCAATTGCCTTCAGAAGTCACCTAATTAGTAAATAGAGTCCACTTGTGTGTAATCTAATCTCAGTATAAATACAGCTGTTCTGTGAAGGCCTCATAGGTTTGTTAGAGAACATTAGTGAACAAACAATGTTCCTTGGGCATCATGAAGCCCAAGGAACACACCAGACAGGTCAGGGATAAAGTTGTGGAGAAGTTTAAAGCAGGGTTAGGTTATTAAAAAAAAATTCCCAAGCTTTGAACATCTCACGGAGCACTGTTCAATCCATCATCCGAAAATGGAAAGAGTATGGCACAACTGCAAACCTACCAAGACATGGCCGTCCACCTAAACTGACAGGCCGGGCAAGGAGAGCATTGATCATAGAAGCAGCCAAGAGGCCCATGGTAACTCTGGGGAAGCTGCAGAGATCCAACTCTGGAGAATCTGTCCACAGGACAACTATTTGTCATGCACTCCACAAATCGGGCCTTTATGGAAGAGTGGCAAGAAGAAAGCCATTGTTGAAACAAAGCCATAAGAAGTCTTGTTTGCAGTTTGCCATAAGCTATGTGGGGGACACAGCAAACGTGTGAAGGAAAGTGATCTGGTCTGATGAGACCAAAATTGAAGTTTTTGACCTAAATGCAAAACGCTATGTGTGGCAGAAAATTAACACTGCACATCACCCTGAACACACCATCCCCACTGTGTAACATGGTAGTGGCAGCATCATGCTGTGGGGATGCTTTTCTTCAGCAGGGACAGGGAAGCTGGTCAGAGTTCTTGGGAAGATGGATGGAGCCAAATACTGGGCAATCTTGGAAGAAAACCTGTTAGAGTCTGCAAAAGACTTGAGACTGGGGCAGAGGTTCACCTTCCAGCAGGACAATGACCCTAAACATACAGCCAGAGCTACAATGGAATGGTTTAGATCAAAGCATATTCATGTGTTAGAATGGCCCAGTCAAAGTCCAGACCTAAATCCAATTGAGAATCTCTGGCAAGACTTGAAAATTGCTGTTCACAGACGCTCTCCATCCAATCTGACTGAGCTTGAGCTATTTTGCAAAGAACAATGGGCAAAAATGTCAGTCTCTAGATGTGCAAAGCTGGTAGAGACATATCCCAAAAGACGTGCAGCTGTAATTGCAGCGAAAGGTGGTTCTACAAAGTATTGACTCAGGGGGGCTGAATAATTTTGCACGCCACACTTTTCAGTTTTTTATTTGTAATAAAATTTGGAAACCATGTATCATTTTCCTTCCACTTCACAATTATGCACCACTTTGTGTTGGTCTATCACATAAAATCCCAATAAAATACATTTACGTTTGTGGTTGTAACGTGACAAAATTTGGAAAAGTTCAAGGAGTATGAATACTTTTGCAAGCCACTGAAAATTCCAGAATATACAAGCCCAACTGCTCCATTCTCTCAGCATATGACAGTCCCGCCATCCCAGGAATTAAACTCCTCAGGGTATAGTGTAAGTGTGTAGGGTTCCAATTGTAGGTGCGTCACCAAAGCATCCATCCCAAAGGTGCGGGGGTTATCATTCAGGGGTTGAACTGCATGCAGGAAGCTATTTCTGGATTTTAACCTCTTCGGTTCCTGGACTTGTTGGAAGAGTAGGTTACAAGGGTCATCCTCCTGCTTGATGCCTTCTACTTTTGAGGATACTGCTCTTCTGATGGGAGGGGGTGCAATACCACACAGCAGGTACAGGTCGTCAACTCGTGTGGGTTTGAGGAAACCAGAGATGGTTCTGCATGCTGCGTTTAGCACCGGATCCAACTTCTTGGCGTGTGAAGATTGACCTCAGACTGGGCAGGCATATTCAGCTGCTGAATAGCATTGTGCAAGGTCTGTACTCCGCATGCTTCCTGGATTTGATCCCCATTTAGAGTTGACAAACTAAACTAAGATCATCCTAATGAGGGGTGGAAGTGTGCTGCCACTGGAAGCCCACGATGAGGAAGAGGCAATTGTGAACAATTGGAAATTGGTCTCACTATGTTTACAATTCCATCCCACACAACCCCTCATTTCCAAATTTTCCTGGTGCCCCTCCATCTGCCCATCAACACCCCCCCATCCCCACGTTGTCACCTGCCCCCCTCTGTCTCACTCCTCCCCCCAACTCCCGTATCTCTATATACTGCCTATCTCAGTACTACATTTCACCTTCAGTCCTAATGCAGGATCTCAACATGAAACATCAACCATCCCTTTAATTGTTGACCTGTTGAATTGTTGCAGTTTACTGTTGCTCCAGCTCAAGTGTGCTTGGCTTTAATGTAAAAGGAAGTTTAGAATACTATTTAACGATTTGAGCACATCAACTGTTTTTATCTGGCTTGCTTTGTTGGCATCCAAAAGAGTAGTTCTAGTCCATTAATCATAGCTAGACCCTTCAGAAACATTATAAAGCAAACTAGATTTCTGCTGCTGATGTTGCATACTACAAAAATACAATATTACAGTGCATATCTTAACTGGATTACAGAGAAATGCTAAATGGAAGCAAAAAATCTCCGACTCTGTCAAAGGCCTTGTGGAACTTAAAAAGAGTGCTGCGCAGAAATTCAGCGATCTGATGGTGACGTGATGATGAGTCGGCACTGCTTATTAGCCAAATAACCGCAGGGCACGCATGGAGTGCTTTCACTGTCACATTCAAGCAATTGTTCCTTGGGTTATAAATGTCGACCTTTGACTATCCGATGCAAGGAATGCATAGCTGTCTGCCTTCTGTATATTTGATCAATTTAATCATCAGACTCTGCTGCTGATTCTGTGAACTATGTGGGGTTTATTGCATTCCCACCGTTTTTTAACTCCAGTGAAACCAGAGAGCTTCAGCAACAAAAATGGCAGAGAGCAGCAACAGTGGAATAAGCAATGTGATAAACCAATTGCCTTTTAGAAGCTTTTAGATCCTGACTACGCATGCTGTCTGTCCAGAGTTTGTACATTTTCCCCATGACCTGCATGGGTTTTCACCGAGATCTTCGGTTTCCTCCCACACTCCAAAGATGTACAGGTTTGGAGGTTATTGGCTTGGTAAATGTAAAAATTGTCCCTAGTGGGTGTAGGATATGCGGGGATCGCTGGTCGGCGCTGACCCGGTGGGATGAAGGGCCTATTTCCCCTCTGTATCTCTAAACTAAGCTAAACTAAACTAAACTTGCTTTCATTGACTTAGAAACAGAAAATAGATGCAGGAGTTGGCCATTCCAAAGACAATAGACAATAGGTGCAGGAGTAGGCCAGTCGGCCCTTTGAGTCAACACCGCCATTCAATGTGGAAATGGCTGATTATCCACAATCTGTACTCCGTTCCTGCCTTCTCTCCATATCCCCTGACTCCGCCATCTTTAAGAGCCCTCGCTAATTCCACAGACTCGCAACTTTCTGTGTGAAAAAGTGTTTCCTCATCTCCGTTCTAAATGGCTTGCCCCTTATTCTTAAACTGTGGCCCCTGGTTCTGGACTCTCTCAACATGGGGAACATGTTTCCTGCCTCTAGCGTGTCCAAACCCGTATGGGTCTGTCCCACTTAGGCGACTTTTTAGGTGAGTGCAGGAGACTCTGCGCTTGCCACATGGTCGTCACATGTTCGCTGGTGAGTTTCCTTCATGGTCGCAAGGAGTTCCCGCATTCTGGGAACTAATCACAGCCTTAGTATGATCGCCGCTAATTTTTCAACATGTTGGTCGCTATGGAGATAATCCTGTAGTTGTAGGTGCAGTTGTAGCGGGGTCGCCATGCAGTTGTAGGTAGTCGAGGTAGTCGTAGATAGTTTAGTTAATCGCCTTTGCTGACCGGTCGTTTTCATTGGCTCATTGGGGAAAAAACATAAGCAGATGTTTTCAGAACCAAGTAATGTTAAATGTCTGCCGAACATCAGACCGGTAATGTTAAATGTCTGCCGAACTTCACAGCTGTGCATCTCTGGCTTGTTAAAAGTTGTCTGGCTTCTTAAAAGTTGTCTCCACTCCTTCACCCCACTTCTCCCCCTTTCTCCCCCCCTCTTTTAAAGGATTTGCCATACGCTGTGCTAGCCATCTTAATTACAGCGCCAACCTTCCTGTTCATCGCGGTGTGTGTCCGTATCACCTTGGAATTGCACCGTGTGAATTTAATTCAGTGCTCCCCCCGCTTGCCCTGTCCCCCGCCTTAGCAAAGTGTTTGTGTGTGTGTGTGTGCGTGCGCGCCTGTTCCAATCTGACAGTCGGCATCCCAGTTCCCGGATTTTCACATGACTGCCGGCAACTTGACAGTCGCCGGCAGTCTGCTGAAAAATCGCCAAAGTGGGACAGGCCCATTAATCTATATAACTAAAAGTCTCATCTTGACCACTTACTGTTTGCGCTGTATATTGATTTTTGAAAACGCTACTATATATCGCTATGGATTTTGGCCATCTTACTCACAGACCTCCTCCGCTGAGGCAGCCCCGAGGATTTTGCCGATCAATGAAAAAAAAAATTATGAGTGTTTAAAATATCTTGAAATCAGCTGATTGGTCATCCTGCCTATCAATCACCACCGGGGGGGGGGCAGGACTTAAAAAAACCTGGATGCCTGGACATGATTCAGTCACTCTGGAAGATCATGAGGGAGAGTCCACAACTGTGATTCTAAGCTTTGAATCAACTGAACTGTGGGTCTGCAATGTACTTGCAATAAATGTGTTAGCCCTTAATGACAATGCAATAGAAACATAGATACATAGAAAATAGGTGCATGAGTAGGCCATTCAGCCCTTCGAGCCTGCACCATCATTCAATAGGATCATGGCTGATCATCCAACTCAGTATCCTGTACCTGCCTTCTCTCCTGAGCCCCTGATCCCTTTAGCCACAAGAGCCACATCTAACTCCCTCTTAAATATAGCCAATGAACTGGCCTTAACTACTTTCTGTGGCAGGGAATTCCACAGATTCAACACTCTCTGTGTGAAAAATGATTTTCTCATCTCGGTCCCAAAAGACTTCCCCCTTATCCTTAAACTGTGACCCCTTGTTCTGGAGTTCCCCAACATTGGGAACAATCTTCCTGCATCTAGCCTGCCCAACTCTCTAAGTCTCTATAAGATCCCCCCTCAATCTTCTAAATTCCAGCGAGTACAAGCCGAGTCTATCCATTCTTCATATGGAAGTCCTGTCATTCCACGAATCAGTCTGGTGATCCTTCTCTGTACTCCCTCTATGGCAAGAATGTCTTTCCTCAGATTAGGAGACCAAAACTGCATGCAATACTCCAGGTGTGGCCTCAACAAGATCCTGTACAACTGCAGTAGAACCTCCCTGCTCTTGTACTCAAATCCTTTTGCTATGAATGCCAACACACCATTCACTTTCTTCACTGCCTGCTGCACCTGCATGCCTACTTTCAATGACTGGTGTACCATGACACCCAGGTCTCGTTGCATCTCCCTTTTCCTAATCAGCCACCATTCAGATAATAGTCTACCTTCCTGTTTTTGCCACCAAAGTGGATAATCTCACATTTATCCACATTATACTGCATCTGCCATGCATTTGCCCACTCACCCAACCTATCCAAGTCACCTTGCAGCCTCCTAGCATCCTCCTCACTGCTAACAATGCCCCCAGCTTTGTGTCATCCACAAACCTGGAGATGTTGCATCAATTCCCTCATCCAGATCATTAATATATATTGTAAATAGCTGGGGTCCCAGCACTGAGCCTTGCGGTACCCCACTAGTCACTGCCTGCCATTCTGAAAATGACCCGTTTACTCCTACTCTTTGCTTCCTTTCTGCCAGGGTGCAATGAGTTGTTTGGTAATATGGTGGCCTGCACTCTGCTTGAAATGCTATGAAATTGAATTTGGTGGCCTGCGCTCTGCTTGAAATGCGATGACATTGAATTTGGTGGCCTGCACTCTGCTTGAAATGCTATGAATTTGAATATGGTGGTCTGCACCCTGCTTGAGATGGAATTTCAAGGAATAGCTGTGAATGAACTGCCAGCCCGCCAGCCCTGAGTGACTGATCAGCCAGCCTACCAGGCCTGAGTGACTGAGCTGTCAGCCTACCAGGCCTGAGTGACTGAGCTGTCAGCCCACCAGGCCTGAGTGACTGAGCTGCCAGCCCAAGAATCCATTCGGCCCACATTGTCCATACTAGCCCTCTGGAAAACAGTCCCTTCAGCCCACAACACCCATACTAGCACTCCAGAACCCCCCCCCCCCCCCCCCACCCCGAACTGACCACCAATATTGGAATTGGTGGAGAGGTGCAATATTGCCTAGTGGGACCAACCAGTATACAAGCCCAGCTGCTCCATTCTCTCAGCATATGGCAGTCCCGCCATCCTGGGAATTAATCGTGAACCTACGTTGCATCCCCTCAATAGCAAGAATGTCCTTCCTCAAATATGGATACCATAATTGCACACAATACTCCAGGTGTGGTCTCACTGGGACCCTATACATCTGCAGAAGGACCTCTTTGCTCCTATTCTCAATTCCTCTTATTATGAAGGCCAACATGCCATTACTTTCTTCACTGCCTGCTGTATCTGCATGCCTACTTTCAGTGACTGATGAACAAGGACACCCAGATTCCATTGTACTTCCCCTTATCCCAACTTGACACCATTTAGATAATAATCTGTCTTCCTGTGTTTGCTACCAAATTGGATAACCTCACATTTATCCTCATTAAACTGCAGCTGTCATGCATCTGCCCACTTACCCAAACTGTCCAAGTCACCCTGCATTATCATAGCATCCACCACACAGTTCAAGTTGCCACCCAGCTTTGTGTCATCTGCAAATTTGCTAATGTTACTTGTAATCCCTTCATCTAAATCATTAATATATTTATTCTTAATAGCTGTGGTCCCAGCACCAAGCCTTGCAGTACCTCACTAGTTACTGCGTGCCATTTTGAAAGTGACCTGTTAATCCTTACTCTTTGTTTCCTGTCTGCCAACCAATTTTCTATCTACGTCAGCACTCTACCCTCAATAGCATTTGCTCTATTTTTGCCCACTAATCTCATATGTGGGAGCTTATCAAATGCTTTCTGAAAGTCCAGGTATACTACATCCACTGACTCTCGCTTGTCCATTTTCCTAGTTACATCCTCAAAAAATTCTAGACAATTAGTCAAACATGATTTCCCCTTCATAAATCGGGCCGATCCTGTTACCGCTATCTCATCTTTTATAATTGACTCCAGCATCTTCCCCACCACCGATGTCGGGCTAACTGGTCTATAATTCCCTGTTTTCTCTCTCCCACCTTTCTTAAAAAGTGGGATATCATTAGCTACCCACCAATCCACAGGAACTGATCCTGAATCCATAGAACATTGGAACATGACCACCAATGCATCCACAATATCTAGAGCTACTTCCTTAAGTACCCTGGAATGCAGACCATCAGGCCCTGGGGATTTATCAGCCTTCAGTCCCATCAGTCTATCCAACAACCATTTCCTGCCTAATGCGGATTTCCTTCAGTTCCTCCATCACCCCTGATCCTCAGTCCACTAGTACTTCAGGAAGATTGTTTGTGTCCTCCTTAGTGAAGATGGATCCAATGTACCTTTTCACGGATCTTTGACCCATTCGGCCCTTTGAGCCGGCACCACCATTTAATATGATCATGGCTGATCATCCAAAATCAGTGACCCCATTCCTGCTTTCTCCCCATATCCTTTATTTCCATTAGCCCTAAGAGCTATATCTAACTCTCTCTTGAATGCATCCAGTGAATTGGCCTCCACTGCCTTCTGTGGCAGAGAATTCCACAGATTCACAACTCTCTGGGTGAAAACATTTTACCTCAGTCCTAAATGGCCTTCCACTTATTTCTAAACCGTGACCCCGGGTTCTGGACTCCCTGAACATCTGGAACATTTTTCCTGCATCTAGCCTGTCCAACCCCTGAAGAATGTAATATGTTTCTATAAGATCCCCTCCCATCCTTCTAAATTCCAGTGAATATAAGCCCAGTCAATCCAGTCGAGAGGAATGGAGCAAGATGGCCACTCATGCTTTATCACAGGAAAGGACTGGGAAGAGGGAAGGCAATTCCCATCAATGCAGGGATCAGCCCATCAGCAATTAAATCGGAGGGAAAGCCAGAAATCACTGATGTGCAATGAACAATGTGGCTCATGTACTATTGGGTAGCACTAATGTATTGGATTTCAAATTGTTCAAACAACAAATCACTTTCCAGATAGATAAACACATGTGAAAATTTGTATGAATGTTTTGAAATGACAAATTATTTTAACTAACACTTTTTAAATAAATCCAGTTTATCTTTCAACTATCAAAAATTGTCAAGTTAATGCCTAATAGACTCCCCCAACATGGGGTCCATGTTTCCTGCATCAGAGACTTATCGCCTCTCATCTACCTCACTCCTGCTTTGGATCCCTTCCCCCAACCAATCTAGTTTAAACCATCCTAGTTCAGGTGCAACCTGACCCTCAAAGATTACAGGCTGTGCTGATAAAGCAGCAGAATATATTCATGGGGATCTTTGGTGGGTCTGGCTGAAATGAAACTCAATCGCACAAAAGTGCAAACAGGATTTAAAAAAACAAAATTTTTGGCAGTCTTCAACTTCGGAATTCCTTTTAGATTAGAAACACAAAGCTATAAAAAGTGGATGAGAAATCAATATGCTCAGTCATGTTGCATTTCCCTATATGTTATCTATCTGAAAAATATATGAAGCTTCATTGGATCATTTTGGGTCTTCGAGATAAATTGAATGTCTGAGGAGCAATGTTCTTGTTTAGGGGCTCAAATTTGATCAAGGAAGCAAAAACAATGGATGGAATCTGTTAATAAAAACAATTCAAAATGAGATGTTGAAAGGATGTTTCCTTTTGAGAATGAGCTGTCCCATGAATAGGAAGGAACTGCAGATGCAGTCTGAAGAAGGGTCTCGATCCAAAACGTCACCCATTCCTTCTCTTCAGAGATGCTGCCTGTCCCGCTGAATTACTTCAGCATTTTGTATCTATCTTCTGGCCCAAGGATATAATGATCCCAGAACTGAGATGAGTATTTGTATGCTTCAGTAGGATATCTTTTCACGTGCGCGTCTTCAAACTTTGGCTACTGCATTCAGTGCTCCCTATGTCCTTTATATTGGTGAGATCGAGTGACACTAAATTGTCCCTAGTGTGTGTGGGAAAGTGTTAATGTGCAGGGATCACTCATCGGTGTGCACTCGGTGGGCCAAAGGGCAATTTGCTGTATCTCTAAACTAAATTAAAAAGGAAAATATAAATATTTCATTCAAATGTACCTCACTTTTTCTGGTCATAAATAACATAATGAAAGAATATATAAACAGTACCAGATATAAAAGAAACTACGATTTTAAAAAGATCACAGAATTAATGAACTGGCCTTGCTACAAATCCTTAAATGAGCAATAATATTTTGGTTGTTAATCGCAGGAACATGTAATAGTGCATTTTATATTAGCAGTAGAAGAATTACTGCATACAAACCGAGCCACAACAGAATGAGATTTAATTAGTGCACCGCGCGGATCAGCTCACAAACTGGTGGGGCGATGGAAGCAATAATGTGTCGCCAGAGAAAATGTTAAAATGTTCTTCCTGGAGGCATTAATGCAAGAAAGCTGTTACATTCATTTAAAAGTCATTTGTTTCAAACTGTATTCATCTTTTGAGATTTCCGCATGCAATGGGGGGCAATATTCAATGCTTCACTAGCGTTGCACTTGGCAGCAAAGGGCCACCAAGAGAAGGAAAATGCTGCTTGTAATGTCGTGATATTCTGTCAAGCCTTGCCCTTTTGCTACATCGTGGTTCTCTTGTTCTAACCACAGCAACTCGATAATATCAATTGAGATGTGCCAAACGTGGTGTTGGTTTAAAGAGAGTGATTGAAAGAGCCGCTCTATCTCCTTCCACTCTGGCTAAAATACCAGAGTTCATTTTGCACAACAGAGCCAGCAACTGTTTGATTCTTACATTTTGTGTTGACCTCCTTCCAAGATAGTATGAAGGTGATTGCATTGTCAAATCAATGTATCTATCAGTCACAGGTGGAATAAGCAGGTCATGGATGCATCGTTTACCTCGGGCATGACTCCATCACTTTTGTCAATAACTAACTGCAACATGAACTGCTGGCTTGCCTGCTGTCAAGTCAGCCATCGATTGCACTGGCAAGGTGTACTATGGGTCTCAGAAATAAATAGAAATCATTAGAAAGAAGGTGATTGAAAGACTTCACTGCCAATGGCTATTGATTCTCTTCCTTTTATTTTCACCAGGTGGATAAAAAATAGACTAAACGTGGCTTATTTTCACAGTGCGTGTCAACTATTGAAGGTACAAAATGAGATTTATCATGTATAAATTTCAATTTGTTAGTTTTTTTTGATGATTCAATGTATGTTCTTCTAATGGTATGGGAGATAGGCTAGAAGAACTACATGGAATGTTATTCCAAGTAGGGAAACAAAACATCATTGAGAGAACAATAATGGTTAGCAGAGACCAGAGAAAAGTGGTCAAAAGTATGAGGGGGATTCGATTATACAAGAATAGGCTCCAGATTTTGCTCCCTTTCTCCATATGTTGCAGGAAAGACTGCAGCAGTGTCAGCAGACATATAAAAACATAGAAACATAGGAAGAATCGACCCGAAACGTCGCCTAACCCACTGAGTTTCTCCAGCTTTTTGTGTACCATAGAAACATAGAAAATGGGTGCAGGGGGAGGTAATTTGGCCCTTCGAGCCAGTACCGCCATTCATTGTCATTATGGCTGATCATCCACAATCAGTAACCCGTGCCTGCCATTTTCCCCCATATCCCTTGATTCCGCTTGCCCCTAAAGCTTTATCTAACTCTATTTTAAATTAACCTCAGTGAATTGTCCTCTACTACCTTCTGTGGCAGAGAATTCCACAAATTCACAACTCTCTGGGTGAAAAAGTTTTATTCTCATCTCGGTTTTAAATGGCCTCCCCTTTATTCTTATACTGTGGCCCCTGGTTCTGAACTCTCCCAACATTGGGAATTTTTTTTCCAGCATCTAGTTTGTCCAGTCCTTTTATAATTGTATATGTTTCTATAAGATCCCCTCTGATCCTTCTAAATTACAGTGAATACAAGCTCTGTCTTTCAAATCTTTCCTCATATGTCAGTCCCACCATCCTGGGGATTAACCTCGTGAACCTACGCTGCACTGCCTCAATAGCAAGGATGTCCTTCCTCAAATTAGGAGACTAAAACTGTGCACCATACTCCAGATGTGGTCTCACCAGGGCCCTGTACAACTGTAGAAGGACCTCTTTACTGCTATACTCAAATCCTCTCGTTATGAAGGCCAACATGCTTCTTTCTGCCCTGCTTTCATTCCAAAAGCTCACCCTAGTCTCTCTTCATTTCAGATGATTCTATGCTTCCTTAGAAGGTTAAGGAAGTTTGGCAAGTCCCCAACAACTCTTATCAACATTTACAGATGAGCCATAGAAAGCATTTTATCAGGACGCATCAGAGCGTGGTTTCGGAATAGCTCCGTCCAAGACCACAAGAAATTGCTGACAAATTGTGGACACAGCACAGACCATCACATAAACCATCTTCCCTTTCATTGACTCCATTTACACCTCACGCTGCCTCAGCAAGGCCAGCAGCATACTCAAGGAGTCTGACCCCGGCCACTCCCTCTTCTCCCTTCGCCCAACTAGAGAGCAGTCCTGTGTTACCATCTACCTCATTGTAGACCTTCAGACTATCTTTAATCAGAGTTTACTGGACTTTATCTTGTACTAAATGTTACTCCCTTTATCCTGTATCTGTACACTGTGGGAGGTATGATTGTAATCATGTATTGTCCTTCCGCTAGCACGCAACAAAATGCTTTACACTGCACATCAGTAAACACGACAATAAACTTTATTAACCTATACCAAACTAAACTGAAGAGAATGACAACCTGCAGCGTGTGGTTATCAATTTGTCTTGTTGAGAATAACACTAATCTGATTTCGATGTTACTGTCAAGGGATCAGTCAAACACAGCAGAAAATATGAGGCAGTCCAGATGACAGGAAGGGATTAACCTTATCCGTGGGTCGTGTATTCAACCCGATAGCAAGTCATCAACTCTGTGATCTGGACTCTGGCCTATTTTTCTCCTCCCCATCCTCTCCCACCTACATTCCTTCCACAAGCTTCACAATTCTTTGCAAAGGTCAGCATGGTGGCGCAATGTGAGAGCAGCTGCCTTATAGCGCCCGTGATCCGGGTTCAATACTGACTACGGGTGCCGTTTGTACAGAGTTTGCATGTTCTTCCTGTGACCGCATGGGTTTTCCCCAGGTTCTCCAGTTTCCTCCCACGCTCCAAAGACATACAGGTTACCATGTTATTTGGTGTCAGTAAAGATTGTAAATTGTCCCTAGTATGTAGAATAGTGTTAGTATACGGGGATCGCTGGTTGGTATGGACTCGGTGGGTCAAAGGGTCTCTTTCTGCACTGTATCTCTAAACTAAACTAAACCAAACTCTCCAGTCTCGTACATTCTGTCTTTGTCGAACCATCTACCTTCCAACCCCTACCTACCTATCTCATCTGCACTCACTTATTACCTGGCAGGCTTTGTAACAAGAACTGCCCCTCTTTCAGCTTTCTTAGACTGAAGAAAGGTCATGACGCAAAACATTCTCTCTCTCTCCCCCACCCCCCCCCCCCAGACTCGCCTGCGAGTTGGGGGCTATGCATGAGTGGATAGGAAGGAGATGGGTTAAAAAGAGCGAATTAATACATTTAATATCACATCAAAGGAGCTGGTTAGCGTGTGTGTGTGTGTGTGTGTGTGTGTGTGTGTGTGTGTGTGTGTGTGTGTGTGTGTGTGTGTGTGTGTGTGTGAGTGTGAGTGTGAGTGTGAGTGTGAGTGTGAGTGTGAGTGTGAGTGTGAGTGTGAGTGTGTGTGGTGATTAGTGTGTGTGGGGCACCACAGCCCCCACACCCCCCCCCCCCCCCCCCCCCCGCAACCGCGTGATGAGGGGACAGACCCAATGGGTCCCACTTAATCTAGTATATGTGTAAAATCATGAGAGGTACTTTAAACAGGCATTGGAGGTCAGCACGGAACACATACCAGTATTCATTCAGTCATTATTTGAACTGATATAATATAATCCCAGCTGGTATGTTTATGGTTATTGATTTGTGTTTGGAATTGGTGTCCATAATTTCATCAATGGAAGGCATGGCTCATGAGGCTAGGCTGCATGATGAGAAATAGTTGGTGATGTGATGATGGTAATAAGGCTCTGAGCACTTTGTTCACTCTGAAGTCGATGGATTCTTGAAGTACTCTTGTGTCAGTGCTCTTCAGGAGCACTTGGAGCTAAGGATGCCAGAGATAGATGATGCTCATATTCTTTCTAAATCTCCTCTTGCATTCAAGCATCTTAGAGTGAAATAATGTCTGCAATATGAGCTGAATCTCAGGCTCTTGCACCTTATTTTGAGGAAGCAGTAAGAATGAGTTTCTGACCACTTCAAACAGAGTGCAAGGCCACCAAATTCAAGTGCAGTTTTCCTACCATGTCAAGCGGGGTGCAAGGCCACAAAATTCAAGTGCAGTTTCATACCATTTCAAGCAGAGTGCATGGCCACCAAATTCAAATGCAGTTTCATACCATTTCATGCAGGGTGCTAGGCCACCACATTCAAATGCAGTTTCCTTCCATTTCAAGCAGGATGAAACCAACATAAAACCACCATAAAACCACACAAAACACCACACTCACAGTTCAGTAGACATTCAGTCTGTTCAATTGATTCACAGCTCAGACAGAGTCGTGACCTCTCCCTCCCCACCATGCAGTGACTGAGCCACACCCACACGTCCGGGTTTTATAATCCCTCCCCCCTCCCACCGGAAAAGGTGTGGCCTTCATTGCATGATTGACAAGAGAGAGATTCTCAACATGTTTTAAACACTAATAACACTTTTATTTTTCATTGATGGGAAGAATCTGCACCTGATGAGTGGAGGGGGACTGAGTAAGATGGCCAAAAATCACAGCCATAAGTGGAAGCAGTTTATCAAAAGTCAATATAGAGTGCATATTTATTTCAACCCAAAAAAACCCCAACCAACCATTTGCAGTGCTTTTACTTCAACCCAAAACCCCCAACCAACCATTTGCAGTGCTTTACCTGCAACCCAACCCCCCCCCCCCCCCACCAACCATTTGCAGTGCTTTTACTTCAACCCAAACCCCCAACCAACCATTTGCAGTGCTTTTACTTCAACCGAAAACCCCTAACCAACCATTTGCAGTGCTTTTACTTCAACCCAAAACCCCGAACCAATCATTTGCAGTGCTTTTAATTCAATCCAAAACCCCACCCAACCCTTTGCAGTGTTTTTACTTCAACCCAAAACCCCACCCAACCATTTACAATGTTTTACTTAAACCAAAAACCCCACTCAACCATTTCCAGTGATTTTACTTCAACCAAAACCCCACTCAACCATTTGCAGTGATTTTATTTCAACCCAAAACCCGACCCAACCTTTTGCAGTGATTTTGCTTCAGCCCAAAACGCCACCCAACCATTTGCAGTGCTTTTACTTCAACCCAAAATGCCACCCAACCATTTGCAGTGCTTTTCCTTCAAACCAACCACATTTTCATTTTCAAACCACATTAAGGGCACTCAAGGTCAGTAAAAACATACTCACAGTTTAGTAGATATGTGTTCAGTGTTATTCACAGCTCAGACAGAGAGATATGATCCTTTCACTTCCCCCTCTCTTGCTGAGACTGACTGAGGCACAACGCTTCTGGGGTTTATAGTCCCTCCCCCCTCCCACCAGCAGGGGCAGCAGAGAGAATATAAACATTTTTAAAACATTAATAACTGAGGCAAAGGCAACACAGCTTTTGCACTTTCAAAGCAAAGGCAATACAGCTTTAGCACTTTCAAATCAAAGGCAACACAGCTTTAGCACTTTAAAAGCAAAGGCAACACAGCTTTAGCATTTTCAAAGCAAAGGCAACACAGCTTTAGCACGTTCAAAGCAAAGGCAACACAGCTTTAGCACTTTCAAACCAAAACACACTTTTGCATTTTTAAACTACATTTTCAAACCACATTAAGGGCACTGACACGTCAGTAAAACCACTCACAGTTTAGAAAATATGTGTTCAGTGTTATTCACAGCTCAGAGAATTGCTCCCCCTATCTTGCAGAGAACTGAGGTACCTCCACACTTCTGGGGTTTATAGTCCCTCCAGAAGGGGCATGATCTTCAGGAGAGAGAATCTCAACATTTTTTAAACTCCTTTATTTTTCATAGATGGGAAAAAAATCCTCTTGTCCTGCGCAGCGGAGTAGGACTCTGAGTAAGCTGGCCAAAAATCACAGCCGTAAGTGGCAGCGTTTTTTCTAAAATCAATATACAGATCAGGAAGTGGTCAAGATCAGACTTTTAGTAATTTGGATAGACATTAACTATTCACACATCCTCTGGAACTATACCATTTTTAGCCAAGTAATTGTAAATGTAATTATAATTAATTCATTAGCCAAGTATGTAAACATACAAATAATTTGATTTGCCAACAGTCATACAAAAAAGCAACAAGATACATAACCACATAAAAATTAAACATAGACTTAAACAACCACCACAATGGTGTGTGAGAATGTCACACAGCATAAGCGGAGACACACAGCCACCCACAGCCAATGTCCGGGCCACACACATGCTCATTCACCGTGATGTGACCAGAGCTGTCATTCTCTCTGGAGTCCCTGTCCGCCCAAACAGCCAGAAAGCCGTCCACACTCACACTAGACTCCAGGATATCCTCATGGAGCCATGTCCCCACAAAACACCGAGATCGCTGCACTCACGGCAATCCCTACGAGTCTTCACCAGTGCAGGCAGCACGTCCATCTTGTTTATTTGGCGACTTCACATTCCTCACTGTGATGGAATGCAAATAACATACCTTCTTTCATCCTTTTCTCCCGAGGTCGGGGCAATCAAAACCTCCGCAGTCAGGGCGGTCGAAGCTCCCGCATCGGCGCAATCGATGCTCATGCGGTCGGGGCAGTCGAAGCTCCTGCGGTTGGAGTTCCCACAGTCGATCCCTAACAAAGGGACAGCCAGCTCCTATGGTGCCACCTCCCAGTAATGAACCCTGTGTAGTATGCTTCCAATATCTTTTCTGAAATTCTTTAAATTGTGTGGATGCAATTCATTTGCACCTAGGGGCTTACAATTTTTGGTTTCATTAATGTATTTAATAGTTTTCTATTTTAAATGTACCTTTGATTTAATGTACCATTAATAATTTAATCATCAAAACTCATGTCCATCTGTTCCATTTCCCTGAAAAATATCAAAGCAAATAATAAATTAGTATTTCTGGTCTCACCCGGTGTTATTTCCTAATTATCCCTTCATGGGTCCATTCCATTCCTAAAACTTCTTCAGACATTCATGTGTCTGTAGAGCATTTTACATTTTTCTTTTCTAAATTGCTCAAAATTAATTTTGTAGTTTCTCTTCTACTTAGCAGACCTTTTTTTACATCTCTTCTTGTTCCCTTGGTATTGTATCCAATCACAGCTTATATACTACAATCATTGTCAACATACTGCAGCTCAACCTCTGATGTTCGTGTAACCTTGATTGTGTGAGTATAATCACCACCGGTTGAATAGCATCCCTGTAAGTTTTGCCAATGACTGAAACAGCAGATGCATTGATCCTCTTAAGCAAGTGTAAACTTAGATGAGAAGTTTCTTGCTGA
The DNA here is from genome assembly GCA_035221665.1 of Okamejei kenojei. Taxonomy (NCBI): domain Eukaryota; kingdom Metazoa; phylum Chordata; class Chondrichthyes; order Rajiformes; family Rajidae; genus Okamejei; species Okamejei kenojei. The sequence goes on from CM069131.1 coordinate 98,667,765, forward strand.
CCAAAAATGGAACAGGGAACTTAAAGTCAAACTTCAGAAGCTACTGAGGCAATTTTACAAACCAGGAACTATAATGAGTATACAATGACCCATCTATATTACTAAAAGTAAAATCGTGACAACTTCCTGTTTTTCTGTTTCATGATTTTAGAAAAAACACTGCCACTTACGGCTGTGATTTTTGGCCAGCTTACTCAGAGTCCTCCTCCGCTGCGCAGGACAAGAGGATATTTTCATATCTATGAAAAATAAAAGAGTTATTAGTGTTTAAGAAATGTTGAGATGCTCTCTCCTGAAGGCCACGCCCCTTCTGGAGGGACTATAAAACCCAGAAGTGTGGAGGTGCCTCAGCTCTCTGCAAGATAGGGGGAGCAATTCTCAATCTGAGCTGTGAATAACACTGAACACATGTTTACTAAACTGTGAGTGGTTTTACTGACGTGTCAGTGCCCTTAATGTGGTTTGAAAATGTAGTTTAAAAATGCAAAAGTGTGTTTTGGTTTGAAAGTGCTAAAGCTGTGTTGCCTTTGCTTTGAACGTGCTAAAGCTGTGTTGCCTTTGCTTTGAAAGTGCTAAAGCTGTGTTGCCTTTGCTTTGAAAGTGCTAAAGCTGTATTGCCTTTGCTTTGAAAGTGCTAAAGCTGTGTTGCCTTTGCTTTGAAAGTACTAAAGCTGTGTTGACTTTGCTTTGAAAGTGCTAAAGCTGTGCTGCCTTTGCATTGAAAGTGCTAAAGCTGCGTTGCCTTTGCTTTGAAAGTGCTAAAGCTGTGTTGCCTTTGCTTTGAAAGTGCATTGATGGAAAATAAAGGAGTTATTAGTGTTTTAAAAATGTTGAGATTCTCTCTCCTGTCAATCACACCATGAAGGCTATGCCCCTTCTGGTGGGAGGGGGGTAGGGACTATAAAACCCGGATGTGTGGGTGTGGCTCAGTCTCTGCAAGATGGGGGAGGGAGAGGTCATGACTCGCTGTCTTTAGTGGCCTTGCACCCTGCTTGAAATTGTATGAAACTGTACTTGAATTTGGTGGCCTTGCACCCTGCTTGAAGTGGTATGAAACTGCACTTGAATTTGGTGGCCTTGCACCCTGCTTGAAGTTGTATTAAACTGCACTTGAATTTGGTGGCCTTGCACCCTGCTTGAAATGGAATTTCAAGGAATAGCCGTTAGTCAACTGCGAGCCCACCAGCCGTGAGTGAGTGAGCTGCCAGCACAACAGCCAAAGGGTAAGATTGCACCCGGAAATATATGGATATGATAACTAAAGATACTAAGAATAAAATCTCGTTATTGCGGACGATGTATTACTTTATATCACTAAACCGGAAATAAGTATCCGTAATTTGTTAAAACTAATAACGGAATTTGGTTTAATTTCAAGATACAGTATTAATTGGAATAAAAGTGAACTTATGCCAATAGCCATGAATAACTTACAGATATTACAACAATTTCCTTTTAAGATAACAAATGAAAAATATTAAATATCTTGGTATTTTTGTTACAAAAAGATTTGACTCTCTATTTAAGTCTAATTTCCCGTTATTACTGAATAAATTAAAAAAAATATTTTATACTGGAAAAGTTTTACCTATTTCAATGTTAGGTAAAATAAATGCAATAAAAAAGATTTTTTCTCCCACAATTATTATATTTATTTAAATCAATCCCGATATATCTCCCTAAATCTTTTTTTAAAAAAGTAGACTCTCTAGTCACTAACTTTATCTGGGATTATAAGAACCATAGAATAAATAAAAAACACTTATGTAAAGCTAAAATAAACGGGGGATTAGCATTACCAAATTTTATGTTTTATTATTGGGCAGTTAATATTAAAAAATATGAATTCTGGTTAGAAGAAACAGATAATAAACCAAACTGGTTAAAAATGGAAAGAGAAGACTGTTTTCCATTTGAAATTAGTTCTATGATATTTGCTAACATTATGTACCTAAGAAATTTTATAGTGAAAACTCGATAATAGAAAGCGGAATCCGTATTTGGAAACAAATAAAGAAAAACATTAAAACTAAAATTTATACCGCTAGGTCTTACTATTGCCAACAATTTTACGTTTAAACCCTCAACGATGGATAAGGCTTTTATACAATGGAAAAATAAAGGAATTTTAAATATAGGGGATCTTTATAAGGATTTTTTTTTTTCTTTCATTTCAAGAGTTACAACAAGCTTACGGGCTTCATAATAATGAATATTTTAGATATTTACAAATCAGAAACTATATCTCTGCAAATACACAGAATTCAGAAAATAGAAAGAGTGAAATTTTAGATGAATGCTTGAATAAACATCCAAATACAGAAAAAATGATATCATATATTTACAATATTTTGTTGGAAAGTGATATTCCATCATCGGAAACACACAGACAGCTTTGGGAAAATGAATTAGGTCAAATAATAAGCCCGAAATATGGGAAGAAAGCTTACAACACATACATTACTGCTCGTTAAATGCTAAACATGCTCTTATACAGTTTAAAATTTTACATAGATTACATTACTCCAAATCTAAATTACATAATATATTTCCAAAATTATCGCCTATATGTGATAATGTCAAATCTTAGAAAGCAAATTTGTCACATTCATTCACTAATTGTACGAAGATTGTAGAATATTGAAACTTAAGATAATCTCGGAATGTTGTTAATATTACTATGATTCCTGATCCAAAGTTAATAATACTGGAAAACCTGAAACGAACAAATAATTACAAGGAATCAAAGAAATTTTATCGACTATTCTCTAATAATTGGGAAAAAATTAATACTAAATTTTGGAAAGGCCCTGCATCCCCAACAATTAAAATGTGGAATACAGAAATGTCGGAGACACTTCACTTGGAGAGATTGAGACTTGTCCTTATGGATAGGTTAGATCTCTTCGAAGGGATTTGGTCTCCATACATTAAATATTTTACAGGGTCATAATGGTTCGGCGCGGGGACTTGACTGAGGCCTGAATATCTGAATGGATGAAGAAATACATATAATAAATCATGAATGTATCTCCAAGAACGGATTATTGAGTAATATTTTAATCTCCACCAAACTTTTCACATTTTCTTTTCTATTTTCTACTTTCTATCTTTATCTTTCTATCTTTAATTAGGAAAAAAAAAGTATAGAAACATATTATATATATTCTTAATATTAGTATGAATATACATATTATTAGTTGTATGAAAATATTATAGATGTCTTAAATTTGTAATTATATAAAATTGCGCATGTTCAACTATATAATAATTTTGAAATATAAAGTTAATATAATACAAACACTCTTAATATTATGAAAATATCATGAATATCATAGAAGTTTGGTTAAGATTGGGTATTATGTAGTTTATTAGGGGGGATTTGTATTTGGTAATTAGAAATATGTGTGGTATGAGAAGTATGAGTATATTGCTTATTTTAGGAATATACTACATACACTCCCAATCATACAAAAATAATAACCAGGAAATGTATAATGGATAACATTACAAATAACACAAACAGTATCAAATTGGTATCAATATTATATAATTTTGTATATTATATAATTTTTAATGCCGCATAAGAGTGTATTCTGTATATATTGTTTCTATAATAAAAAAAATAAAAAATTAAAAAAAAAAACAAAAAAAAAAACAAAACAACAGGCTTGAGTGACTAGTCCTCTGGAAACCAGTCGCTTCAGCGCACCACACCCATTCTAACGCTCCAGATGGGATGTATGTGGAATATTTGGTTTAAATTCTGGCATCACACATTACGGAGTGTGGTTTCATCTGCCTTTCTGCCTATGCTGTTTGATGGGCTGCACGTGGAGAACAATGACCCAGTTGAACCTTGACAGAGTTCCTGATTCTCAGGCTGAAAAATCTGGTCCTGAGCCCATGCTGGCCTAAACCTGGTGTAAGCACAATCATCCCCATTCAAAAGGAGGCAGGTGAATTACTGTGCTTTTATTCTACATGGAAGTCAATTTTAATAACTCAACTAATTTTTATGGTCTGGTTGTGATTTTCAAACGGAAGGAACTTCCTAAAACATTTTTTAATTGTTTTAACATTGCTCTGTGCCCTGACTGTTACTGGATGTTTGAACATCACAGCCATTCACAGTGGCAGCTTTGCAAACCAGCGAGACTGAGGATGAAGATTTGCCAACTGTATGTGGTTTTGTGAATCTAGCTATTGCTGGCCCTGGTTAGTCCTGGTCTTTTCTCGCCTCCAACTTCACACCCCCCCACCCACCCTCCATTTGCTATATTCGGTCTGAATAAGGAATGTAGGAAACATCACCCATTCCTTCTCTCCAAAGATGCTGCCTGTCCCACTGATTTACTCCAACATTTTGTATCTTTCTTTGATGAATCTAGTGTTTTCTTACGCTGAGGAGATACTTGTGTTTGTGGTGGGCCAAGCCAAGCACTGTGAAATGGTCACCATGAAACACAATGTGAATTTTAGATGTGGATTCTCATTCAGAGTTTAATTGCTGAGAAATTTAAAATACATATTTTTTATTTTTGCTTTCACTTTTCTCTTTAATTCTATCTTTATTTTCTTTGCTTTCCTCGGTTTTCCATTGATTTCAATATTTTAATTTACATTTCCTTTCTTAGACGGTGCATAGCTCATGTCCAATGGAAGGAAATTATCAAAACAAGTTACAATGAGCAACCACTGCTTTGGTGAAGATGCATGAATTTTCACCCGGCGATTGCTGTCCCTGTCTGCACCTATGGCAGATCTTCTCAAGAGGATGCAGTATTGAAAATTATCTTTAAATGCTCTTAATGCTTCCTTCTTCTTCTTGCATATGGCGTGCACAGCCTAAAGTTGTCGGACAACTTGTTCTATTTGATCTTATTTGATTGAGCACGCCGGGTTGATTGCATTTGTCGAACCAGGCGGACCACGTGAAGGTTGTAATCTCCCACCCCCTTTTAATGCTGATCAAAAGTAACAACGACAGCAGACTGTATGTGTTATTCATTCGCACTGCTTACATTTAGGCCATTGGTACAATGGCAATAAAAATGTATTGATTTATAGTATTGTATTCCATTTATTGTCATTATCTCATTTTAGAGACAGCAAAATGGATTTTCCTTACAGTCAATAACATAAAAGTAAATAATAAATAAATAAACATTTTTTTTTTTTAAAGCACAAACACAGAAGTCCACACAACATAACTCCACAGCGGCACCAGAGTTAAGGAAGGTACCATAGTCCAGCCAGCCTCCCTGCTGATCTTCCCAGATGTTCACCCGTGGTCGGGGCCTCCCGAGCACCTGCAGGCCCTCTCGCCGGGAACGATGCTCAGGCCTTCTCGCTGGGACGATGGAACCCCGACGGAGAACATCCTCAGTGGCCCGGACCTCCAGATCAGCCACCTCCCACCGGAGTCCGTGGCTCCCAAAGTCCACAGGCTGAGCCGGGCGGACTCCGCGATGTTGGTCAGCTCTGCCCGCGTTGGGAGCTCCGCGAACCACAGCTCCGCGATGTCGGTGCAGCAGGCCCAGCACTCCGGAGCACCAAACGGCGGTCCCCGGTGAGGCATCGCCTGCCCCTCGATGTTTCCAACGCTGCGCCGCTGCTGCGGGAGCTCTGGTCAGTCCCAGCAGGAAAGGCCGCGCCAATCCAGTAGGTAGGCTGCGGGACGGGAGGGGGGCGAGGGCGCAACTCGAATAATAGTCGCATCCTCTCCAGGTATCCCCTTACCATACCCACTTCCCCTCACATAAAGACATTTTAAAAAAAAACACAAAAAAACGTCTTAACATAACAAAAATCAAAAAGATACCGGACTGAAGGCGGAGGCAGCTAGCAACAGCGCCACCGGATAAGCGTCAAAAAGCAAAATAGCCTATATATTGATGTTGAAACAGGACATGTTAAGGCAAAGTCTATGGATATTTTCAAGGCAGAGATTGATAGATTCTTGATTGGTATGGGTGTCAGAGGTTATGGGGAGAAGGCAGGAGAATGGGGTTGAGAGGGAAAGATAGATCAGCCATGATTGAATAGCGGAGTAGACTTGATGGGCCAAATGGCCTAAATCTGCTCCTACAGATTTCTTCTGAACTTCGGAAACAGTACAGCACCAGTGGAGAGAGAAGAGTTAAATTAACATTGTAAAAAATGGGTAGTGCTTTCATTTTCTTTTCATGCTCTTGCCTTGACATGCCTTGAAATAAAAACCTCAAACAATATATTTAAATTCAAGATGTTCTTGGAACAAGGGCTGTATTTTGTTCTTGTTTTAGTCTACTTTTAAGGCAAACCAATATTCACAATATATGTTCTTGTTCAACCCAGGACATCAACCAGGACTTTGACAAGGACATGCACAAATCCTCCAAGTTTTTTTGTGGAGATGGTGCCATCCATTAGAACAGATGGGTGAATGGAAAGAAGCACTGGCAACTAGAGAACAAGAACATGCAATTCATTGTAATTGCACGCTCTGCCTCAAAACAGCCTGTGCCATGGGATGGTGAACTCACTAGGCCTGTTAAAAAAAAGAGTTTGCTTTCTGAAATGATTAGCTGAAGCATCAGTGGAATCCATGTAAAATAACGTTCAAAGTTTGCAATGAATTATGAATTAGTCTACAACTATGTAGTTGCAGATGAATAATTGTCTGCATTGTTATCCATCACAGAATGTATTACAAGTCCTGAGACAATTGTAAATCCTTTTAGGAATCTTTCTTTCATGAACGTTCTTAACACTGTACAAAAGACTTGTTCTCAAATATATTGGTGACACTCTTGGTAAGGTTCAGAAATAGCTAATAGAATTGAAATGATCCCAATGCTCAAAAAATCTGGTCCAAAATAATACATTGTTGAGGGTAATTATCCACCAGTGGTAATATTGATAATAGCATAATCAATCCTGTTATAAAAAATAATTTACCATTTAATATTACTTTTAAATAATCAAATGCTTAGAGTAGCATGTTCGGGTCGGTACCCTTCTTCAGACTGATTGTAGGGGGGAGGAGAGGGTGCAGGCAGAGAGGAGGGGCTGGATAAAGTATCAGAGCAAAGAGTCTCTGCTCCAGTTAGGGATTCCAGTAAATCAGTCTTCACCTATTTTGACTCTTACCTATACTCAGCTCTCCTCTGGTTCGGATGAATCTGTTGTTTAAGATGCACAGGTTAATGATCAGTCTGCTTTGGGGTGGAAGATCGTAAACTTCACGTGGTCCACCCTGTTTCGACTAATGCAATCAACTCGACGTGCACAAAAAGAATATCAAATAGAACAAGTTGTCCTACAACTTTAGGCTGTGCACGCCACATGAAAGAAGAAGAAGATCAGTCTGCTTTAATGCACTGCAGTCTACCTCAGCCCACTTTTGCTGAAAGCGGATCATTAGTGAAAGCTGAGGGGAGTCATCGACTGCCTATCAACTACTCGTTGTCTACACTTTTGCTCGGAACTCTCACAGCTGCACTTCATCAGCCCTTGCCCATGGCTTCCCATCTGGGAAAGTTAACAGTCTGGCAGAGTTGGCAAGCCTTGCCCACCAGCTGGTCCAGGGATTAGGGGATGAAGATAAACAAACAAAGAAAAATCTTAGAAGTTGAAAATCTGAACCAAAAAGCCATTAAATATATGATGTCTATAGCAATTCAATTCGCAACTGGAACAGAAGAAGGATATTGATATTTGATGCATTTCCTTCAGTGATTTTGTTGATCAGTTTCATCACCTCAATATTTTCCGAATTTGATCAAGCAGATCAAGGTTTTCTTGAACGCACCATCAGTCATCTATTTGATATAGCTACATGGAGAAAATTGATTCTCCTGATAGTCTCAACACAGACTGAAGGAGCTGAAAACATACAGCTTGACGAATGTGTTCACCATGGTAACCAATGGCAATGTCTGCTCTATGTATAAAATGGCATCATATCTCCTTGAAGCTACTTCAATAAGACTGTAAATGCCTCCCTGATAAAACATATTTTTCAGAGGAAATGTTCTTTGCTCACTAACAGTTGGCTCGGAGCTGCAATGGGAAGAATTATAGTGCATTTGGGAAATTGGATTAGACAAAATCCATTTGCCTCTTTTTAAAGAGGCTTTAGTGAAACATAGTGAATGATTTTCAATTTGTTTCATAGTGTTTTCCTGGTGAAATCCTGCCCATCAGGATTTTTCACCAAACACTTCCTGGTGTGATTCATTCCAACACTGAATGCAATTTCTCCACTGTGTCTCGACTACACCATGATGTTATCAAAATAGGCAGGCTTTTTTCACTGAATGGTCGAAATTAGATCTAAAAGCCGATACCCATGACCCAGGTTGTCAGCAAGCAGTTCAGCAAAGGCTATATCATACTCAAAATACTTAAAAATACATATTTGAGACATCAGCTCCACATTTAATTAAACATCCACTGTTACCATTATGCTTTATTTCAATAAAAATGTCAGCCACCTCCAGCAAGGGGTGCAACAGCAAGCTCCTGGTTCATCCACTAACAGATTGCATCCATTCAAGGTCTCTGGCTTATTTCCCTGGCCCAGCTGAACGGACGGTGGCTTTCTTGCTCTACTATACATCAATTTTATTGGAGTTATTCCGCACTTAGTGCCCATCTTCTTGCACCTTAACTTCCTCTACCAGATCATGGCTGCTTCACGGTTCACTTGATGCAGCCTTGCATCTACCCCCCCCCACTCACTCTCCAGTTCTCTCCATTTAGGTCTTGTGTCTCTCCCTGCATTTACTCACAGCGAACAATTAAGTTACCATCTGCTGAAAAGATGTCCTAACTGATGTTTTTATATGTCATAAAATCAGAAACTTTTATGACAGTGAAATATCCATACCCAAGGTTGATAGATTACTGTAACTATAAAATAATAGAAAGAATTGGATATGCTTCCATTTCTCTTAACCTCTCCCTGCCACAAGCTAAACCCAACAGTATCTCACAGTCCCAGGGGCACTCTGTTGACAATTTGAGACACTGCATCTCATGCCTGACCAGGGAGCAACTTTTCCTCACCTTTGCCCCTGTCTCAGTGATCTAACTGCTGAACAGGCCTCTTTTCCTGACTGCAGTACTCCTGGTGGCTGAGAGGTTACGTTGTTATTGTAAAACTCAATTTTCCATGGACAATTGTTACTGCAGATCCTTTTTGATCTAAGTTTTACATTTCCCCTCAGCACCTGGCCTGAACTCTTCTGCTATCCTGTCTTGTATCTACTTCAAATTTTTGATATAACTTTAAAGCAATATTAATCTTTGCAAAGTAATATTTCTTGTATTACATTCCATGTGGTAATCACCATTTTGGTAGTTACAACAGGTTATATTTCACTACAATAACATTTCAAGTGGAACACAGTTTTAATGGAGTGACATATCATGGGAAACAATGGGAACTCTCCTAATTCCAGTCATTATATTCCATGTGGTCAAATACAATTTTGGTGGGCACAATAGGGTTTCACTTCAATAACATTTCTAGTGGAAACACAGTTTTAATTAAATAATATATCCATAACAGGGTGCAATGAGGAATCTCCTAATTCCAGGCTGGGAAATGAAACAGTTAAACAACTTCTTGGAACCTGCTCTCTGTTCATGCACATGGCTTCATTATAAATGTTTTGGTGTGTGCAGTTGTGGCCTCCTAATTTGAGGAAGGACATTCTTGCTATTGAGGGAGTGCAGAGTAGGTTCACCAGGTGATTCCCGGGATGGCAGGACTGACATATGATGAAAGAATGGATCGACTGGGCTTACAGTATATTCACTGGAATTTAGAAGGATGAGAGGGGATATTATAGAAACATATAGAATTCTTTCTGGGATTTGACAGGCTAGATGCAGGAAAAATGTTCCCGATGTCGGGGGAGTCCAGAACCAGGGGTCACAGTTTACGAATAAGGTGTAGGCCATTTAAGACTGAGATGAGGTAAAACTTTTTCACACAGAGGGTAATGAATCTATGGAAGTCTCTGCCACAGAAGGCAATGGAGGACAATTAATTGGATGTTTTCAAGAGAAAGTTAGATACACTGTAGCTCAGAGAAATTAGGAACGGGGTACTGTAATGTCAAATACATCAGTAATAAAGTATCAGTTCTACTAGGTAAACCAGACCCTAATAAGCTCAAGGCAAGGTACAGTGTAATGTACCTGTAATGACTTCTGTAATGACATTCAATGTGCTTGTAAAGCTGCAGCATGAGGAAACAAATAATTGTTCTGATTCCAGTGCATTTGACAATTACCTGAGTCTTGGTCGGTCTATGGTTTTGTGGATCACAAATTATCTTTACTTGGTACAGGCGCAAGTACATCCACTTGCACTGTTCCCTTCAAGAGTGTTAATTATAGATACCCTTAATAAATCCTTCCACATTTATTGCTAAGCTTCCACCAAGCATTAGTGTGGAATTCTTTGCCAAAGAAGGATGTGGAGGCAAAGTCAGTGGATATATTTAAGGCAGAGTTAGGTAGATTCTTGATTATGGGGAGAAGGCAGGAGAATGGGTTAGAAGGGAGAGATAGTATGCTGTTTAGACTTTGATGTGTTTGATTCATTGTGTTTTCGACAATGGTGTTAAGATGGGGTCTTTTGATATAATTTTTGTTGGTAAGTAATTAAAACAAGCTGCACAAGTTGATGATGCTTTCACATGAACAACACACATAAGAAATTAAAACTTCCATAGGAAGAATTGACAGTCCATGGGCAGAAATTCAAAAATGAAAAATTCACAAACACTTCAAATCAGACATTGAACACTTTTTCTTGATTGACAGCATAAAAAAATGTGCAAATTGGTCCAATTTCATGGTAATTTGGCACTATGTGCAATCCAATTTCTAGACTTTTAAAAAAAATATCAATTAATTGTCTTTCTAATTTATTAAATAAATAGGAAATGTTTTGAGGAATATGAGTCAAACACAGAGAAATGGGACTTGCTTAGATGGGCATCTTGTTCTGCATGGATAAATTGGGCCAACTGGCCTGTTTCTGTGCTGTATGTCTCATTCACATACCAGGGGAGCAATGAAATACACCCTCAATAGGAAAACAATGCCATCAGCAATAACTCAGTAATCCTATAATTTTGTCCAGCTTAGTAATAATTTTCCATCAATGAACAAATATGTTGAAAGAAAAGCATCTCAGTAGTAATGTAATAATTATTTTCAACTATTCTCAGAGTCATGCAGCATGGAAACAGCCCCCTTTAGCTCACTGATTCAATACTAAACACTCATTTTTATGCTAACCCTACCGTAACCCACTGTATTCACCCAACATTCCCATCAACTATCTCCTAGATTTTACCATTCTCTTATGTACCAGGAACAATTTACAATGGCAACATAGCTTTAAATTTGCTTGTCTTTTGGATATGGGATGAAATTGGTGGAGTGAAAGAAACACATATGATTCAATTCAATTCAATTCAATTCGATCACAAAGAGAACGTATTTACTCCATACAGAGAGCATCCAAGGTTAAGATTGAACCCTAGTCTCAAGTGATATGAGGCAGCAACTTTACTTACTTTGACATATTGCCACCCTTCTATCTATATTACCCTTATATAATTGCACTCAGTATGCTTGATAACAATATTTTCCTGAAAATGTTCACGTGCTGACCAAAATTGTTCAGTTAGCTTATTTAATACTTCACATAAACAGCTTTCCCTATGTTTATGTTAAAGAGAACCAATTTTCTTTAGGTTCCTATAAACAAATATTCTATTGGCACTGTATACAAGAATTTATAGTCATTTTGTTTCCTTTGTTCAGTTTACAGCGTGGAAACAGTCCCTTCAGCCCAATGAGTCTGTGCCAATCGGCGATCCCTGCACACTAACGCCATCCTACACACTAGGGACAATTTATAATTTTACCAAGCAATTAACCTACAAACTCGTATGTCTTTGGAGTGCACAAGGAAACTGTAGCAACTGGAGAAAACCCACACAGGTCACGGGGAGATTGTACAAACTCCGTACACACAGCGCACGTAGTCAGGATTAAACTAGGTCTGTAATGCTATAAGGCAGCAACTCTACTGCTGCAGCATTCTGCCATGCTCTGTAGTTGACCGAAGTAAAGTGACCCAATGCTTAGCTTCAGATTTATAATAGCAGTAATTCCAGTGGCAAAGGTGAATCTCCTAAAATCTTGCATTATTACAGATCCCTCTCATCCACATATCCCAGGAGAGTATGAAGAATTCCCAGTGGCATTGCCATTCCAGAAGCATGATGAGTTTGAATTCAAAGAGAAGCTCACTTTAGCAATCAGTGAATGTGCTAAAATTTTGAAATAGCAAAAATAAAGTGAAAAGTAGCGAAATTCATTCCGCAAATGCAGTTCTACACTAATAAACACATGTTAATAGCCTGGCAATGAGCAGGAATCGGGGTACGGAGCATTTATTGATTGGGAATCTTGCTTGCTGATCAAATAAACCTTTAATCTTTTTTCCCTTATTTCAATTGGAGTCAGACGGTCAGCTAACATGTTTTTTTTTGTTATATTGCCCTGGTAGATGCCTTTAAATCATTTCAGAGTGAATTAGGCTGAATGGGTTTAATCGTATTCGATGTGTATTTCTGAAGAATGGTATGTTTTAAGTGCATCTTCAATCCTTAGTTTTTCTCTTCCTTGGTATAATGAAATAGGACAGAAGCATAAATATGCTGGAGGTGCTGGTATGAAATAGCCAGTTCTGGCATTTTAGCATCAATATTATTCAGTTTAAAATATGCTGATTAAATGTTTCTACCAACATATTTGAGGAGGATTTCAGTCAAGTGCATTGTGTCCATTCACACTCTGATTAATGCAATTTTAACCTCAGTATTTTAACAGGAGGCATTGTAGATGGTGATTAAAAATAAAGGAAGTGCACCCTCTACATGCCACCAAACCACCCAACTGTGAATGAAGGATAGGGGAAGGTAGGGTGCTCGCCAATAAAATTTAGCTTTTAGTTTTAACAGGCTATCTTTGCCCAAGGCTTAGATGGTCTGAAGCCACCAGTGCCAATGGCTGTCAAGGTGACCCTGACAGGCCTCAAGCCAACTTTGTACTGCTTGGCTATTTCCTTGAGTGCAAATCCAGCTCTCTGTAACTGCAGTAGATTGTAAGGATGCATCAACAGGGGGGCGATTGCATAAATGGTCCAATTAAAGCGACCTGCACTCCTTAAAGCAGGTATGCATATCAATAGACAATAGACAATAGGTGCAGGAGTAGGCCATTCAGCCCTTCGAGCCAGCACCGCCATTCAATGTGATCATGGCTGATCATCCCCAATCAGTACCCTGTTCCTGCCTTCTCCCCATATCCCGTGACTCCGCTATATTTAAGAGCCCTATCTAGCTCTCTCTTGAAAGCATCCAGAGAACCCGCCTCCACCGCCCTCTGAGGCAGAGAATTCCACAGACTCACCGCTCTCTGTGGGAAAAAGTGTTTCCTCGTCTCCGTTCTAAATGGCTTACCTCTTATTCTTAAACTGTGGCCCCTGGTTCTGGACTCCCCCAACATCGGGAACATGTTTCTTGCCTCTAGCATGTCCAAACACTGAACAATCTTATATGTCTCAATGAGATCTCCTCTCATCCTTCTAAACTCCAGAGTGTACAAGCCCAGCTGCTCCATTTTCTCAGCATATGACAGTCCCGCCATCCAGGAAATTAACCTTTTATACCTACACTGCCCTCCCTCAATAGAAAGAATGTCCTTCCTCAAAACTGCACACAATACTCAAGGTATGGTCTCACTAGGGCTCTGTACAACTGCAGAAGGACCTCTTTGTTCCTATATTCGATTCCTCTTGTTATAAAGGCCAACATGCCATTCACTTTCTTCACCACCTGCTGTACCTGCATGCTTACTTTCATAGACTGATGTACAAGGACCTCCAGATCCCGTTGTAAGTCCCCTTTTCCCAACGACGCCATTTAGATAGTAATCTGCCTTCCTGTTTTTGCTATCAAAGTTGATAACTTCCGCATTAAACTTCATCTGCCATGCATCTTGCCCCCTCCACCAACCTGTCCAAGTCACCCTGCATTCTCAAAGCATCCTCCTCACAGTTCATACTGCCACCCAGCTTTGTGTAATCTGCAAATTTGCTAATGTTACTTTGAATCCCTTCATCCAAATCATTGATGTATATTGTAAATAGCTGCGGTCCGAACACCGAGCCTTGCGGTACCCCACTAGTCAGTGCCTGCCATTCTGAAAGGGACCCGTTAATCCCTACTCTTTGTTTCCTGTCTGCCAACCACTACTCTATCCAAGTCAGCACTCTAACCCCAAAACCATGTGCCCTAATTTTGCCCACTAATCTCCGATGTGGGACCTTATCAAATGCTTTCTGAAAGTCCAGGTACACTACATCCACTGGCTCTCCCTTGTCCACTTTCCTAGTTGCATCTTCAAAAAATTCCAGAAGATTAGTCAAGCATGATTTCCCCTTCGTAAATCCATGCTGACTCGGACCGATCCTGTTACTGCTATCCAAATGTGCGGCTATCTCATCTTTTATAATTGACTCCAGCATCTTCCCCGCCACCGATATCAGGCCAACTGGTTTATAATTCCCTGTTTTCTCCCTCCCACCTTTCTTAAAATGTGGCATAACATTAGCTACCCTCCAATCCCCAGGAACTGATCCTGAGTATATAGAAAATAGGAAAATATCAAAGTTATATAGTCAATGTCAATGTCAATTCTATGTCAAATATCAAAGAACATCAAAGTTGAATAAACCCATTCAGCACAATTCTCTCTGAGATGATTTAACAGCTTCTGCCTGAATAATACAGCAAAAACATGTTCGATGACCAATGTCTGACTTCAGTTTTACGTGTCTGGGTCATTTAAGGCTGGAGCTTGAAATAATTGCAACAGATTCACTTGTAGAATGTCTGTCAGTATCTGTTACAGCCACTATCCAACTCCCTTTTAAGATTCGCACTCCAGCTTAAAGCAGTGTAGGTAACTTTAATTGGACCTAACCAGTTATGCAACTGTGTTAAAGAAGGAACTGCAGATGCTGGAGAATCGAGGGTTACACAAAAAGCTGGAGAAACTCAGCGGGTGCAGCAGCATCTAAGGAGCGAAGGAGATAGGCGACGTTTCGGGTCGAGACCCTTCTTCAGACTGGTCAGGGATCAGGGAAACGAGAGATATAGACGGTGATGTGGAGAGATAAAGAACAATGAATGAAAGATATGCAAAAAAGTATCGATGATAAAGGGAACAAGCCATAGTAAGCTGTTTGTGGTGTGAAAATGAGAAGCTGGTGCGACTAGGGTGGGGGAGGAAGATAGAGGAAGATAGTGCCAGGGCCCGAGGGCTGAGGGAGAGGTGGTAAGGGGAGGAGACAGCAAGGGTTAACAGAATTGAGAAAATTCAATGGGTTACACAAAAAGCTGGAGAAACTCAGCGGGTGCTGCACCCGCTGAGTTTCTCCAGCTTTTTGTGTATGCTGCTGCACCCGCTGAGTTTCTCCAGCTTTTTGTGTAACCCATTTAATTTTCTCAATTCTGTTAACCCTTGCTGTCTCCTCCCCTTCCTACCTCTCCCTCAGCCCTCGGGCCCTGGCACTCCCTCTCTCTCTATCTCCCTCCCCCACCCTCGTCACACCAGCTTCTCATTTTCACACCACAAAAACAGCTTACAATGGCTTGTTCCCTTTATCATCGATACTTTTTTGCATATCTTTCATTCATTGTTCTTTATCTCTCCACATCACCATCTATATCTCTTGTTTCCCTGATACCTGACCAGTCTGAAGAAGGGTCTCGACCCGAAACGTCGCCTATCTCCTTCGCTCCTTAGATGCTGCTGCACCCGCTGAGTTTCTCCAGCTTTTTGTGTAACCCCCAGTTATGCAACTGGCCTCCTGTTGATTCATCCTTTCAATCACCTGCAGTTACAGCGGACTGGATTTGTGCTAAAGAAGATAACCAAGCAGTAAAATGTTGTTGTGATGCCTGCATTTCACTCAACGATTGAAGAGTTAATCATGCATTGAGATCCTTTTGCTCGTTCTCTTAGGTTATTTAATGTACATTCCCATCTTTATTGCCTTTCAAAGTGAAACCTATTGTTATCTCCTTTTTTATGGAGTCGGGAGTCAAATCTGTCAACAGCAACTCCACTGGAATAATTTGCGTTTATGTTATTGTCTGCAAAAATCAAGATTGCTACCTCTTGCTGAGCTTCCCTCAAGTTGTAAACCATCAGGTGCAAGGAGGATGCTCATTCTATTTCCCTTTGAGTACAACCTGTGCCATGCCCATTGTGAATGTTTTTACAATCCCAATGTTCACCCCCTCTGTGAAAACAGAGTGCTTGTCTTTCTATTTCTCACATGCTTTCCCCACCATTATGAAATTGGGGCTTTGATCATGGTTATCCATCCACCCACTTCAACTCTCTGCAAAGGCATCTTTTTAATAATAGGTTGTCATTGCTCTTTGTATTTCAGGGTTCAATATAACTATTTTCTCTCTTCTGGGTACTTTTCAAATTACGCTAGACTGTTCTTTTTCTGCATAAAGACATTTTGACAGTGGCTGAGCAGGATAGCCTGGTCTGAACAAGGATCTCGACCCAAAACACCACCTTTTCCTTCGCTCCATAGATGCTGCCTCACCCACTGAGTTTCTCCAGCATTTTTATCTACCTCGGATAGCCTTAGATATAACTGCATTAGATTACTTACAGTAAGAAAATGGACAAATCAGTGCTCTAACAAACAGGCTTCTGGACTTGCGTCAGACTCCTATTCATCAACTATAGTTCTGCTTTCAATACCATTATCCCAACCAAGCTCATCTCCAAACCTGTGGAACTTGGTGTTAGCACTCTCCACTGCAACTGGATCTTTGACTTCCTGACCAACAGACCATAATCAGTGAGGATAGGTGACAAATCATCCTCTAAAATAATTCTCAATACTGGTGCTCTGCATGGATGTGCTCTCAGCCCCCTATTGTACTCCTTATATGCTTATGACTGCAGCCAAATACCAATCTAACTCAATTTACAAGTTCACAGACAACACCACCGTAGTAGGCCAGATATCAAATAATGACGATAGAGTAGAGAAAGGAGATTGAGAAAGTTGTAATCTGGTGCCAAGATACCAAGCTTTCCCTCAATGTCAGCAAGACAAAGAGATTATGATTGACTTCAAAAATTAAAGCAGTGCACACACATCAATATGCATCTGTGGTATTGAAGTAGAGATAGTCAAAATGTTCAAATTCCAAGAAATTGGTATCACCAGCAATGTGTCCTGGACCAGCCAATTTGAAGCTGCAGCCAAGAAAGCACACCAACACCCGTACTTCCTTAAAAGGATTATGAGCCAGTCCCACTTAGGCAATTTTTCAGGTGACTGCCGGTGAATGGCAGGTTGCCGGCAGTCGCCTGAAAAAACGGCAACTGGTGTAAACCCTGGCTAAAACAGTAATATCACCAAAATTTAGAAAAGGACTCATGTATTAGTAGGCCATTTTGGTCAAGTCTGATGTGCTCTGCAGAAATAAGACAAGCTTCTGAATGGTGCCAGAAAGTCTAGGGCCCAGATCAGTGTTGCATATTCAATTGATAGAATGAATGGGATTTCTGCAGAGCACCCACAAGGAAGTGTAAAATGCTTGAAGTTGATTGGATTAATGCAAATTAAGTGTACATATGTTAAATAATGTTGCTAGACAGTTACCCTGCTGTTGTTGATTGGTTAAAAGTGTTAAGTCCTGGATGGTTCGTTTGAATTCCAGGGTAAATGTTGCATTTTTCAAGTTATGTTAGCTTCCTCCCAAAGCATTACCTGAAACAATGTATGGGGGGGGGGGGGGGGGTTCTGTTATTGGATTGGGGCATTGCCAATAATATATTGTTGTAATTAATGTTTGATCGGATTGTAAGGGGACCCCCCTCTGTAGTTCGGCCCCTCAAGGTTCGCAGCCCCCATGAGGTTCTTTTTGATCTTCTGGAAGAGCGCTTGGGAATGTGTGACCCTTTGGAGTGTTTCTCCTTGCACAAGGCTGAAGGGCTTGTCCAGGCAGATACAAGGATCAAACCTGCAGTGGTTTAGGTATCGTATAGGGGAATTTGTTGTGCAATCCAAACATAAAGTTTGGTTGATCCAGTGCTTGGATCAGTGTTTTATTGACTAGTCTGGGGGGGGAGCTTAGAAAGAGCTTATTTACACTGGAACAGCGACTGTCAGAGTGGCACACAAACAAACAAATCGCTTCCTTCACCAGCCCATTATGCAGGGGGGGAAAGGGCAAGTGGGGAGAGTGCTGTCTGAGTGAAATTCACAAGATGCAAAGCCAGTGTGATACATGCACACACCATGATGATGCAATTAAGAAGCTAAAAAGCACAGTGTACGGTAAGTCCTTTAAAAGAGGGGGGAGAGGGCTGAGAAGGGGGATAGAGGGGGGAGAAGGAGTAGAGACAATTTTTAAGAAGCCAGAGATACACAGCTGTGAAGCTCGGTGGACATTAACATTACGGGTCGGTTATCCTTGGTTCTGAAAACGACTGCTTATGATTTTTTTTCCCACTGAGCCAATGAAATTCATCGGTCAGCACCGGCTACACCCTACGAGCACCTAAGATAACCTTTGACCTCCTGGCAACCCACTAGGACCTCTTGGCGACCCACCTATGGAACGACAATTCTCGCTGCTCTCCATCGCATCTTCATTCTAATCGCCGCTAATTTTTAAACATGTTGATCGACCATATGAGGCCGCAACTAGTTCCCAGAATGCGGGATGTCCTCTCGACCATGAAGGCGACTCACCAGCAACCACCCGCAAACATGTGGCAACCATGTGGCGACTGCATAGTCTTCTGCAGTCGCCTAAAAAGTCGCCTAAGTGGGACAGGCCCATTAGAATGTTTGGCAAGTCCGCAACAACCTTCACCAACTTCTACTGATGCACAAAATAAAGCATTTTATCGAGATGTATCACAGCAAGGTTTGGGCAACAGCTCCATCCAAAACTACCAGAAAATGCATAGCATTGTGAACGTGACCCAAACCATCATGCAAACCAATCTGCCTTCCACTGACTCCATCTACATTTCACTCTGCCTCGGCAAGGTCAAAAGCATAATCAAATACCAGTCTAACCCTGGTCACTCTCTCTTCTCCCCTCTCCCATCAGGCAAGAGATAGAGAAGTTTTAAAAAGCACACCTCCAGATTCAGGGACAGTTTTTCTGCAACTGAACCATCCTCTCAGCAGTTGGAGTGTGATCTCTCATCTACCTCATTGGAAAACCTGAACTGAATCTTTAAAATTACTTTATCAGATTTTATCTGATGGACAAAGTCAAAAACCTCATCATGGCCTGGTCGGTAACTCGAACGCCCAGTTACAATTATAAAAAGGTGGGAAACACTGCCCAGTCCATCATTGGTAATTACGTCCCCATCATCTAAGGTATCTATAGGATTTGCTGCCTCAAAAAGGCAGGTAGCATCATAAGAGACTCACATCACCCTAGCCACACTGTCTTTCCACTCCTGCAATTGGGAAGAAGGTATAGGAGCCTGAAAACTGTAATGTCCAGATTCAAGAGCAGCATCTTTTCTACAACCATCAGGCATACTGTCTACCTTTGACAGGAGTACAGAAGAGAGCATATTGACTGCTCGCATTATGGCCTGGTTTGGTAATTAAAATTCCCAAGTGCACAGGAGGCTGCAGAAGGTGATGGACATTGTCCCATTATTATGGATATTGATCGAATGGATCTACAGGCACTGCTTCAGAGGACAAATAATATTATCAAAGACCAACATCACGCTGGTCACTCATCCCTCTGCTACCATCAAGAAGAAGGTAGGAGAGACTCAGAACAGTTATGTCCAGTTGAATAACAGCTTCTTTCCATCAACCATCAGGCTATTTTACTGCAACCACAACCCTGCCTTAGCAATGGACAACTATGTACTTTTATCAAAGGTTCCACTGCATCCTTTGGTTTACACAATTATGGTCTAGTTTGTTTGCTATAACTGATGATTTATTGTATATTTATTTATTGTGTTGCCTGTGCTTGTCTGCAAAGCTGCAGTAAATACAACTTTCATTGTTCTGTTCCTGGTGCATATGACAATTAAACCTAATAACTCTTAAATTAGAAAATGATCTATTTTTCTTTAAATTGGAATTGCACTAAGAGAGGTCTTATCTATGACTCAAATACTCTTAGAATTTGATTACTTAATTCCCTGCTATGTTTTGCTAATAGTTTTTTAAACCATTAACTATATTCTCCAGCTCATCTGACCAGACATACTATACATTATCTGTCTACAATACATCAAGGTCAATACTTCCATTAATTTTAAGGAGGCTTCAAATGAAGCAGACTTCATTTTTAATTTCTAACATGAAGGTGAAATTTAATTTCTTAGTTTCTCTTCATAATTCAACTAAAGGCTTTGCTGCATACATCTGTGTTCTTTCTACAATATCTCCAACCTTTTTAACAACAGCACATCAGGATAAGTCTAATTGCTCTAAAGTTCCCCAGAATACCGCAATTATTTTCTATGTATTTGCTTTCACTGGATCAATAACATTTCACTTTTGTTTTTCCAGTTATGATCTTGCATTTTTATAAAGGTCAGAAAACAGACACATTTAAATCTACTATTTTTAATCTGACTCTTTATTCAGGGATAGCATTTATTTTCCATTAATGATTCTTCAACCCTTTACTGGCAAATGTTACTTTGATTAAGATCAAGTTTAATTTTATTTGGCTTTCATTCCACTCCAAACAGTAATGGCTTGTCTGGGTATAACCTGACACTTCATATTCTGTGGGTACACAAAAGGCTGGAGAAACTCAGTGGGCGCAGCAGCATCTAAGGAGCAAAGGAGATAGGCAACGTTTCGGGCCGAAACGGTCTGAAGAAGGGTTTCGGCCCACCCAAAACGTTGCCTATCTCCTTCGCTCCTTAGATGCTGCTGCACCCGCTGAGTTTCTTCAGCCTTTTGTGTACCCTCGATTTTCCAGCATCTGCAGTTCCTTCTTTAACACTTCATATTCTGTAGCTGGAGACAAGGTGTCATGCATCCTGAGAGGCTGTGGGAGGACACTAAGCTCTAGAGAGAGTGAGAGAGCAAAATCAAGAGTGAGAAAGCAAGAACATCGAATATAATACATACAGTAGACCAGCATTGGAACGGGCCCTACAGCCACAATGCCTGTGCCAAACATAATGCCATGACCAGGTCCTATCTCATAAGATCATAAGGTCAAAAGTGATAGGACCAGATTTAGGCCATTTGGCCCATTAAATCTACTACACCATTCAATCATGGCTGATCTATCTCTCCCTCCTAACCCCTTTCTACTGCCTTCTACCCATAAGTCCTGACACCCATACTAATTAAGAATCTATCTATCTCTGCCTTAAAAATATCAATTGACGGCCTCAATAGCCTTCTGTAGCAAAGAATTCCACAGATTTACTGACTAAAGAAATTCCTCATCATCTTCCAAAAGGAACATCCTTTATTTCTGAGGCAATTACATCTAGTCCTAGACTCACCCACCAGTGGAAACATCCTCTCCACATCCACTCTATCCAAGCCTTTTACTATTTTATATGTTTCTATGAGGACACCCCTCATTCTTCTAAACTCCAGCAAATAGAGGCCCAGTGCTGTCAAACGCTCATCTTATCAGCTTGCACATAATCCATTTCCCTTAATTTCCTCCATATCCATATGCCTATCCAAGTCTCTTAAATGCTCCTATTGTATCCGCCTTCACTATAAACCCCTGCAGCATATTCTAGACATTCACCATGCTATGTTGAAAATAAACCTTTCTCCTCTTAGCTTAAAGCTATGCCCTCTAGTATTTAATATTTCCATGCTGGGAGAACTGTCCTAACTGTCTGCCCTATCTATGCCTCTCATATCCTTACTGTAATGGGGTCACCCCATTGCAGGAAGGATATGGAGGCTTTGGAAAGGGTACACAGCATGTTTATCAGAATTATGCATGATTAAGGGGGTATGAACTACAGGGAGAGGTTGGACAAACTTGGATAGTTTCTTTTTGGAATGCTGGATCATGAGGGAAGACATGATAGGTATACAAAATTATGAGAGGCATAGATAGGCAACACAAGTAGATTGAGTGGTATCTACTTGTGTTGCCATTTTTAGGGAGTTGTGGACGTGCACCCCAAGATCTCTCTGTACATTATTGCTGTTAAGGATCTTGCCAATAATTGTATATTTTCCCTTACTTTCATCCCAAAGTGCAATATCTCACACTTGCTCAGATCTACCATATCTCTGCTGATTGCTGCAGCTGAGCTACATATATCCCACTGCATTCTTTGACACCCTTCCTCACAGTCCATGACCCCAGCAATCTTGGTGTCATCTGCATGTTCATTAACCAACCCATCCATGTTTATGTCCAAGTCATTTATATATATCACAAACAACAGAGGTTCCAGCATAGATCCCTTTGAAACCCCATTGACTATACTCTGGCAGCCTGAATGTTTTCATTCGACCATAACTCTCTATATTCTATCAATAAACCAGTTCTAAACCCATACAATCAAGTAACTGTTAATCCCATGAATGTCAATCTTCTGGATCAGCCTACCATAGAAGACTTTATCAAATGCCTTACTAAAATCCACGTAGACAACATCCACTATCCTACCCTCAATGATCTTTTTCACCTCCTTAGAAAACTTACTTGTTAGTTGGATACGACTTGCCTTGTACAAAGCCATTCTGACTGTCCCTAATTATTCCATTCTCTTCCAAACATGAGTAAATCCTATCCTGAAGAATCCTCTCCAACAGATTCATTTTCACGGACATGAGACCAACTGGCCTATAATTCACAGGATTCTCTCTATTTCCCTTCTTAAACAAAGGAACAATTATAGCTACTCTCCTGTTCTCTGAGACCTTGTCTGTGGCTAGAGAAGATGTAAAGATCTTTGTCCACTCTCCTACAATCTCTTCTCCTGTCTCTTTCAATAACCTGGGATAGATCCATCCGGCACTGGGATTTTATCCACCATAATGATCGTCAAGGGCTCCAACACATCCTCCTTCTTAATCGCAAACTGGTCTTGCTTATTAATGTTCTTCACACCGATCTCACTGTCCATATCTTTCTCTAAGGTGAAAACAGATGCCAATTACTTACTTACTTAATACCTTGCCTATGTATTTTGGTTTATGCATGCAACCAATCATATATAGGTTAGCATCACTAACCCCACCTTACTGTATCATTTATATTAACACCCATTTCCTATGCTACGCAGTTCAGGTAGCAGGCAGGATGCAGTGACAACTAGCATGCTACTGTGCTGTTAAGTCTGTATGTGGATTAAAGTTGATCTTAAATTACATGCCATGTATATGTCATATTTACACCTGTCCCAGGCAAATAAAAGGTATATCTGTGACATTGGTAGCTACAACCCAGGAACAACCATTGCAAGAAGAAGGCCCTGGGTTTAGTACAGAGCGGATTACCATCTACTGTAGCATGAAGCTGGTCAGTTTTATCGTTCTCACATGGGTAGTATCTGAGTTCAATCGATGAGTCTTGTGATTTAAAATTATGTGATCAGTTGGAACAGTATATCAAATTTGAAGTTATTAAAAATCAGTGTTATGAATGTATGCTTAAGTAAATGCAAAGTTTTGAGTCCCTTTGTTCGACGTGTCGGTTGATATTCTATAGAGATAATAGGATTGATAATTATATATTGAATAAATAAATTTTAACAAATTGCAGAAAGCTGAGAAGTAAACCATATGATGTTCCATGTGTTATAGCCAGTCAATGATTCTTCCCCCTGTTTTTCTAACTTCTTCCTTTGCTGCACTTTCATTTTAACCAGAACTGAGCCATTTTAAATCTCCTCTGAATATCAAATTCTGAAACAGTTATCATTATGAACATAATCAACCAATAATATTCAGCCCTCAACAGAATCTCAATACATTTGTTATGGTTGTCTAGCTTCCATAGATCGATGCTGATGCAGAAACTTATTGCCTTCATTCTTTAAAATGCAGTAAATTGCTTCATTTACAATCAGTTCCATTACTTTTCAACCATTACATATTGAGTGAAAGGCATATAATTCATGCCTTTATCATTTTAATAAAATTGCAAAATGACAATCTGAATTTGGTTCCATCTGCATTGCAACAATTTTCTTACTTACTCGAGACTAAACCATACCCAAAATAATTCACTCTTGCTCCCCTTCTGATTGAGTGGAAGCAGAATTATATTCAAAGTTTGCAACTTATTTTCAACATTTTCTTCTTAATAAATCTTTTTTTCTTTCATACAGTAAATTCTGCTCTGGATTTATTCTGTCAGTGGCTAATGACAAACTGCTGGAGGAACTCAGAGAGTCATTTGGTGTTGGCATTGGTTCATGCTTACCGAGAAACAGTGAAAAACTTTGTTTGTATGTTATTCCCCTCCAATCACCACTTCACACCCAATCACCCACACCTCCTGTGCTGCACAACATAACCTATCCAATATCAACAATAAAAATAGAGGAGGTGGAGAGGCTTTTCAGAGGACAAAAGAGCCGGAAATCTCCAGGCCCTGACAAAGTTTCCCCCTCTACTCTTAAGCTCTGTGCCAAACAGCTATATAGACATTTTTAACCAGTCCCTGCAAACATGTACTGTCCCTGCCTGCTTCAAAGTCTCCACTATTGTCCCTGTACCCAAAAAGGCAAGGATGACTTGTCTTAATGACAACACTGTCATTAATGTCGCACTGACCTATGTAGTCATGAAGACACTCGAAAGGGTTGTGCTGGCCAAGCTGAAAGATATCACAAACTCCCTGCTGGAGCCTCTTCGGTTTGCATCTGTGGAAGATGCAGTCAACCTGGGCCTGCACTTCATCCTCCAGCACCTAGACCGCCAGGGGACCTATGCGAGGATCCTGTTGGTCGATTTTAACTCTGTTGTTGTTTTTTCCTGCCTACAGACAGGAAGTGTCACAGCTGGCGTCCTGGTGCCATAGCAACAACCTAGAGCTCAATGTTCTTAAGACACTGGAATTGATTGTAGACTTTAGAAGAGCTCCCCCTCCCCTCGCCCCACTCACCATCAACAACACCACAGTCACATCTGTGGAGTCTTTTAAGTTCCTGGGAACCATCATCTCCGACCTTAAGTGGGGGGCTACCATTGACTCCACAGTCAAAAAGGCACAACAGAGGATGCGGCAGCTGAGGAAGCACAATCTGCCACAGGCAATGATGGTCCAATTCTATACAGCCATCGTAGAGTCTGTTCTCACCTTCTCCATCATGGTCTGGTTTGGCTCATCGGAGATCGGAGATGTTGCCAAAGGGAAAGCGGGGAGTCTGAACCTGGCGGAGGAGAGCATCCAGTGCCCGCTGTGGGTCCCAAACACAGCACCATCGCAATGCCCCACAGTTCTAGCCCCTTCCCCTCTGGTCCCCCTCGCTGGCTCCTGACCCCCTCCCCCATGGCTCTTCCCCCCCACATTTCTCCGAGCTCTCACTCCTTCGAGATCCTAGGGAGATGAGGAGGAAGTGTGGGGGAGTAGAGGGGATAGAGGGAGAGGAGGGGAGTAGGGAACGGAGAGGAGATATGGAGGGAGGGAGGGAGGGAGTGACTGAGGGAAGGGAAAAGGAGAGGTGAGGGAGGGACTGGGGAGGTTAGTCTAGTATCTCTTAATGCCAAATAAAAATGTTTGAAGGTATACATAACACATACATTGAAAATAGGAATATCTATTTTTTTTACTTTCACCTCTCAAGGTCAGTTCCCCACTCATAGATTCAGTTCTTGACTTCTATTCCTGCATTTCTGAAGTTTGGCATCAATTTATACCCTGTAGGTCATTAACTCCCAAAGCAACCTAATTAAATGTCTTCACCTCTTCCATCTAGACAGAATGCTATTCCGTACTGCCAGTCTCTATGTCTCCATTGCATGTGTGGTTATGTTGTCTTTCACATAGTGCATCTCAATTTTTTCTCCTTTTCTCTGACTTGGGAACCCCCTCCATTATCACCCAATTCCCAGTGTTTCAACTTTTTTCAATTAGTTTGCTGTACTTATTACTGCATTTTCACCTTCAGCACCATCTCAGACCAAACAAGGGCTGCTGTTCCAACACAAGCTTTTGCATTCCACAGCTGATTTGGTAATTTCAACCGGCAATGTGATGTCATATCTTCCAGACCTTAGCCTCCCCTTCCCTTTCAATGCTTTGAAATGTAATGGGATTGGGCCTATCACCAACAATCCCTCCCCATTGCACATAATCTTCTCCTGCAAACCAAACAATGGCTCATCCTATTTTGTTCCTTCCCATCGCTCAAGATTCCAGTGATTTCCTCATACTTTTATTGTCCTAATGAAAAGGACCAGTGGTGTGCCAGGGTTCCAATCAGGGCATTAAATGAAAAGTGCAAAACATTCTTACAACTACACAAGAGATAAATTTGAACTTGGATTAAGATGTACAGTGTGAGGCTCTAGTCGTATTGTTGCTATACATTTGCAGCAGACTGGGTTCCTTCCTAGTCGGTCTACGTAGAGTTTGTAGGTACTTCTTGAGATGTGCCAATATTTAACACAGGCAAACTGGTTTCCACCCACATTTCAAATTATCTTTTCCCCAGAAACTTCCCTTTCATAAAAGTAGATGATTGACATGATTATAGGCAAATTCTCCATGATATCTGTCAAGTCTAATGTTTTTGTGCAGATTCCCCGCTTGAAAGGGATCTGATTCATCCACCCTGAAATGATGAACTGGATTTCACTCAATGACCAAACACTTCTTTTCCATTTTTTTCCCCCCCTTTTTATTTTGGCAGATTCAGCAATTAATTTACAGTTCCACTTGATTTATTGCTTCAGCCATTACTTTGAAGGCATTTGGATGTTGTAGGTCTTAAGGTATTTAACAGTTTAGTCTTTTAGCAGGTAAAAAACCGGCTGCTAATCGGGTGCTGTGGATAATCAGTCCTGCATGCCTTTGCTGGTGATCGCGGAAGTTTTTAGGACAGTCTCTTAGATTATACTGTTCAAGTTTTAGCCGCAAGTCAACTTCTCTCGCGGGCCTGTCCGCTTTTCTGTTCACTGTCGGGCTGACTCTGATCCCGACCGGGCTTTCTCTGTTTTCTCCCCACACTGGGTTGACTGTTCCCGGTTGGGCTGAAGACTCAGCCTCTGTCGGTGGCTCTCTGGACCTGTTCGTGGCCTTCACGGTACTAGGCCCCCACCCGACGTCTGTGGCTGCTGCTTGGGCTTGTCTGTGCGCTGCACAGCCCTGGATACATTCCAGGTAAGCTGACACCATGCTTGGTGATCCTTACTGCCCCTGCTTGTTTTCCTAGCTCTTCCCTGAGCTATTGCTTCCCGTTCCTACCATTTCTCTTTTTGGCGCCAATTCAAAACCATTTGGCTTGGTGCTGTTCCACTTGTTTCCAAATACTACTTCTATTTTTAACTTTTGTTTTCGATTCTTCTTGCTGGCCTTGCTCTTATCTTCGTTCTTTTATCCTCGTCGCCAATTGTTGTGTATTCAGATGCTTTGAACATTCTTCAATAAAGGCTCGGACACGGGAGGAATCATACAAGCTTCTTTACTGCAGGACACCACCTGCAAGCTCATGCGTACTTGCCCCAGACATCACAAGACACCAATTACTTGTCCTAATTATCCCATACCTAACACTCCTCCCCCTTTAACTTGGAGGCAGGTAATACCTTTTCTATTACATACACCGCACTCCTCCTCTTTTAAGTCCATTTCAGTGTACAGTATATGCTCTTTTCCTACTATTGTGCACTTGTGATTTTAATTTAGCATTAGTCCTTTCATTACAGTTTGACTTGACAGTATCTAAGATATTTGTTTCTATGTTGTCCCAGATTTTGCAGGGAAATAAGACCAGTTTGCATCACATAACAACTATGGGGTTTCAGCACTTTGGAAGTTCTGAGGCTGCTATTATCTACTTATGGTATTTTTCTAGAATGTGTTATATGGAATTCAACAGCAAACCATAGAGTTATGGTAATTATCATGTACTTAAGGGAATATTTTTTGGTTAAAATTACACTTAAAAAAACTTTATTTACTGTTTTTTACATTTTTTTCAGTGCATTTAAATCTTTTTTGATCTTTCATAATTGAGTTAGGTTATAAGATTAATTCTTTTTCAATAATTTGAAATATATATAATGTTTCAGGATGTCAGAGGTATTTATAAGATTTCAATATTTGAACGCTGAGTCGGCAGAGGTCAAACATGGCTATTTTATGGAAAATACTTATTGTGTGCCATCTCTTTCCACTGCATGTGAATGTATTTAATCCCTGCTACTACACAGGACCTTGCACTAAGGACTTTTACTTTAAAGTTTGTACTTTTGAGATACAGTGTGGAAACATGCCCTTCGCCCCACCGATTCCACGCTGACCAGTGATCAGTTCGTACACTAATACTATCCTACACACTAGGGACAATTTACATTTACAGATGCCAAATTAACCTACAGACCTATGGAGTTTGGGAGAAAACCAGTGCACACATAGAAAACCCTTAAGGATTTGTTCCACCTTAAGGATTGAACCACTGGGAATGGAGTTGATGCCAGGACATCCACAGAAGGTAAATACACATTTTTTGGCTGTTAATGGGAAGTAGAGGAAGCTGGCAAAATCTAGGCCATCAGATGAGAATCGTTTGAATAATATATGAGATACATGCCAAATATATTTTGCTTATATCGATTTAATAATTCACAGTGGAGGGTGACAAATACCTGCATTCTTGCAGCTCACTGAAAAAAAACCAGGTCAATTATATTTTTAAGTGTTCCTATTGTTTGATTAAGAATCCCTAGGCACCGCTCCCCTCAGCTTAAGTATCAGGCAACTGCTATAGCTGCTGTCAAACTATCATGCAATTGGCAGCTACAATATGTTTGCAATGGTTACATTCAGGTTGGTTACCATGGTTAAAATGATCTCTTTCCACTTCTCAGCAGCACAGTTCATTTGAAACTTGGTAGCATTCAAACTTAATCAACAATTTGTAAAGCATTTATTTTTGAAACAAAATAATTGGTTTGCTTTAACCAAATCCTTATTGAAAAAATAAACAGTTGTTATTTAATCAAACCCATAGGCAAATGCACCCATGTGCCGTTTCCTGCTGTAATAGATGAAAGCTTATGATCAGTCATTTGACCCTCTGCTTGTATTTATACTGTTGACAATTAATAATGTTTTCGACAATTCATTTTATTGCTGAGATTTGTGCCTGAATACTCGGATACAGTTCAACCATGAAATACAAGATTATGTATTGTCAACAAATAGTGAGACTGTATCTTTAACCATTGGAATTATCAGGTATCATTTGTCTGCCTCAGTCTGTGTTGTTGGATATTCAGGCAACTTGCTCTGATAAACTGCTGTCTCAAATCACTTGCATGAGAACCGCGTATGTTTCCAAGAATATAACCATTATAACTTGTTCAATTTCACTTATATTTTTTTAAATGAATTAAGCTAAAATAGAGTCATACAGCATAGAAATGGTCCATACAGCCCAACATGCCCGTGCTGACCAAGATGCCCAATCTACTGTAACTGGTCCCACCTCCCCTCATATGGCCCATCGCCCTCTCAACCTTTCCTATCCATGTCCCTACGCTGGGTATAAGACTGTGCAATCAGCCAATCTATTCCCCTCTTGATCATATGCATCTCTGTAATATTACCCCACATCCTCCTGCGATCTAAGGAATAAATATCTAGCTTATCCAACCTCTCCCTGTGCCGCAGTCCTTCCGCGTCCCGGTAATATCCTCATAAATCTTCTCTGCACACTCTCCAGCTTAACAACATTCTTCCTATAGCAGGGTGACCAAAACTGATCACAATCTTCCGAAAGCGCTCTCACATAACAATGTGATTTTAATCAGAAATACTTTATCTGTAGAACATGATGTGATTTCCACACTCCTTCCCCAAAAGCCTCAATTCTGAGCACAGTTTGTTTAATTCTGCATCATGTATATTCAGTATGTTGCAGGTCTCTTTCCACAGTTAATGACACAAATTGCTGGATTAACTCAGCAGGTCAGGCAGCATTTCTGAAAGACATAAATAAGCACCATTTGGGGACAGGGCCCTTCTCAGACTATTTCTAGTAAGGGGAAGAAAACTGGAAGTGAGGTCTGATGGGACAAAGCCAGACATGCGATAGGTGGAAAGAAGTGAAGGGCGTTTGGCAGATAGACACAAAAACCTGGAGTAACTCAGTGGGTCAGACAGCATCTCTGAAGAAAAGGAATCAGTGAAGTTTTGAGTCGAGACCATTCTTCTGACTGAGAGCCAGGGGAAAGGGAAATAAGAGATATAGACGGTGATGTGGAGAACCGTTGGGGGTGGCTATTTGGAGCACTAGTATAGGTGTTGTGGGTTGAAAGGGCTGGTTTCCAGAGGGCTAATATGGACATTGTGGGCCAAATAAATTCTTGGGCTGGCGGCTCAGTCACTCAGGCCTGGTGGACTGGCAGCTCAGTCATTCAGGCATGGTAGTCTGGCAGCTCAGTCACTCAGACCAAATGGCCTGGCAGTTCAGTCACTCAGGGCTGGTGGGTTGGCAGCTCAGTCACTCTGGGCTGGTGCACTGGCAGTTCACTCATGGCTATTCCTTTAAATTCCATTCCAAGCAGAGTACAGGCCACCAAATTCAATTTCATCGCATTTCAAGCAGAATGCAAGCCACCAAATTCAATGTCATAGCAAGTCAAGCAGTGTGCGGGCCACCAAATTCAATTTTACTTCTGAGTCACGTGAGTGACTACGTGAATAGAAGCCCGCACAGCCGTTGGTGCGTCATGACGTCAGACGCTGGTGCAGTCGGGCGGTTGGAGCAGCAGCGCTCCTCCAAGCGGTAAGTTTAAAAACGGAGGTAAGGTTTTAAAAATTTTACTACAGGTCATTTTGTGCGACGGTTGGGAGTTCTTAGAGAAAGTTGCAGAAAGTGAAGAAGGTGTCGGCGAGGCGCTCCGGGGGTAGAGAGGAGAGTGACCAGGAGAGTGTCGTGGAAGGAGGCCCGTCTGGTACACCTGGTCCGGTGCTGGCTACACAGCCAGTGAAGGCTTGCCAGTAGGGCGGAAGGCCACTGGCAAGTCTGTGAGGCCCGTAGATGAGTCGGGCCAGGAGGTTATACCATCCTTAGGAGAGTCCGTTTGCTCACGGCTCTCCAAAGTCGAGATTTTATTGCAAAGAATGCTCGACAGGGACCAGCTCCGTGAGCCAGGCTGATGGAGAGCTTGTCCTAGCAGCACCTGTTTCAGGGCTGCAGAAATATCCTGCCTGTGAGGAGGATGTTCCATCACTGCAGTTTGCTGACACTGATTCTATGCTGGGGGAGAGCAGTAAAGAAGTTCGGTTGGAGATAATTCCGAACATTGCTGGGAAGTTTGCTCAGCCTAGAGAGGCAGTGGAGGCCAGTGCTTAATCCGAATTTGGCAAGTTTGTGCAAACCAACCAGTGTACCACCACAAAATCTGTTGTTTGGAGGTAACCTTGCGAAAAGGGTCAAAGAGTGTCATGAAGTTTTTAAAACTATGGCCCTCATTAAGCTGGCTGGTAAGCAGGGCAAAAGGTTTTCTCCGTATTGGAAAGGAACTAATGTGGATGCAGGAGAAGGAACGAGCCATTCAGGTCTTCAATTTCGGAACTGGCAGGCTGCCAGCATGAAGGGGAACATGCCTTTCTCCACAAGAGGTCGTGGACAACAAGGTCCGCAAGGAAAGATGCAGGTAAGGGAAACATCAACAGACGATGAATTAATTGATGTTCCTGTTCAAATTGGGGAAAGGTTAAAATTGTTTCTCAAACAATGGCAGCAGTTGACATCAGATTTGTGCATACTTAGTAGTATTGAAGGGGTGAAAATTAAATTTTACTCTAAAGACAGTCTACCTAATCAACATTTTCCTAGTCGTAAACTTAGTTTTTCAGATGAAGAAAATGTGCTTATTCAAGCAGAGATTCAGTCGTTACATAAGA
This sequence comes from Okamejei kenojei, assembly GCA_035221665.1. Classification (NCBI taxonomy): domain Eukaryota; kingdom Metazoa; phylum Chordata; class Chondrichthyes; order Rajiformes; family Rajidae; genus Okamejei; species Okamejei kenojei. Next base: position 98,699,975 of record CM069131.1, read on the forward strand.
AAGGGGTAATTGAGCCTTCTGTCTATCAAAGTCGACAATTTGTGTCAAATATATTTCCTTTTTTTTAAAAAATTTTTTTTATTGTAGAAACAATATATATCGAGTACACTCTTATACGACATTGAAAGTTGTGTAATATACAAAATTATATCATATTGATTATCGATTAGTACTATTTATGTTAATTGTAATATTATCCATTATACATTTCGTGGTTATTTATTTTATATAATTGGGAGTATATGTAGTATATTCCTAAAATAAGCAATACACTTAGATTTCTCAAATCATAGATATTCTTCTGATTACCAAATAGAAATCCCCGCTAATATAACTATGTAATACCCAATCTTAAACAAAGTTTTATGATATTCATAATGTTATCAAAATATTAATAATGTTTGTATTATTGTTAACTTTATATTTCATAATTATTGTATAATTGAAAATACATAGTTTTATATAATTATAAGTTTAAGACATCTATAATCTTTTCATACGAACAGAAATAAGTGTGTACATATTAAAAATTTATATAATATGTTTCTATATTTTTTTCCTTAATTAAAGATAGGAAGATAGAGAGAAAAAAATAGAAAATAGAAAAGAAAATGTGAAAAGTTTGATGGAGATTGAAGTATTACTAAATAATCCATTCTTGGAGATACATTCATGATTTGTTATATGTATTTCTTCATCCATTCAGATATTCAGGCCTCAGTCAAGTCCCTGCGCCGAACCATTGTGACCCTGTAGATATTTAATATAGGGAGACCATATCTCCTTGAAGAGATCTAACCTGTCCATAAGGACAAGTCTCAATCTCTCCAAGTGAAGTGTCTCCGTCATTTCTGTATTCCACATTTTAATTGTTGGGGATACAGGGCCTTTCCAAAATTTTAATATTAATTTTTTCCCAATTATTAAAGAATAGTCGATAAAAGTTCTTTGATTCCTTGTAATTATTTGTTCCGTTTCCGGTATTCCAAGTATGATTAACTTTGGGTCATGAATCATAGTAATATTAATAACTTTCGAGATTATCTTAAATATTTCATTCCAATATTCTAGAATCTTCGTACAATTAGTAAATGAATGTGACAAAGTTGCTTCTAAGATTTGACATTTATCACATATAGGTGATAGTTTTGGAAATATATTATGTAATTTAGATTTAGAATAATGTAATCTATGTAAAATTTTAAACTGTATAAGAGCATGTTTAGCATTTAAAGAACAGTAATGTATATGTTGTAAGCTTTCTTCCCATATTTCTGGACTTATTATTTGACTTAATTCATTTTCCAGCGCTGTCTATGTATTTCCGATGATGGAATATCACTTTCCAACAAAATATTGTAAATGTATGATATCATTTTTTCTGTATTTGGATGTTTATTCAAGCATTCATCTAAAATTTCACTCTTTCTATTTCTGAGTTCTTGTGTATTTGCAGAGATATAGTTTCTGATTTGTAAATATCTGAAATATTCATTATTATGAAGCCCGTAGGTTTGTTGTAATTCTTGAAATGAAAGAAAAGAATTTTCCTTATAAAGATCCCCTATATTTAAAATTCCTTTATTTTTCCATTGTATAAAAGCTTTATCCATCATTGACGGTTTAAACGTAAAGTTGTTGGCAATTGTAAGACCTAGCGGTATAAAATTTTAGTTTTAGTGTTTTCTTTATTTGTTTCCAAATACGTATTCCACTTTCTATTATCAAATTTTCACTATAAATTTTCTTAGGTACATTAATATTAGCAAATATTATAGAGCTAATTTCAAATGGAAAACAGTCTTCTCTTTCCATTTTTAACCAATTTGGTTTATTATCTATTTCTCCTAACCAAAAATTCATATTTTTAATATTAACTGCCCAATAATAAAACATAAAATTTGGTAAAGCTAAACCCCGTTTATTTTAGCTTTACATAAATGTTTTTTATTTATTCTATGATTCTTATAATCCCAGATAAAGTTAGTGACTATTGAATCTACTTTTTTAAAAAAATTTTTAGAGAGATATATCGGGATTGATTGAAATAAATATAATAATTGTGGGAGGAAAATCATTTTTTATTGTGTTTATTTTACCTAACATTGAGATAGGTAAGCTTTTCCAGTATAAGATATTTTTATTTAATTTATTCAATAATAACGGGAAATTAGACTTAAATAAAGAGTCAAATCTTTTTGTAACAAAAATACCAAGATATTTAATATTTTCATTTGTTATCTTAAAAGGAAATTGTTGTAATATCTGTAAATTATTCATGGTTATTGGCATAAGTTCACTTTTATTCCAATTGATACTGTATCCTGAAATTAAACCAAATTCCGTTATTAGTTTTAACAAATTACGGATACTTATTTCCGGTTTTAGTAATATAAAGTAATATATCGTCCGCATATAACGAGATTTTATTCTTAGTATCTTTAGTTATCATATCCATATATTTCTGGATGCAATCTTACCCTTTGAGCAAGAGGTTCGATTGCTAACGCAAACAGTAATGGTGATAAAGGACAGCCTTGTCTACAACCTCGAGATAAACTAAACTTAGTTGTTAACATATGGTTTGTTATTATTCTAGCTGTTGGGTTTGCATATAATAATTTAATCCAAGTAGTAAACTTATCACCAAGCTTAAAGGCTTCCATCACCGAAAATAGATAAGGCCATTCCACCTGGTCAAAAGCTTTTTCTGCATCCAACGAGATGACTACTAAGTCTTTTTTATCACTTCTTTTCGAATTATATGATATTAAATAACCGTCTTAGATTATATGAAGAATATCTTTTAGGTATAAATCCTGTTTGATCAGGATGAATTAATTCGTTAACAATTTTGCTTAATCTTTGTGCAAGAATCTTTGTTAAAATTTTTTGATCCGTATTTAATAAAGCAATTGCTCTATATGATCCTGGATCATCCAAATCTTTATTTATTTTGGGTATAAGTGTTATAATAGATTCGTTCAGTGTATCTGGTAATTTCTCTTGTGTATATATCTGTTCATATAATGATTTTAAATATGGGACCATTTGGTCATGAAAAATTTTATAAAATTCCGAGCCTATACCATCTGGTCCTGGAGTTTTACCATTTTTTTAAAGATTTAATAGATTCTTGGATTTCTTTTATTGAAATATCGGCATTTAATAGTTCTCTATTTTGTAAATCTAATTCTTTTAAGTTACATACATTTAAAAAGGCATCTATTTCTGTTTTATTTACTGTTGTGTTACCAGTATACAAATTTTTTATAATATTGCATAAATCTTTCATTAATATCCTTGGGTTGTATTAATAATTCACCGTTTTGTGATTTAATCCTATGTATAATTTTTTCAGCTTCAATTTTCCTTAATTGTCGAGCCAATAGTTTTTGTGGTTTGTCTCCAAATTCAAACAACAATTGTTTAGTATGTTGGTAGCATTTTAAAACTTGATCAGTATATATTTTATTTAATTTATACTTCAATGCTACAATTTTATTATGTATTATTATATCTGATTTTGTTGCATTCTGTATATCTAATTGTTTAATCTCCCTTTCTAAGTCGTGTTGTTCCTTCCGAATCTTCTTATTATGGAATGCTTGTGAAGAAATCATAATTCCTCGAAGATATGCTTTAAATGTTTCCCATAATAAAGAGCGAGATATTTCTGGTTGATCATTTATTTCAAAAAACATCTTAATCTGAGTTATAATGTATTCCTGAGTGGTTTTATTTTTTAAAATTTGTGGATTAAGTTTCCATTGTCCTAGATTTTCTGTTTTACCATTTATTTTAATTTTAAATGTTAATGGTGCATGATCTGAAATTATAATATTATGATATTTGGATTCGTAAGTAAGTGAAATAAGCTTTGCATCTACTAGGAAGTAATCTATTCTTGAATAAGTTTTATGTACTGGCGAGTAGAAGGAATATTCTCGACCAGTAGGATTTTCTGTTCTCCAAACATCTTTAATGTTAGTCGTTTGGATGTATGCGTTTAATAAATCGCTAGTATGCGATTTAGTTTTCCTTTGTTTTGAAGATCTATCTAAATAAGGGTCTAATGTACAATTAAAATCTCCTCCAATTATCAAATTGTAATGTGTTAATTCTGGAATATTATTAAGTACTTTCTTAAAGAATAAAGGACTATCAAAATTTGGTCCATAGATGTTAACAAAAAATCATTTTTTCCCTGTTTATTTCTCCTATTACAATAATGTATCTGCCATCTTTATCAGATATAGTAGATATATGCTTAAATAAAGTACCTTTACGAAATAATATTGCTACGCCTCTTGATTTATGCGTAAAGGAAGAGTGATATATTTTATCTATCCATTTAGCTTTCAGCCTATTTTCAGCGTCTTTCTTTAGGTGAGTTTCTTGAATATAAATTACATCAGCTTTCATTGCCTTTAAGTGTGTCAATATTTTTCCTCTTTTTATTGGTTGATTGATACCTTTAACATTCCAACTGCAAAAGGTTAATCCCTCGTTCCCCATATTTCTTTTTAAATCCTGCATTTTAGGTTTGTGGGAATCTAGAATAGGGTCCAAGGGTCCGCGCAGTAGACCTAACCTTACACCCGAACACCGAATAGATGAATTTTAGATCTCTTTTATATACTTCACGAATATATCTCCATTGTTCCAGTGTATAGCTCCATTCAAACTGAAAGATATAGTAAACATAAAAGAATAATGAAAACATAAAAGAATAATGAAAAGTAAGTAAAAAGCTTAGTAGAGTGCATAAAGAGTAGAAAAACTACAAATAAAATATTTGTAGTTTGTGAAAGCCAAACTATATTGGCTATTAATCTAAAGGCTTCCGGCATTGATGTTATTAATTTAGCCAGCTCCTAATTTTAAGGAATTATTATTCCATGATAATATTTTAACGGGAATATAATATTAAAGAAATGAAAGGAGTGATATTAATCATCATAAAAGTATATATATCTAAAATTAGTTTAAAAAAATCTAATTATAAAGCCACAGATAAGAGTTTTTTTTTAAATACAAAAAATAGAAATCATTATTAAAAGAGGAAAAAAATACATTAAGGGGAGGGTATCTCCAAATGTTACAAGACATAAAATATTAATTATTAGTAGTATTAATTAGCAATAGTGAACAGTCTTGGTTAATAACAGTCATAGTAATAATAAAACCGCGTTATAATTTTAGTATGTGTGTTATTTGTTTGTGTTAGTTATATATTATGAGTAATTGTCAATGTTCGGTGAGCTTCTTCCAATCCGGGAAAACATTTCGTTCCATACGACATTGTCCGTTCCTTCTGATTTCTTCTAATTCCATATTGTCGTATAAAGTCTCATAGAATGTTAAGAGACCGTACTAGGTCTTTAAAAAATAGTAAAAGACAGTATATTTGCTTGTAGATGGTTTTCAAGTGTCAAACTGCTTTGCAAATTCCATTGCTTCTGTTGGAGTCTTGAAAAAGTGTTCCACGCTGTTATAAGTAACTCTTAGGATGGCTGGGTAATTCAGACCGTATCTCAAGTTTTCTACACCCCTCATAAGGTTTTTGGCTTCGTTAAACGCTTTTCGTTTTCTGGCAACCTCTGGGGGATAGTCTCGATAGATACTGATTCTTTGTCCTTGAAACATCAGATTCTTTGTTCTCGAGGCTCTCCGCATAATATTCTCGAGAGTGAAATCATATTGTAACTTTACAATGATTTGTCTTGGGGGGGCGTTTGCACTGGTCTGTCTTCTGCCGACTCGATGTGCACGAGCTAAAACAGGCATATCATCCAAAGATAAAACAGCTTGCAGTAATTTAGCAGTGAATTCTCGAGTGTCTTCGTGTTTCTCTAGACCTTCAGGAATCCCTGCAATCCTCAAGTTCTGCCTTCTTTGATAGCCTTCTAGCTGCGTGCATTTATCTGTTACTTTGGATAACAACTCCAGTAGACGTTCTTGCTCTGTTATCAGCTTTGCTGTAGACACAGTACTAGCCTCCGCTATCTTTTCAAGGTTTTTAATGCCATCAACTTGTTGTTCGACCACATTTGCAATAGGGTCAATCTTATTTTTAAAGTCTTTTTTAACATTTTCAAGTTTAGCCTCCATCTTGCGTTCCATATTATTAATCATATCAATGATTTCATTCTTCAATATTTCTGATTCTTTCTTGAACTTATTATCAATTTGTGTCTTTGTATCTTTTTGAAATTCACTCCATTGATTTTTCATCAAGTCCATCTGATTATTAATTTGAGAGATTTCTTCCTTTATATCTCCCTTTATTTCTTTCATTTCTTTCTTTATATCTTTCATTTCTGCCTTGAACTCACGTTTTAAATCAGCCATCTGGTGAGAAATAAAAGTTCTCAAGTCCTCACCTCCTGTGTCTGCTTTCCTGGAGACGTCTTCCAGGGAACTGGCCCTACTCGAGTCCGAGGCTTCTCCCAGGCCTTCTCCCGCTCTCGCCCAGGTTTTTCGACCCTTCGTTTTATCGGTAGGGCTCCGTGCCGTCATGATTTGTCGCAGGGCTGATGACGTCAGCCGGTACCGTCGATGTTGAAGCGGCAGACAGTAAAAGCAGGCGATCGGTAAGTTCTTTTAAATCCGTTTAAATCCCCGTTTTTTCAAAATTTTTGCGGAGCTGGCTGGCGCTATGCTTTAAGGCTCCATAGCGCCACCGGAAGTTTCCTCAAATATATTTCCCAGATCTAAAAAGACTGGGGGGAGTAGAATTATTTTGGATTTATCGAGCTTGAACAAATTTGTTTGTTATAGGCATTTCAAAATGGAAACCTTTATCACGGCCAAACATCTAGTGTCCAAAGGGTGTTATATGGCAACTATTGATTTAAAGGATGCATATTACTCAGTGTCTATTCATGAGGATGATAGAAGATATTTGAAATTTATTTGGATGACTCAGCTGTGGCAATTCAGGGCATTGCCGAATGGATTAACTTCAGCTCCTAGATTATTGACTAAATTGGTAAAACCTGTGTTAGCGTTACTTAGAGCTCAGGGGCATGTGGTAATGGCCTACTTAGATGATATTCTGATTGTTGGAAAGACTCATGCTGAAACTCAATCATCAGTTTCAGTTGTTAAAATCACTTTTGAACAAATGGGATTTGTGATTCACCCAGATAAACCTAAATTATCACCAGTCCAAATTATTGATTATCTGGGATTTACCATTAATTCCAATCACATGTTAGTAACTTTGCCCAGGGATAAATTGAATCAGTTAATTGAGGACTGTGTTAATCTCGTTGGAGAACAAAGGCCTTCGATTAGACAAATAGCCAGGTTAATTGGGAAGTTAGTGGCAGCATTTCCAGCTGTGCAGTATGGTCCTCTGCATCATCAACAATTACAACGATCAAAGGAACAGGCACTGAGAATACAAAGGGACCATTTTGATAGGCCTATGCAGTTGTCAGCTGGGGCGATTGCTGACATACAATAGTGGATAGCAAATGTTTCAACAAGTTTTAGGAAGGTTTTGGTGGAACCACCGTCATTGATATTACAGACTGATGTAAGTGCACTGGGTTGGGGTGCAACAGATATGTCTTCTAGTTGTGGAGGCAGATGAAATGTGGATGAGACATCGCTTCTTCAACTAAGAGGGATTAATTATTTAGAGTTGTTGGGCACCTGGTATGGGCTCAAAGCTTATTGTTCTACAAGGAGGGATCTGCATGTGCAGGTTCAGATTGACAACACCACGGCAGTGGCATATGTAAACCACATGGGTGGAGTTAAGTCACAGTCTTGTGATAGACTGGCTAACCAGATTTGGAGCTGGTGTATTGACAAAAATATCTGGCTTTCAGCGCTTTATTTGCCAGGAAGGTTCAACACGGTAGCTGATACTAGGTCACGTCAGTTTAATGACAACATTGAATGGATGTTAAATCAGGATGTATTTAACCAAATGATTGTTCAGTATGGATTGCCAGATATTGACTTGTTTGCATCTCGATTAAATCATCAGTTACCTTGATATGTTTCATGGGAACCAGATCCTGGGGCAGTAGCAGTGGATGCGTTTTCGCTGCATTGGGGAGGAATGTTTGTGTATGTATTTCCTCCATTCTGTCTCATCAGCAGATGTTTGCAAAAGATCAAGGAGGACTCCGCTTCAGGGGTATTGGTAGTGCCAGATTGGCCTACACAAGCATGGTTTCCTGTTGTATTACAAATGGCTAGGGAGCCTTACATGCTTATTCCCAAGAATAAAAATCTATTGGTAAATCCAGTCACTGGGGATCAACATCCTTTATATGATCGTATTGATCTGTTAATTTGCAGATTTTAAGGAGGCCATACCTGGGGAGAGGACTGTCTCATCTGACTGTGGATGTTCTCACGTCGGCCTGCAGGGATAGTACACAGCAGCAATATATCACCTATATAAAGAAGTGGGAGCAATTCTGCCTACAGCAGAATATTGTATATCACACTGCAGGGATCACGGACGTATTGGAGTTTTTGTCAACTCTTTATTTCGACCAGAAATTAAGCTATAGTGCGATCAATTCAGCCAGAAGTGCTCTGTCTTCTTATTTACCGATGAATGCAGAATTACATACCGTAGGGACACATCCGTTAGTTTCACGATTCATGAAGGGAGTTTTCAATTCTAATCCTCCTAAACCCAGGTATGCCGGGATTTGGAATGTGAGTGAGGTTCTTATGGTTCTTCGCCAGTGGGCTCCGGTTACAAGCCTATCTATAGCCAAATTAACTATTAAGGTGGTCATGCTTATGGCGTTGGTTTCAGATCAACGTGTACAAACGTTGCAAAAGCTATGGTTGGATAGAATGCATGTGTCGGCAGATGCCATTATATTTTATGTCTATGATTTGCTTAAACATAATAGAAGAGGCAAGACAGGATGTAAGATTGTGTTTTCAGCATACCCTGCAGATGATCGCTTGTGTGTAGTCTAGCATTTATCACGTTACATTGAGATTACTCAACCTCTGAGAGGAACAGAGTTGGCTTTGTTTATTAGTCACAAAAAACCACACAGTAAGGTGTCAGTGCAAACAATTTCAAGGTGGCGAAAGCTGGTCCTGGCAAGTGCTGGAATTGATACAGATAAATTCAAATCTCATTCCACCAGGGCGGCATCAACTTCCGCGGCAAGGGCGATGGACGTGCAAATAGACCATATCCTCGCGGCCGCAGGATGGTCCAGTGAGCTAACTTTTCAGAGGTTTAATCACAAGCCAATTTCAAGGCTTGGGGTGTTTGCTGATTCTGTTTTGAGTACTGTTACATTTTCCCCCTGAGTTAGAGGGGTTTGTTATGATTTGTTTGTAAATAAACTGTTATTTATTTAACAAATGTATTACTGATGCATGATTGATTGTTAACGACTTTTGAGTCAATCCAGGCAGTGTGAACGTCGGATTTTGTTCTGCGGCGTGAATTCACAGTGCTTTGAAGTCTTCACGTAGTCACTCACGTGACTCCGAAGTAAAATAGTAAGATTAAACGAGAACTTACCAGTTTGAAGTTTGATCTTTATTTTATGAGGAGTCGAGTTGAGGGACTACGTGCCCTCCGCTCCCACCCTCATAGATCTCATCTGGTAGTTCTAGTTTTATCATCTTACCACTGTACTTCAGTCATTGTTAGCTGTGAATTCATTCCGCTGCTTTGAAGATTGACGCACCAACGGCTGTACGGGCTTCTATTCACGTAGTCCCTCAACTCGACTCCTCATAAAATAAAGATCAAACTTCAAACTGGTAAGTTCTCGTTCAATCTTACTATTTCATCACATTTCAAGCAGTATGCATCCACCAAATTCAATTTAATAACTTTTCAAGAAGAGTGCTGGCCACCAAATTCAATTTCATCGCTTTTCAAGCAGAGTGCAGGCCACCAAATTCTATTTCATCGCATTTCAAGCAGAGTGTGGGCCACCAAATTCAATTTCATAGCATTTCAAGCAGGGTGCAGGCCACCAAAATAAATTCCATAGCATTTCCAGCAGATTGCAGGCTGCCAAATTCAATTCCACAGCATTTCAAACAGAGTGCAGGCCATAAATTCAATTCCGTAGCATTTCAAGGAGAGTGCAAGCCACCAAATTCATTTCTGTATCATATCAAGCAGAGGGCAGGCCACCAAATTCAATTCCATAGCATTTCAAGCAGAGTACAGGCCACCAAATTCAATTCTGTAGCATTTCAAAGCGAGTGCACGCCACCAAATTCATTTCTGTATCATATCAAGCAGAGTGCAAGCCACCAAATTCAATTTCATAGCATTTCCAGTAGAGTGCAGACCACCAAGTGACTCACATTAAGGCAACCGGGATGTTATAGTCCTGCCCCCCCCGGAAGTTACGGTGGTAAAGGTGGCATTTGATTTGGTTGCCTTCATCGGTGGGGGCATTGGGTATAAAAGTCAGGAAGTGATGTTGTAATTTATACAACATAAGTCAGGCTGCATTTGGAGTATTTGTTGCCACACTGCGGAAGGGGTGTTACCTTCATCGTGATGATTGCCAGTCGAGAGGACCAATCAGCTGATCTCAAAATTTTTTAAACACTCATAACTTATTTATTTTTAATTGATCTGAAAAATCCTCAGGGCTGCCTCAGCGGCAGAGGACTGTGAGTAAGATGGCCAAAAATCATAGCAATATATTGTAGCGTTATTTTTTAAATCAATATAGAGCACAGACAGGAAGTGGTCTATTACACTTTTAGTTATATAGATGAATGATAGATACACGAACATTTACAATGGCTGTGGCCTAGGTGAAAACAACTATAGACTGTTGGACAAAGGTCAGAAAAAAAGGGAAAAGTCTGTGAAATGAGGAGTCAAGAAGAGAAGAGGCATGAAATATGAAGCTCGAGGAAGAGTTTTGAAAACCAGCATCTACAGTCCTCTGTGTTTTTCCACAGTTGCAGTCTGATGTGCTGGTATTTCCAGCATTTTCAGTTTTTGCTACTGTTATATCAAGGAGGCTGAGCATCCTACAGTGCACGAGTGAGTTCCTGACTCCACAAAGCTTTCCAATATTTAAAAGGCACAACTCAAACCTTCCACATGGTTGAATGAGAACAAATCCAGCCATGCACATAAAAATTAATGTAATTTAACCTAGAGAGACGGGACTGCAGATGCTTGGATTTTGTGCAAAAAAACAAACAGCTGGAAGTACTCAGAAGGTTAAGCAACATCTGGGGAGGGAAATTTGGGAAAAAACATAGAACTTAGAACATAGAACATTACAACAGAGTAACAGGCCTTTCAGCCCATAATGTCTGTGCCAAACATGTAACCAAGTTAAACTAATATCCTCAGACTACATGTGATGCATATTGCTCCATTCCATGCACATCCATATGCCTATCTAAAATCCTTTTAAATGCCACTATCATATCTGCTTTCACCATCACTGCTGGCAGTATGTTCCAGACTCCAACCACTTTCTGCTTAAAAAAGCTTGCCTTGCACATTCCCTTTAAACAGCCTCCACAACCTAACCGCAGTGTGGCAACAAATACTCCAAATGCAGCCTGACTGAAGTTGTATAAATTACAACATCACTTCCTGACTCTTGTACCCAATGCCCCCACCGATGAAGGCAACCATATCAAATGCCTCCTTTACCTTCGTAACTACTTATTTCGACACTTATAGAGATCTATGGCCATGGACCTTAATATTCCTCTGTATGTCAATGCTGCTAGGTGTCTTGCCATTAATTGTATACCTCCCCCCTTACATTCAACTGTAATGAGTTGAGTCATACGTACGTCAAAGTACAACATATGTTTATTAGAGTTCGTTCACAGCATTCTTCTGCATGGTGTTACAGTAAACTAACAGCTACTCAGACTAATTACTTAAGCAGACCTGATAATATAAACCGCAAAGTAGGCGGAGCTTCTACTAACAAGCACTGCAATTGGTTAGTAAAAAGTAACCAGTCTACATTTATCCTTGAAGAAACAAAATAAAGCATTGATACCTTGAGGTTAAATAATACAGTAGCTAATAATGCAAATGGGAAAGTATTGCTGATTATCAAAATCTCGTATCCAAGGGGTGGCCTGCTGACCTGTCTGGTGTGCGTGTGGTATAAATCCGTGTCTCCTCCTTTCACCGGTGAAGTGACCAGGGAAGTGACCGGAGACCCACCGAGTGGAGGTGGTGAAATAGGCGAGCTGGGCGCTGAATGCCGTGGAGAGGCTGCGGGGGGGGGGGACAGTCTGTTGAGCAGTCAGCCCGTCTGTGGGAACGTATATAAACCGTGTGACCTCTGGATATGGAGCCGCAGGATTTAGTTCCTTCACAGGAAGGAGATGTTGATGGTTGAGTCTGTAAATGCCCCCGTCCGCGCTTACCAACTTTTTAGCAGTGCTGTGGATGTGACCCAGATGGAAATTGCCCTTGTTGGTCTGGAGGCGAACAACCTGTCCACTGGAGAGGCTTAAGTGGCTTGCTGGACTTGTCAAAAGATTGTTTTTGTGCATCATGCTTCATTTGGAGTTGTTTCTGGGCCGCAGGAGGTGAACGGACCTGTGACAGCAACAGCTGCTGGGGTACGGGTAATGCACTACGGGTTTGGCGAGACATCAGTCTTTGGGCTGGAGAACCCAGTATTGGATTGCGGTCAATGTTCCTTAAGTTGAGCAAGTCCAGGTAGACGTCGGATTTGGCAAAATAAGAATGCTCCATTAGTTGTTTTGCACTTCGGACAGCCCATTCGGCGAGTCCGTTGGACTGCGGAAACTCAGGGCTGCTGGTGATATGTCGAAAGTCTCATCGTTGAGCGAAGTTTCTGAAGAGCTGACTGGTGAACTGATTGCCGTTGTCAGATAGGAGGCATGCAGGGGAACCGTGCATGGAGAAATGGTGTTACAACTTCTGGATGACTGCTTCAGATGTGATGGTTAGGAGTAGGTCAATTTCGAACCAGCCAAATATGAGTTGATGAGAACCAGATAATGTTTCCCATGCCATTCGAATATGGCGTGGGAAACATTATATGCTGGTTCGGCGTTAGGCTTTTGCAGATGGCGCAGACCTCAGTTTTTTTCACGTATGTACTTGGTCATACCAGGCCAGTAAAACACGCTCTGCGCCCATTGTAAGGTTGCCTCCACACCAGGGTGGCCCCCTGTGGACGGCATCATAGTTCTACTCCCAGAGAATGGCAGGGACAACTGCTTTGTGTCCCTTGACTATAATCCCGTCCTGTAACACCAGCTCGTCGCGAACCAGGTAGTATGGGCGGATTGCGAGTGGGATGCTGTGTTGTTTATCTGGCCAGCCACGCCGGATGACTGCAGACAGCAATTGTAAAGTCTCGTCAGCAGCCATGAGCTCTGCCAGGCTGCTTAGGCAATCAGTGGGAACATACGATACCTTCATTACTGAGAACTGTTCCTGTTCCGAGGGCTGTTGTTCACTGGTTTGGCATGGGGCCCTTGATAGCGTGTCAGCTGTGTTGCATGTCCTTGCCCTTTTTGTAGACTATGTTGAAATCAAAACGCTGCAGCTGCATCATCATCCATTGTAGGTGAGCCAGAGCAGTGTGGATGGGTTTTTTCTGTTGGTGGTCTGTTTCTATAGTCACAGATTTCCCAAAAATAAAGTCCTTGAATTTTGTGCTGGCGAAAACCACTGCAAGTAACTCTTTTTCAATTTGGCCGTAACGTCGGTCAGAGTGTGGGAGGCATATGCAACAGGCTTGTAGTCGCCATCGGTGGTGGTCTATAGGCAGGCAGCACCAAGTCTGAACTGGGACGCATCACATGTGAGTGTCAATGGCAACTCTAAAGTGAAGTAAGCGAGGGCAGGTACGCTGGCCAGCTGCAATTTGAGGATGTCAAAAGCTCTTTGGTGCTGTGGATTCCAGGACCATTTAGTTTCTTTGTGTGTCAGTTCCCGCAGAATGGCAGATATATCACTGAGGTTTGGAAGTAATTTACCCAGGTAATTGACCATTCCAAGGAATCTTTGTAAACTCATAATGTCAGTAGGAACCGGCATCTCATTGATTGCAGTAGTTTTTCATGGGTCCTGTCTGAGGCCATTACTAGTGAAAACATGCCCAACATAGGTAACTTCCAGGACCCAAAACTTACATTTCAGGGGATTGAGCTTGAGCTGAATGTGTTTGGCACGCTCTAGCACTCTCTTCAGATTGGCGTCATGCTCAGCCAAGTCACGTCCGTAAACAAGAATGTCATCGACAATGATGGCACATGGATACCACAAAAACAGTTGTTCCATTGTGCATTGGAAAACCAGACTGGCAGAGTTGATGCCAAAGGGCATTCTCAAGAATTTGTAGTGGCCGAAAGGGGTGTCGAATGTAGTAAGGTTGTACGGGTCTGGGTCCAGCAGGATCTGCCAAAATGAGCTTTTGGCATCCAGAACAGAGAATACGGATGCGATGCCTATTTGAGAAGCAACCTCCTTTACAGTTCGCATTGGGTCATGTGGCTATTTGATTGCTGTGTTTAGGTCATTGGGGTTGATGCAGATACGGATTTCTTCCTTGTTTATTTTTTCGTGGCAACCACCATAGTGGAAACCCAGTCAGATGGGTCAGTAACGTAGCTATGACACCCAGGGAGATCATCCGTCAGAGCTCATTGTGTACTCTGTCACGCATGGCATGCAGAACATGGTGTGGGTCTCAGACCACAGGAGTGATTTTGGGATCAACGGCAATATTGTATTTTTGGGGCAGCTTACCAAACTCGTCGTTAAACAGTTCTTTTTATTGTGAGAGTATCTGCTGATTGGGGCCCTCAGTGAGAAAGAGTAGATGGACAGCAGGGCCAAAGTAGACTAGGCCCAGATCGTGACATGTATTGATACCAAGCAGAGTTGCAGAAACCCCTCGGACGATAAAAACTTAAGGTTATCAGGACGCTAGTCTATGATGCAGTTCAAATCAGTTTCTCCAAGCGGGTGCAGAACCTCACCCCCATAGGCCCGTAACGTGGCTGAAGCTTTTTCAACATGCTCAGCATTACATATTCTTTTAAATTCAGATAAAGAAATTACATTACAACTCGCTCCGGTATCAATCTTAGCATTAGCAGTGTTGTTCTTAATAATCATGGTGACTTCAGGATCGAGTTGCTCATTAGAGGAAGGGAGGAGGAAGGAATATCTGAACTATTATCTTGGCTTTCAGAGAGGAGAGTGGGGGATGGCACATCCAGTTCTTGGTTTTCGTTATCAGTTGATCCATGTTTCAGCAGGTGCACATTTGTCCTTGGGACGGTTTGAGTCGCACGGGAACTGCAACATTTTGCGAAGTGGTTACATTTCTTACAGTAGTTGCAAATTTTACCATAAGAAATGCAGAATTCCCAACCTGGAGCATGTGCATTTTTACAATTAGGGCACCGAGCAGTAACCTTTGATGCTGCCAGGGAGGGGAATGCTGTGTAGGCTTCTTATGATAGGAGGTATCGGCAAGGTTGGCACTATACTGGGAGCGCTGCCCAGAGATTACAGACCTCGTGTGAGAACCCGTTATCTCAGTGATCCAACAGGCGTGTTCAGGTTGATTTAGTCAGTTCAGTGTTACGAAGCAGTTCGTTTCTCACTTTGTCATTGAGCATACCTCCAATGAGTTTGTCGCGGATCAGATGATCACATAAATTCTCAAAAATACAGCACACAGCCATGTGCTTTAAGTCACTCAAAAAACACTCAATGGGTTTGCCCTGCTGTTGGAAATGAGCAAAGTACTTGGTGCATTCTATTATAGAATTCGAAGGGAGGGCACACAGCTGTCTGAACTTTACAATTAGAACAGCAGGGTCATCAATTGTTTCTGCAGGCACCTGGACCAGATTGTTGTGGTCTGAAACACCAGGCACAAAAGTAAAATGATCTGCACTCTTCATTGCCTCAAGGCCAGCAAGGTTTAAGAGTACGGAAGCACGTACCTATGGCGGATCATTGCGATGAACAATATGAATGTAATGGGTGTAGTCTCGAACGAAAAGGCGCCATCGTTCGGTGATATCAGTCAAAGATCAGAGGACTAGGATGGCGAGATGAATTTGCCATGATGATGATGATGATTACAGGGACATAAGACAAGTTAGAAATAAATATTTTATTCAAGAAACACATTTAAAAAAAGATGCCGAGCATAGGCTGAAAGCTAAATGGATAGATAAAACGTATCATTCTTCATTTACACACAAATCCAGAGGCGTAGCAATATTATTTCGTAAAGGCACTTTATTTAAACATACATCAACTAGAACTGATAATGACGGTAGATACATTATTGTAATAGGAGAATTAAATGCACTAAAAATGATTTTTGTCAATGTATATGGACCAAAGGTTGATAGTCCACTGTTTTTTAAGAAAATATTTAACAACATCCCGGAAATAGCACAACATAACTTAATAATTGGAGGAGATTTAAATTGTACATTAGATTCTTATTTAGATAGATCCACAAGACAAAGGAAAACCAAATCCTATTCCAGTGACTTATTAAATGCATATATGGATACTAGTAATATTAAAGATGTTTGGAGAGAAGAAAATCCAACTGGACGAGAATATTCATTTTATTCATCTGTACATTAAACCTATTCAAGAATAGATTATTTTTTGATTGACGCTAAACTTATCTCACTTACTTATAATTCAAAATACCATAATATTACAATCTCAGATCACAAACCTTTAACATTTATGATTAAAATAAATGGTAAAACTGAAAAACAGGGACAATGGAGATTTAACCCACAAATTTAAAAACACAAAGTAACTCAGGAATATATTATAGAACAGATCAAGATTTTCTTTGAAATAAATGATAAACCGGAAATATCTTCTCCTCTATTATGGGAAACTTTTAAAGCATATGCCCGTGGATTTCTTCTCAAGCATTTTATAATAAAGAGAATAGGAGGGAACAACAGGAATTGGAAAAGGAGATTAAACAATTTGACACAGAGAATGCCGTTAATTCATCCATAACAAAACATAATAAAATATAAATTAAATAAAATATACTCAAATCAAGTTGTAAAACTCTTATCAATACACTAAACAATTACAATTTGAATTTGGAGATAAACCTCAAAAATTATTTCTCGTCAATTACGGAAGATGGAAGGAGAAAAGATAATCCATAGGATTAAATCATATAATGGAGAACCATTAGTACAACCCAAAGATATTAATGAGAGATTTTTGCAATATTATAAAAAAATATATTCAGCTAAAATGACAGAAAACAGGATAGGAATAGAAGCATTTAAAAAAAAAATGTAATCTGAATGGGTTGGATTCACAAAATAGAGAATCACTAAATGCTGAAATTTCAGTAAATGAAATCAAAGAATCTATCAGATCATTAAAAATGGTAAAACACCGGGACCAGATGGTATTGGTTCAGAATTTTATAAAACATTTTATGATCTGCTTGCACCACGTTTGAAGATACTCTATGAATACATTTATACCCACCAGAAACTATTAGGTGACTTCTGAAGGCAATTGGTTGCACTGGGATTTTATTTAGGGGTATCAGAGTAAAGGGGGCTGAATACTTCTGCACGCCACACTTTTCAGTTTGTTATTTGTAATAAAATTTGGAAACCATGTATCATTTTCCTTCCACTTCACAATTATGCACCACTTTGTGTTGGTCTATCACATACAATCCCAATAAAATACATTTACGTTTGTGCTTGTAACGTGACAAAATGTGGAAAAGTTCAAGGGGTATGAATACTTTTGCAAGCCACTGTATACCTAAAATAGACAAAGACCTGGATGACCCAGGATCATATAGAACGATAGCTCTTTTAAATACTGATCAAAAGATACTAACCAAAATATTAGCACAAAGACTAAGTACAGTTATTAATAAATTAATTCACGCTGATCAAACAGGATTTATACCAAAACGATATTCCTCATATAATCTGAGACGGTTATTCAATATTATATATTCAAAAAGAGGTATTAATAAAGACCTAGTAATTATATCGTTAGACGCGGAGAAAGTCTTTGACCAGGTGGAATGGTCTTACTTGTTTTCGGTTATGGAAACTTTTCAGTTGGGAGAGAAGTTTATTACTTGGGTTAAATTATTATACACTAATCCTAATTTATGTAACAAAAAGATTTGATTCTTTATTTAAATCGAATTTTCCACTTTTATTGAATATATTAAATAAGAATATTTTATATTGGAAAACATTACCTATTTCAATGCTAGGTAGAATTAATGCAATAAAAATGATTTTTCTACCGCAATTACTATATCTCTTCCAATTAATTCCGATATATCTTCCTAAAAATTTCTTTAAGAAGGTTGATTCTATAGTCACCAACTTTATCTGGGATTATAAGAGCCATAGAATAAATAAAAAACATTTATGTAAATCAAAAATAAATGGAGGTCTAGCACTGCCAAACGTTATGTTTTATTACTGGGCAGTTAATATTAAAAAGATGAATTTTTGGTTAGTAGAGACAGATAAACAACCAATCTGGTTAAAATTGGAAAAAGAAGATTGTTCGGCTTTTGAAATTAGCTCGATTTTATTCGCTAATATTAAACTAGGTAAGAAAATCTATAGTGAAAATCCTATAATAGAAAGTGGGATACGTATCTGGAAACAAATAAAGAAAACATTAAAATTGAAATATATGCCACTAGCCCTAACCATTGTAAATAATGTTACATTTAAACCTTCAATCATGGACAAAGGTTTTTTTACAATGGAAAAACTATGGCATTAATAAGATGGGCGATCTCTATAGGGAAAACTCCTTCATGTCATTTCAAGAATTACAACAATTTTATGGATTACATTCAAAAGATTACTTTAAATATTTACAAATTAGAGACTATGTAAAAGCAAAATCACAAGAAATCAGAAATAGAAAGACAGACATTTTAGATGAATGCCTAAATAAACACCCGAACACAGAAAAATTGATATCATATATTTATAACATTTTTATTGGAAAATGATGTTCCAATGACAGAAATATATAGACAATCATGGGAAAACGAATTAGGTCAATTAATCAGACTAGAAGTATGGGATGAAAGTTTACAACATATACACCATTGTTCATTAAATGCTAGACACTCTCTTATACAATTTAAAATATTACATAGATTACATTATTCAAAATCCAAATTACATAGTATTTTTTCAAATGTATCGGCCATATGTGATAAATGTCAGCACTTAGAAGCTAACTTAACGCATTCATTTACAAATTGCGTAAAAATTACTAAATTTTGGACAGAAATATTTAAGATAATTTCGAATGTTGTTAATATAAATCTGATCCCGGACTCAAAATTAATAATATTGGGAATATTGGAAACAGGTCAATTAATAACAACAAATCAAATATTTTTTATTGATTACAGTTTAATAATTGGGAAAAGATTAATATTGAACTTCTGGAAAGGTCCTCCATCCCCCACAACCAAAATGTGGATTACAGGAATGTCGGAGACACTTCATCTGGAAAGATTAAGGCTTGTCCTACTGGACAAGTTGGATATTTTCAGAGGGATATGGTCTCCAAAGGGTCAAAATGGCTCAGTACGAGAGCCTGACTGAAGCCTGAATAATGGAATGGATGAAGAATCATATATAACAAATCATGGATATATCTCCAATGATGGATAACTTTTTTAATACTCCACTCAGTTCTTTATTTTTGATTTTCTACTTTTACTTTATTTTTCTCTATCTTTTCTTATCTGCAATTTAAAAAAAAATGTATAGAATACAAATAAGGCATAATTGTTAATATTAATAATATTACGAATGTATGTGAGAAGTATATTTTATTAATATGTACTTACGTCTAATAAAAACATTTAACAGAAAGAAATATAACCCTATAAACAGGGTGGGTAAGAAACTACTTCATGACACCATGTAATGAGTTGAGTCATACGTACGTCAAGGTACAACACATGTTTATTAAAGTTCGCTCACAGCATTCTTCTGCATGGTGTTACAGTAAACTAGCAGCTACTCAGACTAATTACTTAAGCAGACTTCTGATAATATAAACCGCATAGTAGGCGGCGCTTCTACTAAGAAGCACTACAATTGGTTAGTAAGAAGTAACCAATCTACATTGACCTCTTTATAATCAAAATTCTTTATAATCAAGAGGTTTTTACCAGGGATGGAGAGGAATACAGAATTTAGGTCACAAAGAGATCAGCCATGATCTCTTATTAGTTTAGCTTAATTTAGAGATATGGCAAGGAAACAGGTCCTTTGGCCCGCCGAGTCCGCACCAATCAGTGACCCCACACATTAACACTACATTACACACACAAGGGACAATTTTACATTAATACCTAGCCAATTAACAATCAAACCTGTATGTCTTTGGAGTGTGGGAGTAAACCAAAGACCTTGGAGAAAACCCATGCAGTCACAGGGAGAACGTACAAACTCCCAAACTACAAACTACAAACAGACAAGCACCCGTAGTCAGGATCGAACCTGGGTCTCTGTTATGGTAAAGCAGTAGCTCTACCGCTACACCACCATGCTGCCCATAATGACAGCACCTGTATGCGGGACACCTTGACCTAATATTACTCTTCATGTGCATATTTATGAACAGAGAAATGGAAAGGTCGAAGAGAAGGATGTACAAAGAGACACAGGAAGAAAACCGAGGGAGATGAGGAGGATGTGGAAATAACAAAGTGGAAATAACATACAAGGGAAGGGACAACAAGTAGTGGGATGTGTATAATGCGAAAAAGGAGAAGTGATGAGCAGGAGGAGGAAAGGCATTTAATTAAAAGGAGTTGGAGGGAATTGAGAGACACAGAAAGGAGAAATGCGATAAAATTGGGCTGAGTATAGTTGCTGATTTTTTCAAGTTTGTTCCTATCACAATATCACAAACCATCATGCTGAAAGTCCTACTGCATTACAATCTGCAGTTAAATGCTGACATCATGATACATTTTCTCATAGAGATACTATGACACAGGATTTACTGGTGCATTTTATTACACAATAGATTTATGGATATTGTGTCTACTTCTCGCTAGTTTTAAATAAAAATAAATGAAACTAGGAACTAATGTAAACATTATGATATTGGTATTGCCCAAGAGCCAACAATAATATTTTGCGACCTTACCTATTTCCACAAGGTTATCTTTTAATTAACAAATACCAGTGGAAGAATATAGCTGAATTCAAATTTTTTTTAAAAGGAGAAATTCCCTAGGAAACTGAAGAAGAAACGGGGAAAATGTTAAATAAGCCAAAAATCCCTATGCATAATTCAGAACCTTCAACACTGCCACCTCTGATTTTGAGGATGTGTGTTGATGCAAATTACATGTGAAAAAAGAGATAGCTGCTTCAGCCGAGTTGAATGGTTGAAATTACATTATAAACAGCAGCAGTGAAAGCCCAATTGCTTGTCATTATCATCACAGACCCTTGAAATGATAACATGTTATTTATTTTTGTTTTCTGCATATGATATTTTAGATGCACAATTGCAGCTGGTTGGGAGCAAATTGTAGTGATTTAGTCCATTGGTTCAAATAGCATCCCACATAAGGACATATTTCATGAGTGTCATCTAAACTAACGTTAATAAGTAGCCTTTGCATTTCAGTCTATCGTCATGCTTTATTTTATTTTAATCCCAATGCTGGTTATGGAATATTGTTATTTAAAATAGGATGTTTAACCAAGCTGGCTCTATTATGCCTTTTGTATTGTCTTCTTATGTTCTTATGCCGTATAATGGCTGCCTTGACAACAGTTTGGCTCGTCCCTTTCTCTCTTTGTTGTTTTAGTGTATCATTAGTTTTGTATTATGTGGGGGTTGTAGGGAGAAACTTTTTAAATCTCTTTCCTCGGAGATGCAACTTTTTCCTTATTGAATCTCCATCTGTACTGCGGCCTAATATTGTGAAGCAGGCAACCTCTTGCTGGGAATGGGCCTTTGGAGCTCCATCCGTGGGACCCTGCGGCTTAACATTGTGGAGCTTGCGATCCCTTTGTCAGGGATCGACCTCGGAAACTCTAACTGCGGGAGCCACCGGACTTTAACATCGTGGAGCTCACGGTATCGACTTCAGGAGCTCCAAGCAGCAGATTCATTTTGAGAAAGCAATTAGTTTTTTTTTATTGTTTTGTTAGAGTAATGCAGCAAAAAAATAGACCCCTCAGCCCATCAAGTTCATGCTGCCCCCTCCACCATCATTGACACTATTCCCAACTAATTCTATTTATTCTCTTCACATCTTCATCAACCATCACATTGCCCCACCCCCCCCCCCCCCCCCCCCCCCCCCTCTTACACAGACACATACATTGCCAATGTCTATCGCTCATCTATATGCTCAGGGCAATTTACAATGGCCAAATAACCTACCAACCCACACATTTTGGACTTAAGGGTGTAGACTGGAGCACCCATCCAATCATAAGGAGAACATGAAACTCCACATAGACAGCATTGGAGATCAGGATTTTACTTCGGAGTCACGTGAGTGACTTCGTGAAGACCCCGCCAGCACGCATTCGCGACATATCGTCGACCGCATGCGAAGCGACAGGCAGGGAGGAGGGTCGGTCCTCCACCGGAACAGACCCGCAAGTAAGGAACGACTAACCTGAGGTCAGTTTTTCTTTCAGGGACTCTGTGGGACAGAGTACCCCACCAACGGGCCGCCTCGAGAGACTGACTGCAGACCGCGGGAACGCGGGCAGTCAGCGGGGGCAGAACTTCTCCACAGACCCGGAAGTCGGGCAGCCCGTTGACCCAGCAGGGTCTGGGCTCACAGACTCGCTGTTCGCGGGTAGCGACGGCAGAGCGGCAGCCCAGACTTAAACACCGCAGTCCGCAGGATCACCATGGACTGACGGCAACGCTACCCGGAAGTCGGGCAAGCCCGTTGACCCAGGAGGGTCCAGGCTCGGAGACTGCCATTCGCGGGTAGCGAAGGCAGAGCAGGAGCTCCGAGACAGAGCCGGGGGCCCAACTCAACGCAGGCGGCACAACGCCTGGAAGTAGGCAAACCCGTTGACCCGGCAGGGTTCGGGCTCACAGACTTGCCGTTTGGGGCAGTCTGTATTCCCACATGAGCAGGTGGGGAGCACTACCTCCAACATGGCACACTCCAGCAGGAGTCTGGTCACCATGGGTCTCCGAGCAGACCCATGGCAGTAGCCTTTACAGGGCTGCCAAATGCTCACCCTCAACCTAACCTTGAGTTGGGTGGGTTTCTGTATTGCTTATATCCCTTACAGAGACTTCGTAATGCAGAGAAGGAGCAAAAAGAAGGCTGCTTTCAAGCATGCCATTGAAGACCGTGGAGCTGACGGTTGATTTCTGGCAGCACCCGTACCTCGGGCCGGGAAGACAGCGCAGAAGTCGGGGAGCCCCGCTCAGTCAGGACCCGACTCTCCACCGCAGCAGTCCAGGGAGCTGCATACTGGCGGTAGGACTGCGCAGGATCAAGGTAGCCAAGACCCCGACTCCCCACCGCTTCAGTCTGTACGAAAACAGACCAGCGGCAAAAAGGTGCGGAAGACTGGGCCCGGTTTAAGGGCACACCCCGACTCACCACCACATCAGTCCGCAAGAGGGCGGACCAGTGGCAAAACCGCACAAAAGTCGTGTAGCCCCGTTGGAGCGGCTGGCACCGACTCTCCACCGCTTCAGTCCACTAGACTGCGGACTGGTGGCAAAACTAAATACAAATCGAGTAGCCCCGTAGGAGCGGCAGGCACCGACTTTGTGCCGCATTAGTCCGGAAGACCTCAGACTGGCGGCAAGCCCGCGCGGATGTCATGTAGCCCCGCTGGAGCAGCTGGCACCGACCACACACCGACACAGTCGAGACAGACTGACGGCAGATCTACCAGGAAGTCGTGTAGCCCCGCAGGAGCGGCAGGCACCGACTCTCCACCGCTTCAGTCCGGAAGACCGCGGACAAGCGGCAGATCCGCGCGGGAGTCGTATAGCCTCGCAGGAGCAGGTGGCACCGACTACCTACCATATCAGTCCCATAGACATCACCTCGACGAGGTGCGGACTAGTGGTAAGAGTCCCATAGATTCATCAGAATCTGAGGAAGACGACTTGCCGTTGGCAGATTGCGACGGCGGTCGCATTGCTCGTATGGAGTGGATGATGGAGCAGCTGCTCCAGAGGGACCTACTCCACCAGGAGCATGCTTCCCAAGGATAACGCAGATCCATGACAGGCCCATTACCAGGACTGTTCAACACCTCTCCCTCCTCAGTAGGGAGCACAAGAAGTCAGGGATTAGCTGACCTCGAAGAGGGGTTGGCTGAAGACCCACAGTTGCAAGGGATGCAAGAAGAGGAACTTCTGGGGATGGTGTCAAAGTTCGCTCAACCATCCCAGAAAGGGCAACCTCTTCAGCCAAGGCTAGCAGCAAGCATAAACTACCTGACAACACACCAATTACAGGAACAGGTAATTTCGGAGACCACTAGCAAATACATGGCCCGGAAAATTGTGTGTCGCTGAACGTGAACACACCCATATGGGGAAACATCAGCCCTGGGATAAGGGCACAGGAATTAAAAATTCAAAAAATCCTGAAACTTCTGTCCTCAGGCATCACTGCGTTTGCCAGGTCAGTCGACGGTATGGACATGATGGACGAGCAGCAGGACGCATTAGCCCTGCTCTGGAATACGCAATATGAGTTCAATTGCTTTCGGAAAAGCTCTATCCATCCTACACTCAACCCCAAATTTGCGGGTTTGTGTATGGCCACCGCTATGCCACCAGCAAGACAGTTGTTTGGTGATGACCGGCCCAAACAGGTGAAAGACCTAGACGAGGAAGCTAAAGCGGTAGGTTTGATAAAAACCACCTTCCTCTGGCAGACCTCCAGCGTATCGTCGGCAGCATCCATGTGCAACATCTAACAGGCCCGGGTTCAACCCGATAGAGTGATGGGAGCAAACCCAAAGGTCGTGCCTTATCATCAGAGGCCTTTTTAGGCCAAGGCCCACAGCCTGGAAAATGCGTCAACCCCACACCTCAGCACCACAGCAACCCAAAAACAAAGGTGTCCGTCTACAGATAGACAATACCACAGTGGTGGCATAATAAACCATATGGGTGGTATCAAGTCGACATCTTGCGATGATTTGGCAAACATAATTTGGCACGGGTGCATTGAAATATTTGGATATCAGCTGTATACCTTCCGGATAAGCTTAACACAGTGGCGGACACCAGGTCACGAGTATTCAATGACAACACCAAGTGGATGTTGAACCCTCAAATATTTGCTAATATTATAGCTAAGTATGGAACACCAGATATCGACCTCTTTGCGTCCAGGTTGAACCATCAGATACCAACATTTGTCTCGTGGGAGCTAGATCTTGGGGCAGTAGCGATGGATGCGTTCTCTCTACATTGGGGGAAATTGTTCTTCTATGCATTTCCCCCTTTCTGCCTCATCAGTTGGGTATTGCAGAAAATCCAGCTAGATTCTGCATCAGGGATTCTGATAATACCCGACTGACCCACACAGCCATGGTTCCCGGTGGTCCTCGACGAAGGACTCATGGGTGCAGGTTCCTAAATGCCCGAACCTACTGACACATCCCATATCAGGGGAGAGGCATCTGTGCCGTGGTCATCTGAACCTGTTGGCTTGCAGGTTCTGAAGAGACCGTTGCTGGAATTCGGGCTGTCGAACAGGACCATGGATATTGTCACGGCATCGTGCAGAGAGTCCACGAGGTAGCAGTACCTTACCCGTGTAAGGAAATGGGAGGCCTGGGAGGTAGGACTAATATCACCTACGACTCTGCCACCATCACAGAAGTGCTGGAATTCCTCGCAGGCCTTCACTATGATGAGGGCCTCAGCTATAGTGCCATCAATAGCCAGAAGCGCATTGTCGTCCTACCTCACTATCGGAGTAGGATCCCATCAGTTGGTATCGAGACTCATGAGGGGTATTTTCAATTCTTACCCTCCTAGACCACGATACAATATGACCTGTGATATTGGGGTAGTAATTTAGGAGTTGGTCACCAGTTTCAGAACTCTCACTGGCTAAACTCACCTACAAAATGATGATGCTAATGGCACTTAAATTAGATTAGATTAGATTACCTTATAACAGCTCAGAAGGTCCAGACCCTCCACAAACTAAAACTGAACAGGATGGTCTCGACCCCTACCAAGGTAACCTTTTTCATTGATGAATTACTTAAACACCATAGACCTGGTACAACCGGTCTTAAATTGGAATTTGCATGCATATCCCATTGATGTACGCCTCTGTATAGCCACCCATCTCCGACATTATATTAATGTCACCCAAAATATAAGGAGAATGGAAACAGGTCTATTCATTAGTTTTTAAAGCTCACATCGCAGGGTAACTGTGCAGACAATTTCCAGGTGGCTCAGGGTGGTGTTTGATGCAGCAGGGGTAGACACTGATATTTTCAAATCTCATTCTACCAAGGCTGTGTCCACATCAGCGGCGAGGACCATGGAGGTACCCATGGACCATGTCCTCGCAACAGCGGGCTTGGCCAATGGAGGCACGTCTCAATGGTTTTATAATAAACCTGTGGCCTCTCCTGCAACGTTTGAAGATACTGTTTTAAGTTCTGTTCCCTGAACGGTTCCCGAACTCAAACATTATTTTTTTCAGGGGTACACAAAAAGCTGGAGAAACTCAGCGGGTGCAGCAGCATCTAAGGAGCGAAGGAGATAGGCGACCCAAAACGTCGCCTATCTCCTTCGCTCCTTAGATGCTGCTGCACCCGCTGAGTTTCTCCAGCTTTTTGTGTACCCTCGATTCTCCAGCATCTGCAGTTCCTTCTTTAAAAATTATTGTTTTTCAGCTCTGTTCAAGTCTGAAATACGTTAACACACTTCCTCCATCAGTTATTACGGCAGTGTGTGAGCATGGACGTGGTCCAGGGCATGAAATCACAGAGCTTTGAAATCTTCATGAAGTCACTCACGTGACTCCGAAGTAAAATAGTAAGATTAAATGAGAACTTACCAGTTTGAAGTTTGATCCTTATTTTATGAGGAGTTACGATGAGAGATTTCGTGCCCTCTGCTCCCAAACCTCTATCATAAGGTCAACTGGTTTATGGTTTCTCTTAATCTTACTATCTCCAGTCAGTTCTGCTATCCGTGATTTCACACCGCTGCTTTGAAGAATGTCGCGCATGCGTGTTGCCGGGGCATTCACGAAATCCCTCATGGTAACTCCTCAGAAAATAAGGATCAAACTTCAAACTGGTAAGTTCTCGTTTAATCTTACTATTTTAAATGCATATAATTGGAGCTGTGGGGATGAGTCAGTGAATATTTCAGTATTAAAGTCAACAATAAAATGTTATTTGGATCAAAACTCCAGTCCTTTATTTACTGTCCAGGATGAATTAGTACTATAAAAATAATTTCACACAAATTGTGTAGATAAGCATCAATGAAAAACATAGTTTTACTGCAATGCATTAAACTTTTACTGCTTTGTTATTTTGCAGCATCTGAATAAGATCTAGACTATTCATAAAGTGTATGATTAGGGTCTTCATAAATGTGCCTAAAATTTTCAGTATGTGGTTATGCATTATTTAAATATACACATTTTACCCGCATGACCCTCATTTATATCATGGATTATTGTTCTGGTTCTTCCTCTTGAAAAGGTCAAACATCATTGACCTATGTAGTGAACTTTACCATGGAAAATAATAAGATTAAATGAGAACTTACCAGTTTGAAGTTTGATCTTTACTTTATGAGGCGTTACGTTGAGGGATTACGTGAAGAACCCCGTCCAGCCGCAGGTGCGTCAATCTTCAAAGCTGCGGAGTGAAATCACAGGTAATAATGACTGAAGTATAATAGTAAGATTAAACGAGAACTTACCAAGTTCGAAGGTTGATCTTTATTTTATGATGAGTTGCGGTGAGGGATTTCGTGAAGAATCCGCCAGCACGCTTGCGCGACATCCTTCAAAGCAGCGGTGTGGAATCACAGAACGCACCATAACTGAAAATAGTAAGATGAAGAACGTAGAACATACCAGTTGACCTTATGATGGAGGGTGGGAGCGGAGGGCACGAAATCCCTCACCGCAACTCCTCATAAAATAAAGATCAACCTTCAAACTTGGTAGGTTCTCGTTTAATCTTACTATTTTACTTCGGAGTCACATGAGTGACTTCGTGAAGATTTCAAAGCTCTGTGATGTCACGCCCTGGACAATGTCCATACTATCACACTGCCGCAATCCTGATGGAGGAAGGCTGTTAATGCAGTTCAGTCGGAACAGGCTGAAAAAGAATGCATATTTATTGCACAAATAATAATAAACAAATAACCCCTATCTCGGGGACAAACATTCACTGAGCAGCTCCCAGCACGGCTTCTGCGAATGTTGCGGGGGCGACCAGTGGTGTGTTGTAGAACCTTTGGAAGGTTGCTTCACTAGCACAGCCCGCGGTGGCGAGGATGTGGTCCATGGGCACTTCCATGGCCCTCGCCGCTGATGTGGATGCAGCCCTAGTAGAGTGAGATTTAAAAATGTTAGTAGTGAATCCTGCTGCACCCAACACCGCCTTGAGCCACCTGGCAATTGTCTGCACAGTCACCCGGTGATGCGGATGTTTGTGGCTGATGAGGAGCCCCTGCTCCATCTTCCTGATGGTTCATGTAATGCGGATGTAGAGGTGGAGATGGGTGACTATGCAGAGGTGGCATCAGTGGGGTACGCCCGAAACTCCAACTGCAGCCCATGAGCCCCAGGTCTGTGCTGCTTCAATAAGTCCTGGACAAAGAAAATCACCTGTGTAGGGGTGGAGACCATGCTATCCAGCCGCAGCTTTTGTAATGCCTGGACTCGTTGAGCTGTAGTCAGTGCCATCAGCATCACCACTTTGAGGGTGAGCTGTTTGAGTGGTAACTCTGTCATAGGAGACCAGCTCCTCAGTAGGGTCAGAACGATCCCTACGTCCCAGGTGAAGTTGTATCTGGGCCGTGGAGGGTTGGTGTTAAACACTCCCCTCATGAATTTAGACACCAGGTGGTTGGAGCCTATACCTATGTCCAGGTATGAGGACAGTGCACTTCTGGCGCTGTTGATGGCACTGTAGCTAAGGCCAGCATCGAAATGAAGGCCCAGTAGGAATTCCAGGACATCAGGGATTGTTGCTGAATTGGAAGTCGTGTTGGTACGAGAGCAGAATGCCTCCCTGATCTGTGTGAGGTACTGCCTCCGGGTTGATACTCGGCATGATGCTGAGATGAGTTCCATGGCTCATGGTGAGATGCCGGCCTTGACGAGCGGCCTTTTTAGAACCTGCAGGCCAACAAGTTTAGGTGACCATGGCACGGGTGACTGTCCCCCGTAATGGGGTGAGTAATTAATTTGGGGTGTTTCCCAATCAGAAGCCATGGATGTTTCAAGATTTTAAGGACCATCGGGTACCATGGCTGTGTAGGCCAGTCGGGAATGATCAATATGCCATTTGCAGAATCCAGTTTAATTTTCTGCAATACCCAACTGATGAGGCAAAATGGGGGAAATGCGTAGCAAAACCATTTCCCCCAATGGATAGAAAACGCATCCATAGTTATTGCCCCAGGGTCTGGTTCCCAAGACACATACGTTGGTATCTGATGGTTCAACCTGGACGCAAAGAGGTCAATATCTGGTGTCCCATAGTGAGCTATAATGTCAGCAAAAATTTGGGGGTTCAACATCCACTCGAAGTTGTCATTGAACACTCGTGACCTGGTGTCCGCCACTGTATTGAGCTTCCCTGGCAAATAGGTCGCTGTAATCCAAATATTTCTCTCGATGCACCAGTGCCAAATTGTGTTTGCCAATTAATCACAAGATAACGACCTGATACCACCCATATGATATAAGCCCCCACCATTGTGTTATTTATTTGGAGGCGGACATGTAAGTCGTGCGAGTTAGTACAGTAAGCCCGTAGTCCATGGAAAGCCCCTAACATCTCCAGATAATTTATCCCTTGTGACTGGAGGAGGTTAGACTCATGAGAGTCCCATCTGCCACCACAACTGGACATGGTGTCAGTTGCACCCCAGCCTTGTGCGCTTGTGACAGTCTGTAGCACGACAGATGGGTTGCTAACAATGATGGGTCTGTGACACTCGCTAATATTGTCAATCCACCATTGTAGCTCGGCTCTAGCCTGTTGTGGCAACCGGATTGGTCGGTCAAAGTGCCCTGCATTTGCTTTTAATGCTGCGATCTTTGTTCTTTGTAAATTTTGGTAATGTAATGGGCCGAATTGCGCAGCTGAGAATGTAGCTACCAGCTTCCCAATCACTTTTGCCCTTTGCCGGATGGTCGGAACCCTGGCGCAAGCACGGCTGTGGCACGCTTCTTTTATGGCGATAGCTTTGTTGGTTGGGATAGTGATCATCATTAAGGTTGTGTCAAGGGTGAAACCCAGGTAATCCATAATTTGAGAGGGGTGCAGTTTGGATTTGTCTGGATGGGTTACAAACCCTAGCTTCTCGAATAAAGATTTAGTCGCTGTAACTGCCAGTGTAGCCAATTGGAGGGTCTGACCCACGATAAGGATATCATTTAAATATGCCATGACGATATAATTTTGTTGTCGGAGGAGGGCCAATATAGGTTTCACTAATTTGGTAAATAGTCTGGGAGCTGTGGTGAGCCCCTTAGGTAATGCTTTGTATTCCCACAACTGTCCCTTCCAGACAAATTTCAGAAACTTTCTGTGCGATTCAGTGATGGGCACTGTATAGTATGCATCTTTTAAATCGATACAGGCCATAAAGTACCCCGGGTAAAGCATCTGCCTAGCTGTTTCGAAGGTATCCATTTTAAAGTGGGTATATTGTACAAAAGTGTTCAACTCGATTAGGTCTATGATAATCCGACACCCCCCATCTTTTTTGGTTTTGGTGAAGATATTGGACCCAAACTCAAGGGGTTCGTGTGTTGTTTTGCCAATCACTCCTTTGGCTGCGAGCCGTAAGATTTCAGCATGTCCTGTCTCAATCGCATTTTGAGAGAGTGTAAATTTTCGATGAGGTGCATGTTGGGTAGGGGGAAGTTGACCATCAATGAATTCTATGACATAACGTTGAACACTTTGTAGAATAAACGCGTCAGTGGTGATAGTGTCCCAAGCTCCCCTAAATGCCCGCAACCGTCCCCCAATTTGTGCAGGGAGAGATGCTACTGTCTGAGAGGAACCAGACCTCCTTACCTCCATGGTTAGCGGCGGGTCCTGGCGTATGGCGTTTTGGGGGGACGTTGCGGTGGTTGTCGGGACGGCGGCCACATCTTCCATGTGGGCCGCTGCAGGCCTTGCCCTAAAAAAGGCCGCTGTGGTTGGGGAAGTGGGGGATAGGTACTTGGCGTCCTATCTGGCTGGCGCTGCTTCCAAGTAGTGGTTGTTGACGGTGATATGGGTGGAGTTCAGCCGGAGAAGGTTTCATAAGGCCCACAGTTTTGGCCTCCTCGTCAAGTTCTTTGACTTGTTTGGAGAGATCTTTTCCAAACAGTTGATGAGGTGGTGGAGCGGTGGAGGGACGGCACAACCCCGCAAATTTCGGGTTGAGAGTGAGTTTGATGGAGCTCTTGCGCAGGCAGTTTATTTCAAACTGGGCGTTGCATAGAAGTGCCAGGGCATCCTGCTGCTCGCTGGACACATTGTCGCCATCGAGGGTCCTGGCATACGCCGTAATGCCCGTCGAGAGGAGCTTCAGGATGTGCTGGAGACGGACGTCCTGCATCTTGGTGGTCGTGCTCAAATGTCCCCAGTAGGAACACTGAGATTGATGCAGTTCTCAGGTGGTTTGAATTTATCCATGGTCTCATTAAGTACCTGACCCTGAAGTTGGTGAGTGGTCAGGTAATTAATGGTGCCCGCCAGTTTGTGGTGCAGGGGTTCCCCAGTGTGTGTGGCCGTGGCAAATTTGCCCACCATGTCCAGCATGTCCTCATCCTGCTCTGGCTCTGCGGTCTCCGGCAGTCCCAGCTCGTCTTCGAAAGCAGCGGCCGGACAACTGCTGGCACTCCTGGCTGGGGAAGAAGATAGGCACAGTGGGCTCTTGGTGTGGCTAGTAGAGGCCCGAGAGCCCCGTTCATCCCGGTCCCTGTCCCGCTGGAGGAGTTGCTCCACCAAGAGCTCCAACCGCTCAATGCGACCGTCCCCGCTATTCGCAGCGGACAAGCCGACTTCCCCAGGCCCTGCAATATTCTCTGGGGCTTCCACCTTCAGACCACACCTCCGTAAGATGCAGACTAGGGTCCGAAGGCAGGTTGTCGTGGCCTACCGCCCCTGTAGGATCATATGACTCCCGCACGGACTCTCCGCCTTCGAGCAGACTGTGGCGGCCCACCTGCCTGGTAGGAAGGCAGATGAGTTGGATCGGCGCCGGCCCCCGGAACCTGGCTCCCCGGAGTCCGTGCAGGCTTACCTCCACTGTCGCCCAATGTTCTGCGTGGAGGTGCATGGTCGGCAGCTGCCAGAGCTAAGCTAACTGACCGTCTACTGCTGCCACCAATGCCCTTGACCGCAGCCTGACGAGGTGTTATGCCGGCAGCACCTGCTCCTGCAGGGCTGCTCGACGCAGGAGCAGGTGCTGCCGGCCTACGGCAGATATTCCTGGCAGTTGTACGTGGCGGAATGCGGCTGCTGGGCTCCCCTGTAGCGAGACGTTCCCCGGCCCGGTCCCCGTGGATCCACTCCAACTCGGGGTGAGGTCGCTGGCAACAAGCGAGGCTCCTGCCACGTACCTGTCTGCTCCCCCGCTTCCTGGGGGATGGGGACACGAAGTCTGGGTCGGCAGTATCCAGCTCGTGTGCGGTGAGCCATTCAGGTGATAAGTCGGGCGCTGGTGTAACAGGAGCGCCCGACTTCCGCACTCTTACCCCGGACCATCCCAATGCTGCCGGTGGTGCTTGCAGCTCCGGTGACAAAGGCAGCTGGCTTGTCGATGACCCTCGGCTCCTGGAGAGCGTCGCCTTCCATTTGCCTTTGTCCATCCTGTTGGAAGTAAGGTTAGTGGACTTACCTGACAGCCTTTTGAAGGAGCTGATGGAGAGAGCGCACTCCCCCCCCCCCAGCTTGTCGAGTCAAATGCGCACGACGATATGTCGCGCATGAGTGCTGGCGGGTTCTTCACGAAGTCACTCACGTGGCTCCGAAGTAAAATAGTAAGATACCCTCAACCCTTACCCTCAACAACTTTTCCTTTGACTCCTTCCATTCCCTCCAAATCCAAGGCAAAGCTATGGGCACGCGCATGGACCCCAGCTATGCCTGCCTCTTTGTAGGGTACGTTGGACAATCCTTGTTTGAGGCGTACCGTGGCCCTATCCCCAAACTCTACCTCATATACATTGATGATTGCATTGGTGCTACCTCCTACACCAAAGAAAACACATTAACTTCTTTAATTTCACCACTAACTTCGATCCAGCAACCAAATTCACCTGCACCATTTTTGACATCTCCCTACCATTTCTAGACCTCACTATCTCTATCGCAGGTAACAGACCACTGTCCTCCATTTACTACAAACCCACTGACTCCAATGGCTATCTGGACTACACTTCTTCCCACCCTGCTTCCTGTAAGGACTCTATCTCCTACTCCCAATTCCTCTGTCTACGCCGCATCTGCACCCAGGATGAAGTGTTCCAAACCAGGGCATCAGAGATGTCTTCATTCTTTAGGGAACTCTCTTTGACTATAGATGAGGCTCTCACCTATATCTCTCCCGTAGCTCTGCTCTCACTCCCCATCCCCTCACTCGTAACAAGGACAGAGTCCCCCTTATCATCACCTTCTACCCCACCAGCCGTCACACACAAAGGACAAAGGACAAAGGAAATTATTGTCATAAACACCAATTGGTGCAGTGAAATTTGAGTTATCATGCAGCACACAAGTAAGATAAAAAACAACACCATAGACTTTAACATTAAACATAAAACATCCCCCACAGCGGAATCAACGATTCCCACTGTGAGGGAAGGCAATAAAAGTTCAGTCCTCTTCCTCTTCCTCGGGGCCTTTTGAGGGCTCCAGTCGCTGCAATGGACGGCCCGATGTTTCAGGCCCTCTTGCCGGATGATGGTACTCCGGCATCAGAAGAACACTCCCAGCGGCTTATAGTTCCAATTTGGCCGCTTCCGACCGGAGACTGCGGCTCCCAAAGTCCACAGGCCGAGCTGGTCGGAGCTCCAACACTGGTGACCTCGGCAAAAGATCCCAGACCTCCACGATGTTAAAGTCAACGCCGCCCGCGGCTGGAAGTTCCGCAGAGTACAGCTCCGTGGTGTTAAAGTTGGCAGTTCCAGCGCTGCGGAGCTTCCAACACGGCGACCCTAATAAGCCATCGGCCGCTCTGCGTTGGTACTTCAGTGCTACACCGCCGCTGAATCTGAAGCTCTGGCCGGTCTCAGGCAGGAAACGCCATGCCAATCCAGATGGTAGGCCGCGAGGACGGGGCAAAGATGCGGCTCGGAGGAAAGACTCATCCTTGACCCAGGTAGCGACATTCGTGCCCCCCTCCACCACATAAAAAGACTATAAGACCTTCAAAACATGATGGACTAAAAATTTAAAAAAGGGTGAAAGAACGAACAGCCGCACGCAAGGCTGCCACACTCAATGGTGCCACCACTATACAACAGATAATCCTCTGACATTTTGCCACTCCAACGGGATCCTGCCACTGGCCACATCTTCTCATCTCCTCCCCTTTCAGCTTTCCACAGAGACCGCTCCCTCCGTAACTCCCTGGTCAATTCCTCCATTCCCACACAAACACCCAATCCCCTGGTACTTTCTGTTGCAACCGCAGGAAATGCTATACTTCTCACTTTAACTCCCTCCTTGACTCCATCCAAGGACCCAAGCAGTCTTTCCAGGTGAGGCAGAGGTTCACCTGCACCTCCTCCAACCTCATCTATTGCATCCACTGCTCTCGGTGTCGGCTGCTCTACATCGGTGAGACCAAGCGTAGGCTTGGCGATCGCTTCGCCAAACACCTCCGCTCAGTTCGCAATAACCAACCTGATCTCCTGGTGGCTCAGCACTTCATCCCCCTCCCATTCCGAATCTGACCTTTCTGTCCTATGCCTCGTCCATGGCCAGATTGTGTCCCACTGCAAATTGGAGGAGCAGCACCTCATATTTTGCTTACGTAGTTTACACCAGTTGTGGTATGAACATAGACTTCTCCAATTTCAGGTAGTCCTTGCTTTCTCCTTCCTTCCCCTCCCTTCCCAGCTCTCCCACAGCCTACTCTCCGCCTCTTCCTTTCTTCTTCCCGTCCCCCCCACCTCCACATCAGTCTGAAGAAGGGTCTCGACCTGAAACATCACCTATTTCCTTCGCTCCATAGATGCTGCCTCACCCGCGAGTTTCTCCAGCATTTTTGTCTACCTTCGATTTTTCCAGCATCTGCAGTTCTTTCTTAAACACAACAAATCCATCTTGTTCAGATCCTTTTGCCTCACCTGTGAAAGAGTCTGTGTACCCATTATGACCTCACAACCCACCTCAAAGCCCACAGAACTACAGTGGAAGTAAATAATCCTTGATCCTAAGAGTCTGCTGCAGATGGAAAGGATTTGATCAACTCCCAGGAACTTCATTTGGAAAAAAATGGATGTCTCTTGCTTTAAGGCCCCACTTTATGGTCGCTCCTTTGCATTTTTGTAAAGCTTCTAGCTGATGACTGCACTGCATTTGACACCTATCCTGCAGTTCTAATTGAAATGCGACACCAAAAGAAATCATAAGAGAAACATCCACTGTACGAAAGTTGACACAAATAACATGCAAAGCCAAAGTTTCCATAGTGCCTTGCAGCAGACTGCAGTAATTGTTTGATTGCTGCTCATAGAGTACAGTAATACGAAAACTGGCTTAAGGTGTGAAGGACCAATGACTGCTTTGAGTGAGAGCAGAATCTGGCAAGTATCTTTCTAAAGTGTTGTTCTGTTTTGATTATTCCAGTTAGTCTTATGCACAAATGTACATTGCAACTAGATATTCACATCTAGAATGATTAATATCAAAAAACATCAGGTTATCACAATACTAAATATATATATATATATATATATATATATATGTGTGTGTGTGTGTGTGTGTGGATGTGTGTGTGTGTGTGTGTGGATGCGAAGGGCCTGCCCCACTTACGTGTCCTTGGTACGCAAATTATGCGACATCGTGGCCGCGTTGAGCCGCTACGGTCCCGCGAAGGTCGCGCGCGATTTCATGCGTACGCACCACCATCTGGAGCGCGTGACATCATTTGAAGACAGACACAAAGCTGGAGTAAATCAGCGAGACCGGCAGCATCTCTGGAGAGAAGCAATAGGTGACGTTTCATGTCGAGACTCTTTTTCAGTCTGAAAAGAAGGGTCTTGACCCGAAACGTCAACCTTTGCTTCTCTCCAGAGATGCTGCCGGTCCCGCTGAGTTACTCCAGCTTTTTGTGTCTATCTTTAATTTTCTTGGCCCTGCTCTTTTTTTTCCTTTTACAAAATGCTTTTATTCAGAACAAACAAATACAAAGTAGTAACACGATCAGAGAATGCCTATATTGGCATTTTACAAATTCTCAAATTAAAATATTAACATTTTTATCAATAATACATTCGACCTCCTGCGGTGACCAGCGTTCATGGAAAGCCTCCACAGTCCCCGTGGACACGCGGGCACGGACGTAACCCCGGAAAAGGGGCAGGCAGCCGACTGCTGTGCGGCCGTCAACTGCCCGCTGCCTGGACCCGCGAATGGCCATCTTGGCCAGGCCCAGGAGCAAACCGACAGGGAGACCGCCTCCTCCCTCCCGACCCTCCCCCCTCTGTACCGGGTGCCCAAAAATCAATAGCGTCGGGCTAAAGTGGAGCCATAACTTGAGAAGCAGCCCCTTCAGATACTCGAACAAGGGCTGCAACCTCTCACACTCCACGTAGTTGTGGAACACAGTCTCTTCCTCGCCGCAGAAGTGACAGGCGGCGGACGAGTCCATGAACCGGCTCAAGTACCTGTTACAGGCCACACCTTTGTGCAACACTCTCCACCCCAGGTCCCCGATGTAAAGGGGGAGGACTACCTTGTAGAGAGACCTCCATTGAGGACCGCTCTCCTCATCAGGTGGTAACACGGACCGCCAGGGCGTGTCTGGACGAAAGACGAGGGCGAGGAAGTGGAGAGTGTGCAAGTGCAGCCTGTACAACACGCGCTTCTCCGCATCACAGAACGGCACGCTGGGCATTTCGAAAAGGCGGCTCATGTTGTGTGGGGCCGGCTCTCGGGGAGGGACCCGGGCCATGGGTCCTATGAACAATTCCGATGGAGCGGGGATAAGCTCATCCGGAATCGTTCCACTCACACGCCTCTCCTCAACACCCACTGTCACAGCCACAACACCCCCCTCCCCCTGAGGAGCAGTGCCCTGGCTGAAGGTGACCAAATTCCTGGCCTTCAGGAGGTCACGGTAAAAGCCAGGCAACTCCCGCCTAGCGCGTCGACTCATACCCGCTACTGGGAGCTTTGAGCCCTCCTGCAGGCAGCGCCCCTGGCGGAAAAGGTACGTCGCCAGCACGTGCCATTTAGGAGGGTAGTCTGAGTAGACGTATCTCCGCAGGGTCCTTAGTCGGAGAGCCGCCACCTGGGTACGAACACAGACCAGCGCCTGACCACCCTCCTCCAATGGGAGACTCAGAACCCCGGCAGAGACCCAGTGGTTCCTCTCACCCCAGAAGAAGTTGACCAATCTCCTCTGTAACCTGATTATAAATAAAGAGGACGGGATCATAGTGGCCAGCCGGTACCACAGCATTGAGGCCACCAGCTGGTTTATAACTACAGCCCTGCCCCGGTAAGAGAGCACACCAAGGAGGCCTGACCAACGTCCCAGCCGGGCGACCACTTTCGCCTCCAGCTTCTGACAGTTTGCCGGCCACGCCCCCTCAGTGGGACTCAGGTAGACCCCCAGATAGAGGAGGTGCGTGGTGCTCCATGCAAAACCTGCCATCTCCTCTGGCAGGGAGTCCACCTCCCACTGACCCACCAAGAGACCAGAACAGTTGATCTTGGCCGAGAAAACCTGCTGGCACTCACGCATCCTCCGCAGGTCAACAGGGTCGGTGAACATCAAAATTACATCATCTGCGTAGGCAGAGAGAACCACCTCCATCCCCGGCCCCGGCACAACCAGGCCTGTCAACCGCCTCCGGAGAAGGCACAGGAATGGCTCTACACAGATGGAATACAGCTGACCGACATGGGACATCCCTGACGAACCCCCCTCCCAAAGGGAATGGGGGCCAATAAAGAGCCATTGACCTTAACAAGGCACTCTGCAGCAGTGTATAAAAGTCGGACCCAGGCCACAAAATGTGGTCCAAATCCGAACGCCTGCAGAGTCCCAAGAAGGTATTCGTGCTCCACCCTGTCGAACGCCTTCTCCTGGTCGAGGGAGAGATAGGCGAATGGCTGTCCAGCCCCCTGGGACAGATGGATCAGGTCCCGGAGCAGATGGATATTGTCCTGGATGGACCGGCCCGGGAGCGTGTAAGACTGGTCAGGGTGGATCATCTGGGACAGCACGGGATCTAGGCGATTCGCCAATGCCCGTGCAAAAACTTTATAGTCCGTGCTGAGGAGAGAGACCGGGCGCCAGTTCTTCAAATGGCGGTGATCGCCCTTCTTAGGCAACAGGACAACTACTGCCCTGCGCCATGAGAAGGGCATCTCCCCGGCCGCCAGGCTCTCCCCCAGGACCTTCATATAGTCACCCCCCAGGACATCCCAGTAGGCTCTAAGGTACTCCACAGTCAGTCCATCCAGCCCTGGAGACTTGCCCCCCCTGAGCTGGTGCAAGGCACCAGTCAACTCTTCCAGAGTTAGGGGATCATCCAGGTGTTCAGCCACATCATTGCACACAGTGGGTAAGCCCTCCCACAGGACCTCCTGCGCCTCCGCACTCGATGTGCCTGCCGAGAACAGAGTCCTGTAGAAAGACCGAACCAAGGCACCAATGCTCTCTGGATCCGTGACAGAGGAGCCATCATCCGCAAGCAACTCTACAAGCTGCCTGCGGGCTCCTCGCCCCTTCTCCAGAGAAAAGAAAAAGGGGGAGGCTTGGTCCAGATCTGAGATGGCTCATGTAGACCCCCCCTTCCCACTCCAGGAGCCAGGTGGGTTCATCACTAGCCACAGTGTGTGTTTCCTGCAGGAAGCTCACCGCGTATCTCCCATCCCTGAGCACTGAGTGATGGTGATACCTATGGAGAGACCCCCTGCCCGCATTGATATTAAGGCTGGCTATAGTGGGCTTCATTGGGAGTGTACACTAGATCTTTTACCAGACCCTGGTGAAGGAGTGAAGCCGCCTCTAGACTTCTGCCCTCTCTTTAGGGCCTTAAAAAGCTCTTGGAACTGGTGCCGCTCATTTCTTATTAGCCCCGCCTCATTCCCCTTCTTCTGAAGGATGGCATAAATGGACCGCATGGGAACCCTCAGGTCCGACCAGCGGTCGACAACCAAATCCACCTTGTTCCTACTTCCCCTAGTATCCTTTAAGAACTTCCGAAGTTCCCAGACTTCGACAAGTCGCGACACAGGGCCGCGGGTGGGGCAGTCCTTCAACTCACTGTCGACGGAATCCGCGTACCCCTCCTCCTCGCACTCAATGTCCGAGCCCGAGTCCGGAAGGTTGCTACTCTCAGCCACCTCGCTCACCCCTCCTTGAGAGGTGGGCGTTCCAGCCACATCACACGGTCCCTCCTCTGTCACCTTCCCACCCCCAGGTCTCCTGCACGCTCCCACCACCCTCTGTAACCGGATTTGGAACAGTGAAGTCGGAGCAAGTTTCCGGGCCTTGCTGTAAGCGGGCCTGTCTAGAGTCCGACCGAAGGACACGATCCGAAACGACCTTGCCCTCCTCTGCTACCCGCCCCAACACCATCACCCAGAGAGTCCCCTACCCCCACCACCAGGTGAATCACCTCACTGTGGCCCTCAGGGGCCGATGTTACTGGAGTCCCCCCTGGTCCCTCAACTAGTGGGGCATCACACCCCTCAACTGGGCTTATAGTCTCAACGGGGAGCTCAGACTGGGGACCCACCCCCTCACCCAAGTCCCCCCCTTCATGCTGCTCCTGGTCATCCTCTAAGCTAGCAGACGTGCTCTCTGGGGGAACAGCCCCTAAGGGTAATGTATCGCCACTCTCAGGTGGTCCCTGCACTACAGAGGCATCCTCCCCCTCAGAGGAAGAGTG
The DNA here is from genome assembly GCA_035221665.1 of Okamejei kenojei. Taxonomy (NCBI): domain Eukaryota; kingdom Metazoa; phylum Chordata; class Chondrichthyes; order Rajiformes; family Rajidae; genus Okamejei; species Okamejei kenojei. Next base: position 98,740,354 of record CM069131.1, read on the forward strand.
CCCTGGGTCCCCCATCTCAACAGGAGGGGAAGGCCCTTCTTCAGGTTGCTCCTGAACTTCAGGGCCCTTCTCTTTATCGGAGGACCCATGACTTCTCCTCTTTGAACCACTGGCGTGCAGTGGCACGGTGATCTCCATTGTGGAAGCCTCTACTTCCACACTACCATCTACTTGTTCAACCTCTCCAGCCCCCTGTTGGACCCTAGGCCCCTTATGCCTCCCTGGGCCGGGCTCAGAGGCGAGCACGAGTTTATACGCTGCCAGGGGTCCCGCTTGGAGGTGATCTTCTTCCTGGGGAACGCCTTTCTTCTTTTTCTTGACTTTCTTCCCCCGCTGACGCTCCCAACCCTCCCTGTCCACCCCACGCACTTCACCGGCATCCACCGCCACAGGTACGGGACATGGGGGTGGTGGGGGGATGGGGGGTGGAGGTAGGGGAATAAACCCTTCACGGGCCACCGTGGTAGGAACAGCAGCCCCAGATGGGCCAGCAGTGCTCTCCCGGGCCACCATGGTGGAAGTGGCAGCCCGGGTCCTGGGACAATTCCTGCGAAAATGCCCCACCTTTTTGCAAACGTGACAACGCACTTGGCCTGCGTTCCAGAACACGCGATAGGAGAAATCATCCACCTCCACATCAAAACTCCCCTCCGTGTCCATCCCCTGTGCCATCTGTATATACACGTGACGCTTGAACGTATATATGTGCTGCATCTCTGGATCATCAAACCTATACAACAATTTGGTGAGCCCAGACCGCACCTCCCCCAGCTTCCTTACATGTGGGAGCAGGAGCGCATCCGGAACAAAAGTGGGAACGTTGGACAGAATGACCGGCAGCACGGGACCCCCCATGGGTCACCCGCTGCGAAATTCACACCCGCTGTTACGCCCCTTTCCAGAGCCAGAGCCACCGCCTGTTCAGTCTTCAGTAGAACAACAAACTTCCCACTGACCACCGCGCCCGAGACTATGGCTTTCTTGCCAACAGTCTCACCCAGCGCATCTAGAAAGGCCTTGAAGGGCAGGTTGCTCTGCATGTACATTTTTACCCCATGTGTGCGACCCATCAACTCATGGCCCTCAGTCTCAGAGACTGGCGACCGTGCGACAGCTGCATAACTCTGAGGGGTCGCCATCTTTAGGGCGTGGCACAACACACAGAGTATCAATCCTTTTTAAATCAAAGCAGTCTTTCTGCTGTTGCTGCACCTACACTCTTTCGCAACAGTTAATTAGTCTTGTGAAGGCTCGCTAGGCAAAGCAACAGGAACAGTCTCCTCCTGATAAGCTAGGAATGTCCGTGCCAATCCTCCCGCCGTCAAAAATGGAGCTTCCGGAGGCTTCTTCCCCAGGTCTCTGTCACCTCCCCGTCAGTTCTGCGACAGGCCGTTGGCGCGCAAAGATTTTGTTCGCTACAAAAATTTCGGAACCCCGCGCGATGTCGCGCACAACTACATCCTCCTCCGCGCTTCTCAGTGGAACCGGCCCCGCGCGGCCATATGATGCCCCTGTGCCTCAACGCGACCACGAGGTCGCGTAATTTGCGTACCAAGGACACGTAAGTGGGACAGGCCCTTTAGTGTGTGTGTGTGTGTGTGTGTGTGTGTGTGTGTGTGTGTGTGTGTGTGTGTGTGTGTGTGTGTGTGTATATGTGTGTGTGTGTGTGTGTGTGTGTGTGTGTGTGTGTGTGTGTGTGTGTGTGTGTGTGTGTTTATTTGTTTGTGTGTGATCACACTACTCGAAGAAGCAACGCGCTAATGAGAAAATATTTACATATTCCAGTAGAGATTTACCCTCTGGAGTCAAAAATTGGCTTACCTGAAAATGTTTTGCATTATTTCTTCAGTTACTAATAAAAATGTTCAAGAATCTGAAATGTCTTTGAAAATAAAAACCCAGCAGCTTTGGCTGATGATGTCACAATTGCTCTGAGTGCTGCGTCTGTGCTGCGTCCCCTCCCCCCTGCGAGCTGCCGCCCAACCCCGAGAGCTGCCGCCACCCCCGTGAGCTGCTGCTACCCTCCGCGAGCTGCTGACTCCCCTCCCGCGAGCTGCCGCCAACCCCCTCAGCTCGGGTCTCCCCCACTCCCCTCTTTCCCCCTCCCCCCTCACCCCCCCCCCACCCTCTCTCTCCCCCCTCTCTCTACCCCCCTACCTCTCTCTCCTCCCCTCTCTTCCCTCAGCTCGGCCCAGGCCTCCCCCTCCTCTCTCCCCCTCCCCCTCTCTCTCCCACCCTCCTCTTTCCCCCTCCTCTCTCTTCCCTTCCCCTCATCACCCTCACGCTCTTCTCCCCCCTACCATCCCTCCCCCCCCTCCCCACCCCCTCCCTCCCTCACCGCCCTCACCCCCACCCTCTCCTAACCTCTTCCCACCTCTCTTCCCCACCTCTCTTTTCTCCTCCCTTCCCCCCTCCCCTCCCCCTCCCTCCCCACCGTCTCTCCCCGCCTCTCTCTCTCTCTGTCTCTGCCTCTCTCTCTCTCTCTCTCTCTGTCTCTGCCACCCTCTCTCTCTGTCTCTGCCACCCTCTCTCTCTGTCTCTGCCGCTCTCTCTCTGCCCTGACTCTCTACCTCTCTCCCTCTCTGCGCGTTGGGTGCTATGCATCAGTGGATAGGGCAGGAATGGGGTAAAAGGAGCCAATTAATGATATTAATATAATATCAAGAGGGGTGGTTAGTGCGTCTGTGCGGGGGGTATTTAGTGTGTGTGTGTGTGTGTGTGTGTGTGTGTGTGTGTGTGTGTGTGTGTGTGTGTGTGTGTGTGTGTGTGTGTGTGTGGTGGTTAGTGTGCGTGTGATGCTGCAGGCCATCCCCCCCACCCCACACTACCGCGCATCGAGGGGACGGGACCCAATGGGTCCCACTTGGTCTAGTATATATATATTTATACACAGACAATGTGGGCCGAAGGTACCTGTTTTTTGTGCAATACAGTTCAATGTTCTATATTTCAATACAATTGTACAATGAATGCGAATTATTATTCCCTTTGGCGTGGGGATACAGCCAAATGCACCAGTCGCAAGTATGGTGCTAATTGCAGAGTGGATGCTACCTTTAAGATGGCATGCGTGGTCTTACTTGGTTCCCAAGCCTAGGTACCCATGATAAGATTAATTACTTGCTGACTCATAGGAAGGAATCAAAGGAGAATCAGGGTTGATAACGCTCCTACTCTCATTAGTTATTTTTAAAAAGAATTTAAAATAATCCAATCGGTTCAGTAGTTGGAACTCCCTGCTTGTCTTCTCAGAATTATATTCTCAGTAATAATTAACGGTTTTTGATTCAACATATTTTTGTTTTGGCTTTCTTTTATTGTATTTGTGATTTTTTTTGCTTTGTTCAATCTGAAGTACGGTTGATTCACAGAAAAAAGTCAATGTGCTGTGAGAAAAAGGCGACAAGTTGCTAGAAGTTGTACAGTTTACGCATAAGAGATTAAATATGTTAAAGAATGCATTGAAGCTTATCGGGAAGCTAAAGTATTGGAACAGGAGCAAGTTAGACAAAATGTCTAGCACTAGAAATTTTCTGCTGCTGCATGTCACCGAGAAGGAAATTTTTATAATATTTCCATTATATCAATAAGTACTTTATCTGCATTATTTAACAAAAGTACTGATTTGGTTGCTGATTAACTTGGTTAATCAGAATGCATAAGCTATTATTGAGCAGCTTTGTGTTTGTCTACACAAGTTGTTTTCAACGACAATAAATGTAATTGCCTTTTTTTTTAATCATTCTGTCCGACTTACACTGTGAGGAAAATGCAGAGAGAATCTAAAACATTCCACTTTGCCACTCCAGGCTTGATCACGACAGATGAAATTGGACTTTGGCAAAACAAGTTGGCAGACTATTTCACAAATAATCTTATTATAACAGACATTAATCAATCACGCTCCACTTTAATACATTTGGATTAGAGCATATTTATCTTGCTTGTTAGAGTCTGTATGATGAGGGGATTTTAATATGTGTTTTCATGATAAAGTAAGTTGCACAGTACAAAGTGTATATTGCCTTGAGTTCTTAAAATGTATCATCCTGTGATTTAACAGGGTCAATACACTACTGCAAATTTGATGCTTCATATGTTTGTATACTTATCTCAAAACATATTTATTTATGGTGGATACTGATGTGTGCATGGAATCATAACTAAATTAAAACTTTATGCATTTATATAATCTAAAATCTTAGAATTTCTCAACCATGTAACTTTTCAGTCATTACGAATAATAGCATTTTAGTTTTTTTGACAAACTTCAATAATAGATCATTGGTCTGGTTAATTTGTTCTAAACTCTTTTTATGACTATAATTTGTATTTCTCCCATTTGTAAAACATAGCCAAATAATATATTAGGCCATTGAATTGCTGGGGTAGAAAACTCAATTCAGGTGATAAAAAACCTAAAGCTTTTATGAATATTTTGTTCCTTATGGAACTAACCATTTGCACAGCTTCAGAGTTCATTGAAGCAGGCCAATTATGTACTAACAGGCTATTAGCATATGCATTACCATAATAGCACAAAACTAAATGTATGTCATTATTGCCCAGTTTACATGCTAATTTCAATGTGCAGTGGTCTGATATTTTTTAATTGAATTGTACTGCCAATATTCATGTTAAGCTAGCAAATTCTTCCACTTTTCCATTTGGAAGTTTGCATTAATCATATTCATCTTCCAGATATCTATTAATTGATTTTCTAATGAATCAAGTAATCAGAGCCTGCTATATTTTGATAATCCTACTCGATAATGTGCACTTCAAGTTCTCCATTCGCTTTCAACAAAATGCATTTAAAAAAATCAAACATGCATGCCATTTTCCATTTTTCTGTGATATTCATTTGTATTTATTTTGCATTTGCATGAGTCTTTTGCTGACCTGTTAGTGCTCTGGAATTGTTGGCCCCTAATTTTGGATCTCCCCCTACTTTTGGAATGAGTTCATTTGACACATTCTTCCATTGAGAAGCCAACTCCCAGTTAATAGATTAGGTCACAGCTGATGAAGCCCTCTCGCAATCTCAATGGCTTTCAAAGTTGCAGCTGATGCTGACTACCATTTTGGAAACTGTTATGCAATACAAATTACTATCAAATCTTGAAAACGATTCATAAGATAAACACAAAATGCTGGAGTAACTCACGAGGAAAGGCAGCATCTCTGGAGAGAAGGATTGGGTGATGTTTCAAGTCGAGACCCTTCTTCAGACTGATGTCAGGGGAGTGGGTGGTATAGAGATAGAATATAGTCAGAGACAGTAAGACTGGTGGGAGAACTCAGAATGGGGAGGAGATGGAGATAGAGGGAAAGCAAGGGCTATTTGAAGTTAGAGAAGTCAATGTTCATACCGCAGGGGTGTAAACTACCCATGCGAAATATGAGGTGCTGTTCCTCCAATTTGCGCTGGGCCTCACTCTGACAATAGGATGGGGAGTTAAAGTGCTGTGCAACTGAGAGATCAGGTAGGTTAAGGCAGATTGAGCGGTGGTGTCCAGCAAAACAAACATCGAGCCTGCGCTGGGTCTCGCCGATATACAGGAATTGACACCTGGAACAGCAGATAGAGCAGTTGAGGATGGAGGATGTGCAAGTGAACTTCCGCCTCACCTGAAACGACTGTCGAGGTCCTTGAATGGAGTCTGGGGGGGGGGGGAGGTAAAGGGAATGTGTTGCATCTCCTGTGGTTGCAGGGGAAAGTACCCGGGGAGGGGGTGGCTTGGGTGAGAAGGGTCAAGTTGATCATGGAGTTGCGGAAGGAACAGTCTCTGAGAAAGCAGAAAGGGGTGAAGGTGTGGCCAGTAGTGGGATCCTATTGGAGGTGGCGAAAATGTTGGATGACTATGTCCTGTATGCGATGGCTAATGGGGTGGAATGTGAGGATAAGGGCAACTCTGTCCGTGTTACGAATGGGGGGAGGGGGAGCAAGAGAAAAGTTGTGCGATATCGAGATACCCTAGTGAGATCCTCATTTATAATGGAAGAGGGGAATCCCCAAATCCTAAAGAATGCGGACATCGCCGAGGACCTGGTATGGAAAACCTCATCCTGGGCACAGATGTGGTGGAGACGGATGAATTGGGAGTTGGGGTTAGAGTATTTACAGGAATCAGGGTGGGAAGAAAATGTAGTCCTGATAGCTAGGGGAGTCAGTGGGTTTGTAATAGATGTCGATCAATAATCTGTCTCCTGCGATGATGACGGTAAGATCTAGAAATGGTAGGGAGATGTCGGAGATGGTGCAAGAGAAATTGAGTGCAGGAAGGAAATTAGTCATGAAGTTAGTAAGTTCTGTATGGACGCAGGAGTGAAGTCAATGAAGTGAGTTCTGCGTGGGTGGAGGAAATTACATTTGTTTAGTGAAAATTCCATTAATACTAGAACATGATTAAAAAGAATGAATTGCATTTTGATCAACCCACTTGCATCAAATAAAAAAGAAATTAAGTTTTACTTAATATTCCTTACACATAATTTTATTTTCTGTGTAAGTGATTGGTTTCACTGAGTCTTTGGAAGGCAAAGCTGACTCAGACTTGGCTGGGAAATATGCAAAAGCCTGTGCTCTCCTTATCGCAATGTACTGATATTGTTGTCTTCTGCTTGAGCTCAGGAGACTTAAACTTCCATCCAGTTAAATAGATAGAAGCTGGAATTTCTGAAGACCCCAATATTGTATTGATGCACATTGTCAACCTGATTTCTGTGCATAATTGATTCTGTTTTTTTCTAATCTTGCAACACCATTTTCTCCATTATTTGAATGTTCTACTTTGCTAAATAAATGTTTAAAGTAAATAAAATGTGAATCTTAATTTAAATGTAAAGCTTAGAAATTGACATTGTAAACAAAAAAAAATGCAGCACAATGTCAAAATGTAAAACCTTTTACATTTCAGAGCATTTCTTTAAAAAGTTTAGTCTTTGTCTAAATGCCTACAAACCTGTTCATTTCTTCCTGCTAAATGGAGGTAACTCACCCTATGCCAGCACAATTGGGCCTAAGGCACGTCTAATATGGTCCTGGCCTTGATTTATTTGAGCTGGAGACATACAATATATTCAGAAAATATATATTTTTCCACATTTTGTTACGTTACAGCCTTAATCTAAAATGGATTAATTAATTAATGTATTTATTTTTAATCATCAATCTACACATAATACCCCATTATAAAAAAGCGGAAACTTTTTTCTTCAGAAATTTTTGCAAAGTAATTAAAAAGAAATAACTGAAATATACATTTACATAAGTATTCAGAGCCTTTACTCAGTACTTTGTTGAGGCACCTTTAGCAGCATTACAGCCTCAAGTCCTCTTGGGTATGACACTACAAGCTTGACACACCTGTATTTGAGTAATTTCTCCCATTCTTCTCTGCAGATCCTCTCGAGCTCTGTCAGGTTGGATGGGGAGCTTCGATGCACAGCTATTTTCAGGTCCCTCCAGAGATGTTCAATTGGGTTCAAGTCCTTGCTCTGGCTGGACCACTCAAGGACATTCACAGACTTGTCACAAAGCCACTCCTGCATTGTCTTTGCTGCGTGCTTAGGGTCATTGTCCTGTTGGAAGATGAACCTCCGCCCCAGTCTGAGGTCCAGAATATTCTGGAGCAGGTTTTCAACAAGGATCTCTCTGTAGTTTGCTCCATTCATCTTTCCCTCAATCCTGACTAGTCTCCCAGTTCCTGCCACTGAAAAACATCCGCACAGCATGATGCTGCCACCACTATGCTTCACCGCAGGTATGGTATTGGCCATGTGATGAGCAGTGCCTGGTTTTCTCCCAACGTGATGCTTGGCATTCAAGCCAAAGAGTTCAATCTTGGTTTCATCAGACCCGAAAATCTTGTTTCTTATGCCTTTTGGCATACTCCAAGCGGGCTGTCATGTGCCTTTTACTGAGGAGTGGCTTCCGTCCGGCCACTCTACCATAAAGGTTTGATTGGTGGAGTGCTGCAGATATAGTTGCCCTTCTGGAAGGATCTCCCATCTCCACAGAGGAACTCTGGAGCTCTATCAGACTGACCATTGGGTTCTTGGTCAACTCCCTGACCAAGGCCCTTCTCCCCGATTGCTCAGTTTGGCCGGGCGACCAGCTCTATGAAGAGTCATGGTGGTTTCAAAGTTCTTCCATTAAAGAATGACGGAGGCCACTGTGCTCCTCAGGACCTGCAATGTTGCAGAAATTGTTCTATACCCTCCCCCAGATCTGTGTCTTGACACAATCTTGTCCCAGAGGTCTACAGACAATTCCTTTATCTTCATGGCTTGGTTTTAGCTCTGATATGCACTGTCAACTGTGGGACTTTAAATAGACAGGTGTTTGTCTTTCCAAATCATATCCAGTCAATTTAATTTACCACTGGTGGACTCCCATCAAGTTGTTGAAACATCTCAAGGATAATCAATGGAAACAGGATGAACCTAAATTCAATTTTGAGTGTCATAGCAAAGGGTCTGGATACATATGTAAATATGATATTTCAGTTATTTCTTTTACATTACTTTGCAAAAATTTCTAAACACCTGTTTCACTTCTTCATTCTGGGGCATTGTGTGTAGATTGATGACAACAAAAAAATGTATTTAATTCATTTAAAAATAAAGTTGTAACATAACAAAATATGGAAAACTGAAGTGGTCTGAATACTTTCTGAATGTACTTTATGCTGACCTAATTATTTGGATTTCAGACTACAGGGACATTATAGAAGAGAAAGGGAACTAACCGGAAACTTTACCCCTCCTTTTCTCCTGAGATGCTGCCAGACTTGCTGAGTTACTCCAGCACTTTGTGTCTATGATTGGGAACAAGGGTATGAGTGAGGAATGGGAGAAAAAAAACACCGTAGGAAAGCTGAGAAAATAATGATTGAGTGAGATGGAGAGGGACGAATGCACAATTGTAAAATGTGTGAGGCCTGGTGACTATTTTTAAAATGGAGCTGTAAGGAGCACATTTATACCAGGGCTCCATTTTCTGGTGCATATATTTAAAACATTTAGCATTTTGATGTGGGCTTTCAGTAATTTCTTTAAGAATTAATTTTTGTACATCTCTGAAAAATATACTTTTTTGAATGAAGTTAATCCTGTGCAGCACCAGGCTCATTTTATGTAAGGTGCAAAACAAGTATTTTTACCAGTTACCAGCACCCACAGCAGACATCAATACTTCTCTTGCTTCTCCATTCAAAGAACCTGGTGCTGCATTGTAATCTGCATTGATTATGCATCAAGCCATCTACCGTGGCACACAGCTCTGGATCTGAATGTGCGTGCACCCATTACTTGTTCAACTTGATGCAGCTATGCTGTGCCTGCAAAATGGGAACTATATTGTTCAATTTCTAAGCTACGTTGAGCAGTAACTGTCTTTAATTCAGATTGTGCAGTCCAAGCATGTGCAGGAATCAAACCTTCACAGAATACGCCAGTTCCCATTCACTTTGCTGGTTAATTATTTTTCTCTGTATTGATTAATTATTTCTCTTAGATCTTTGCACTTTCTATGCAGCAGCGCCTCATTAAAATAATTATGAAGAAACAAGTTATAGTGTCATAGCATCATACAACCGACCCAAATGGCTAATCTAAACTAATCATGTTTGCGAGTTTAGTCAATATTATTCTTAAGATGTCCTACCTTTTTACTTCTCAGTACATAACTCATACAGTAGAATCGATTACTTCCTGGTAGATACAAAATTAATACCCTTTACAACAAATGTTAAATATCACAATATTGGGATCTCAGATCACAGTCCTCTCACTTTTTCATTGTACTTGGAAAATATGACCACATCATAGAACCTGGAGACTGAATTTGCAGTTACTAACTGAAAAATAGTTTTGTGAATATTTAAAAACCTAAATTAAAATTAGCAAAATATCAAATAATCAATATTTAGCAATTTTGCAGCAAAACAAAAACAAATGCACCAAATTATCCCAGAAACCACACCTGACACATTGTGGGAGGGCGGCACTGGCCTCCGCCATCAAACAGCTCTATTTGAGGGGTACCATCCTACTGTGTAATCTCATTCGAAATTGAACTTAACCTAATGTCTCGCTTTGCCCAAAACAAACAACCCCACATTCAAAATCTATTTGAGATAAACTTCCCAGGGATTGATTAGGAACAGTGTCAGAGACCTATATATCGATGGTACGTTTGCCACCACTACACAGCTTCGAGAAAAATTTGAACTCCCAAATAGTACTTGCAATACTTGCAAATCAGGAATTATATACGAAAGCATCTGTCGGATTTTTCATAACTTTATATCATGCCCAAAACTCACCTCTTTCTGGTCTGATATATTTAAGAATATCTCAGACATTCTTAACATCCCATTAAACCCAGAGCCCTTATTAATCATCTTTGGGGTATCTGAAAAATCAAGACAACTTACAACTGCTCAACGACAATTCCTTTCCTACTGTCTCAATACGGCAAAGAAACTACTGATCATGTCATGGAAACAAACAACAGCTCCCAATTCCAGAATGTGGCTTCATGACGACCAGTACATTACATTTAGAAATAATAAGATATCTTCTAAAGGATAGTCAACTAATTTAATAAAATCTGGCAACCATTTCTGTCAATTCTTGCACAGACGAATATTGAAACATAACACAAACTTACACTCTAAACCATCCATTTTAATGAAATTATGAGTAAGGGATAGAAGACAACAGAGATAGAAGCATTTGAAACATCTTCACAAATAATTATTGCACTGAACTGCTCCCTGTGTACTGTAGTCACCTTCTGCACTTTGTTTATTTATTTATTTATTTGATTTTTTTTTTCCCCCTCCTCATTATTATTTACTTACACACTTTAAAAATGTTTTTTTTATAAACATGCCCGTCCATATTGTTTGTATAATTTGGAAAAAATGAGCTTGGATATGGCAACATAATCTGTACCCATTTTCTGGCTCAATAAAATGTATTAAGTTAAAAATATATGTCCTATCTATGTTCCTGTCCAAGTGTCTTTTAAATGCTGTGATTTTTCTGCCCAACCAGCTACGTCAACAGGATGACGTGTTTCACACCCGGTCATCACAAATGTCCTCATTCTTCAGAGAAGGGGGATTCCCCTCCCGCACTATAGATGAGGCTCGCACCAGGGTCTCCTCCATACCCCGCAACACTGCCCTCTCTCCCCATTCCCACACTCGCAACAAGGGCAGAGTCCTCCTTGTCCTCACCTTTCACCCCACCAGCCGGCAAATACAACACATAGTCCTCCTCCAGTTTCGCCACCTCCAACGTGACCCCTCCACTGTCCACATCTTCCCATCTCCCCCCCCGTCTGCCTTCCCGCAAAGACCGCTCCCTCCGCAACTCCCTTGTCAATTCTTCCCTTCCCTCCTGCACCCCTTTCCCGGGCATTTTCCCTTGCAACCGCAAGAAATGCTACACTTGTCCCTTCACCTTCCCCCTCCACTCCTTTCAGGGACCCAAGCAGTCCTTCCAGGTCCGACAGAGGTTCACCTGCACCTCCTCCAACCTCATCTACTGCATCCGCTGCTCCAGATGCCAGATGATCTATATCGGTGAGACTAAGCGGAGGCTTGGCGATCGTTTCGCCGAACACCTCCGCTCAGTGCGCATTAACCAACCCGACCTCCCGGTTGCTCAGCACTTCAACTCCCCCTCCCATTCCGTATCCGACCTCTCGGTCCTGGGCCACCTCCACGGCCAGAGTGAGCAACGCCGCAAGTTGGAGGAACAGCACCTCATGCATCCTCTGGGCTTGAACATTGAATTTTCTCAATTCTGTTAACCCTTGCTGTCTCCTCCCCTTCCCACCTCTTCCTCAGCCCTTGGGCCCTGGCATTCCCTCTCTCTCTATCTCTCCCCCACCCTAGTCGCACTAGCTTCTCATTTTCACACTACAAACAGCTTACAATGGCTTGAGTGAAGAAGGGTCTCGACCCGAAACGTCGCCTATCTCCTTCGCTCCTTAGATGCTGCTGCACCCGCTGAGTTTCTCCAGCCTTTTGTGTACTTACAATGGCTTGTTCCCTTTATCATCGATACTTTTTTGCATATCTTTCATTCATTGTTCTTTATCTCTCCACATCACCGTCTATATCTCTCGTGTCCCTGATCCCTGACCAGTCTGAAGAAGGGTCTCGACCCGAAACATCACCTATCTCCTTCGCTCCTTAAATGCTGCTGCACCCGCTGAGTTTCTCCAGCCTTTTGTGTACCCTACCTACATTGACAGCTCGTTCCATGATTCCACCACCCTCTGAGTGACAATTTGCCACTCAGATGTAAATTAAATATTGGCTTCCTCACCTTTAACAAATGACTCAAAAAATGTATTTATTTCCTGTATCCAGAGTAAGGATTCTGCACATTCACCCTCTCTATTCCTTTCATAATTTTATACAACCCTCATAATTTTATACACGTTAATATAAATAAAATTATATTGGATGGCAAATTACATTGTTTTTAAAATAAGGATCATAGCATAGAATGTATTCAATACCCACAGTGATGCATTAAATAAATAGAAAGTAGCAGGGTAAAACATATTGTATGGGTCTGATGACCATTGTCAAATGTGGAAGGCTACTTAAACATTTAAAAGTTATTTGGACAATTACCTGTACATAGATAGGAAATGTTTAGAAAGATATAGGCCTATCATGAGTAAATGGGATAAGATAAGATGGAGATATCTTGGTTTGCGTAGATGCGTTGGACTGAAGGGCCTGTTTCCATGCTGTACAACTCTATAACTATAAAGGCAGAAAGTCCAAGGCCACATGCACTGCTAAATCAGTGCTAAATCCTTTTCCAATTGCTGTGCCAGTGCACAATGTGCAATGGAAAATTGATAAACCAAGACCCAGTTAAATGTTGGATTCAGCTTTCAGAGAATTGCACTTACCCTCATGGTTGCGCTGAAGTAATCAGAGGTGCTGGAGATGGCTGAGATTCCCACACTCACTATCACACTCACAGGCTTGGTCCTTGTGCTCCCTTCCACTCGCTGTGGCCCGGGATCTCATGTTCTCTTGTAGCTTACCTGGGGTCTCAGATTCCATGTTCAGGACCTTGTTTCCTGCATTCCTGTGAAACCTTTTGGGGCCCTGGCTCTCTCAGTCTCTTGAATCTTACCTGTTTCTATTTCTCACACTCCTTTGAAACCTATGGAGGGGGGGGGGGGCTTTCATTAAGTTTACCGAAAGGAAATTTTATTAATCTATTGTTTAATACCAAACAGAAATTATAAGTATTATTCAATTGTCCAGGAAATATGTGAATCCCAAGCATGCTGGATAATTGGAACTTTATTGTATTCACTACTAACGAAAGAATATGAACTGTTCTGTTTTACTACTCACCCCGATTCTGAATTGCCAGTGGATTCACTCCCTGTTGAATTTAGATCAGGAGAAAAGACACAGTACTGGAGAAACTCAGCAGGTCAGGCAGTATCTACGTTGTCTATCTATATAGACAATGTTTCGGTTTGGAGTCCTTCTTCCGACTACATTGTGTCTCTAACGTAGATCAGGCCTGGGAAAGGCAATCAAAGCTATTTTAATCACCCTTTTGTGGGGCTATTCTGAGACAATTGTCCTCCCTTTCAATTGTAGTGACCTTGGTGCTTTGTTTATATAACTAAATCTGACTATGATCATGTTAATTGTTGACATCCCAGTTGTCAAGAGGAAGAGATGTTAAAAGGTCATTAAAACCATAATTGCATCTTGAAACTCATCCATTCAGAAAATGTATTATGCCAAGTGGAAATGATTTACCATGTGATGCATAAGCAACAAGGACATTCCTAATGCTTGACATTTTCAGATTAGATATCCATATAAACTGGGATGAAAGCCTATTTTGATCAGAGCTCATACAGCAGCAACTGTGAAGTATTTTTTTTTATTTAGCTCAGAGAACCAATAGGAAAATAATAATTAAAAACAATTTAATAGGAAAGCAAGAAATATTGTTTCTCATCAATATCGTTGCTGAATTTAAAGGCAATTTTTACCATGTATATTAGTTCTCTTGGTAGCAATTTTGACAGAAAAAAATGTGCAGCCATGCTACATTTCAGCACGTCCCACTCAATACTGATGCTGCCTGACACACTGAGTTATTCCAGCACTTTGTGTCGTTTTACTGAGTGTTCATATAGGCCAGAAGAATTTCAAATCAATACACTCTGTTGATTTGCCACCACAAATATCTGATTAATAAGAAATTTGTGGTGGCACAGTGGCGCAGCAGTAGATTTGCTGCCTTACAGTGGCACAGACACGGGTTTGATTCTGCCAATGGGTGCTGTCTGCATCGAGGTAGCACATCCTCCCTGTGACTGCATGGGTTTTCCCCCAGTGTTCCAGTTTCCTCCCACATTCCAAAGATGTGCAGGCTTGTAGGTTAATTGTCTTCAGTAAATTGCCCCGTAAGTGTAGGATAGCACTAATGCATGGGGTGATTGTTAGTCAGCAGGGGCTCAATGGGCCAAAGAACCTGTTTCCACGCTGTATCTCTAAACAAAACTAAACTAAATACCCATTGGTACAGGCAGCATCTCTGGAGAGAAGGAATGGGTGATGTTTCGGATCGAGACCCTTCTTCAGATTGATGTCCGGGGAGTGGGCGGGACAGAGATAGAATGTAGTCGGAAACAATAAGACTGGTGAGAGAACTGGGAAGGGTGAGGGGGTGGAATTAAAGCAAGGACTATTTAAAGTTAGAGACGTCCATGGTCATACCTCTGGGGTGTAAGCTACCAAGCAAAATATGAGGTGCTGTTCCTCCAATTTGTGCTGGGCCTCACTCTGACATTGGTGGTGGCCCAGGACAGAAAGGTCAGATTAGGAATGGGAGAGTTAAAGTGCTGAATAACAAGGAGATCAGGTAAGTTAAGGCGGATTGAGAGGAGGTGTTTAGCAAAACAAGCCTGTGCTTGGTCTCGCCAATGTACAGAAGTTAACATCTGGAACAGCAGTTCAGTAGATGAGGTTGGGGGAGGTGCAAGTGAACTTCTGCCTCACCTGAAAAGACTGTCGGTGTCCTTGTATGTAGTCGAGGGGGGAAGTAAAGGGAATCTCCTGTGGTTGAAGGGGAAAGTATCTGGGAAGGACGTGGTTTGTGTGGGAATGGACGAGTTAACCAGGGAGATGTGGAGGAAACGGTCTCTGTGGAAAGCAGAAAGTGGTGAAAATGGGAAGATGTGGCCAGTAGTGGGATCCCGTTGGAGGTGGCAAACGTGTTAGAGGATTATATGCTGTATGTGATGGATGATGGAGTGGAAGGTGAGCACAAGCGGGACTCTGTCCTTGTTGTGAATGGGGGGGAAAGGGAGCAAGAGCGGAGCTGCAGGATATCGAGGAGACCCTAGTGAGAGCCTCATCTATAATGGAAGAGGGGAATCCCCGTTTCCTAAAGAATGAGGACATTTCCGATGATCTAGTGTGGAAAACCTCATCTAGGGCACGGATGCGGCATAGATGGAGGAATTGGGAGTAGGGCATAGCCTTTAAAGGAAGCAGGGTGGGAAGAAGTGTAGTCTAGATAGCTATGGGAGTCAGTAGGTTTGTAGTAGATTTGGTCAATAGTCTGTACCTTGTGATGAAGAGGTTGAAATCCAGAAATAGTAGGGAGATGTCAGAGATGGTCCAAGTAAATTTGAGTGCAGGATGGAAATTAGTCGTGAAGTTGATGAAGTCAGAGAGTTCAGCACCATTGCAGTTGTCAATGTAGCAGAGGTAGAGTTCGGGTATAGGGCCAGTGTACGCCTGGAACAGTGATTGTTCAACACACCCTACAAAGAGGCAGGCACAGCTGGGGCCCATGCGAGTGTCCATAGCTATGCCTTGAATTTGGAGGAAGTGGGAGAAGTCAAAGGAGAAGTTGTTGAGGGTAAGGACCAGCTCTGCTAGGTGGAAGAGAGTATTGGTAGACGGAAATTGTTTGGTTCTGCGGTCAAGGAAGAAACGGAGGGCTTTAAGACCTTTCTGGTGGGGGATGGAAGTGTAGAGTGACTTGACATCCATGGTAAAGATGAGAGAGTGGGGGCATGGAAAACGGAAGGCGTTGACAAGATGAAGAGTGTGTGAGGTGTCTTGGACATAGGTAGGGAGGGATTGGATCAGGGGGGATAGGATGGAGTCAAGGTATGTGGAAATTAATTTGGTTGGACATGAACAAGTAGACACAATGGGTCTACCAAGAAAGTTCTGTTTGTGAATTTTGGGGAGAAAATAAAATCAGGCTGTGTGGGGCTGGGGAACGATAAGGTTGGAGGCTTTAGAGGGCAGAGCCGGAAGTAATACAATCAGAAATGTTGCATGTTATTAAGATCTGGTGCTCGCCACAGTCCAAGGATAAGTAGGAGGGGGTGTCTGAGAGTTGTTGCCTGGCCTCAGCCCGGTAGAAGTCAGCATGCCAGACTACCACGGCACTTCCCTTTTTGGCGGATTTGATTATCCAGTCGGGGTTGTTGCAGAGTGAGTGGAGAGCTGTACGTTCAGGGGGGGGGAGAGGTTAGAGTAAGTCAGGAGAGTGAAAATGTTGAGGCTGGTTGATGTCCCGCCGGCAGTTGAAAATGAAAAGGTCCAAAGAAGGTAGAGGGCCATCCGGGAGAGTCCAAGATGGGAGAAGAGGTCTTCACTGGGTGGTTAAGTCTCCTTCCCATAGAAAAAAGCACAGAGGTGGAGGAAGAAGAGCTCAACATCATGGCGGACCCGGAACTCTTTGAGGAGCGGGTGGAGGGGAACAAAGGTGAGACCTCTGCTGAGGATAGACAATTCTATATCAGAAAAGGGGAGGTCAGAGGGGATGGTGAACACATGGCAGGGGTGGGATTTGGGGTCGGAGAAACGCAGGTGAGTAGATGGAGGCCGAGGCGATGTCTGGTGGGGGGGGGGGGGGGGGGGGATGGTGGGGGGGGGGGGGGGGGCGTGGGTGTTCAGAGGAGGGGGACATGAGGACTATTGTATGGGTGGAGAGTAGCTGGGGCCACCTGTTTAACAGGCAAAGGGGAAGAACCTTGGAATCCCCACTCAGGTTCCCTGTAGGAGTGGGGGAGCAGTTGGACCCAGCATAGTCAGACCACATGCTGTTGGTGTCTGCATCATGGAGATTGTAGGCCCGATGCTGAGCCTACTTGCTCCCTTCCTTGCTCCCCATAATAAAAGGTGAATTTATTATAGGGAGCAAGGAAATGGCAGATGAGTTGAGCAGATACTTTGGATCCATGCTCACTAAGGATGACACTAACAATCTTGCTGATTTAGTAGTGGCCAGAGGATCTGGGGTGGCAGAGGAACTGAATTAAATCCACATTAGGCAGGAAATGGTGTTGGGTATATTGATGGGACTGAAGGCTGATAAATCCCAGGGCCTGCATCCCAGGGTAATTAAGGGAGTGGGTCTAGAAATTGTGGATGCATTGTTGTTAATTTTTCAATGTTCCCTGCCACCGAGGGCAGTGGAGGACAAATCATTGGATGGATTTAAGAGAGAGTTAGGTAGACCTCTAGGGGCTAGTGGAATCAAGGGATATGGGGAGAAGGCAGGCACGGGTTATTGATTGCTGTCTCGAAGGGCCAAATGGCCTCCTGCACCTATTTTCTATGTTTCTATGTTTCTATGTTTCTAATGTTCTATAGATTCAGGATCAGTTCCTGTGGATTGGAGGGTAGCGAATGTTATCCCACTTTTTATGAAAGGCAGGAGAGAGAAAACAGGGAATTATAGACCATTTAGCCTGACATCGGTGGTGGGGAAGATGCTGAAGTCAATCATAAACAATGAAATAGCAGCACATTTCGATAGCAGTAACAGGATTTTGTCCAATTCAGCATGGGTAAAACATGCTTGACTAATCTGGAAATTTTTGAGGATGTAACTAGGAAAATGGACAAGGGTGATCCAGTGGATGTAGTGTACCTGGACTTTCAGAAAGCATTTGATAAGGTCCCACATCGTAGATTAGTGGGCAAAATTAGGGCACCTGGTATTGGGGGTAGAGTGCTGACATGGATAGAAAATTAGTTGGCAGACAGGAAACAAAGAGTAGGGATTAACGGGTCCCTTTCAGAATGGCAGGCAGTGACTAGTGGGGTGCCGCAAGGCTCAATGCTGGGACTGCAGCTATTTACAACATACATCAATGATTTAGATGAAGGGAATCAAAGTAACATTAGCAAATTTGCAGATGACACAAAGCTGCGTGGCAGTGTGAACTGTGAGGAGGTTGCTATGACAATCCAGGGTGACTTGGACAGGTTGGGTGAGTGGGCAGATGCATGGCAGATGCAGCTTAATGTGGATACATATGAGGTTATCCACTTTGGTAGCAAAAACAGGTAGGCAACTTATTATCAAAATGGCGTCAAGTTGGGAAAAGGGGAAGTACAACGGCCTCTGGGGGTCCTTGATCATCAGTCAATGAAAGTAAACATGCAGGCACCTTAGCACCAGAGTTACTTTGAGTCAGGGGATATGGGGAGAAGGCAGGAACAAGGTACTGATTGTGGATGATCAGCCATGATCACATTGAATGGTGGTGCTGGCTCGAAGGGCAAAATGGCCTACTCCTGCACCTATTGTCTATTGTCTATTGAAACGTCACCCATTCCTTCTCTCCAGAGATGCTCTGTGTCCCGCTGAGTTACTCCAGCATTTATTGTCTACCTTTGATTGAAACCAGCACCTGCAGTTCTTTCCTAAACTAAATAACCATTCATCTTATTAGGAAGAATTATATCACATGTAGCATAAAGCATTTGGAAGCACCGATCAATTTGCATTACTGATACTACCAATCAAGGCACTTGCACAGGATTTTGAATGTGCTCTCTGTTGGAATGCACTCTGGGTGTATCCACAACCTAAATTATTTTGGCTAATTTTTGGAGGAGAGGCTTGTTCTTGTGCACAACCTTGACACCATTGCAACCAAACTCAGCCACTAATATGCAGTAATATCATGTGCTCAATCATCAGGAAATGTTTCAGCAGTAGGAAGAACTGCTTTCTGGTGGCCTGCAGTGTTTAAAGAGATGATTTGTCACGTGCCAGATTGCTGGTGAATGAGATGAATTCCACCTGGAGTCATTTTATTGATAACCAGACCTCACAGCCGTTTGCTTGGAACAATATTATGTACGCATAATGCATTCATCTACTTCACAACTCAACAGAATATTATTGTTCTTAGCCATGCGTGTTACTGTGCAAGAGTCATACAACATGGAGAAAGACACGCCATCCAAGCTAGTCCCATTTGCCTGCATTTAGCCCATTTTCTTCTAAACCTATCCATGTACCTGTCTGGTGTTGTACCACAATTTCCCCAGGAGCAGATTTAGTTTTGTTTAGAGGTACAGCGCGGAAACACGCCTTTCGGCCCACCAAGTCTACGCTGACCAGCTATCCCCGTGCACGAGCACTATCCGACATGTGACAATTTACAATCTTTACCAATGCCAATTAACCTACAAACCTGTACATCTTTGGAGCGTGGGAAGAAACCGGAGCACCCGGATGAAAACTCACATGGTCACGGGGAGAATGTACGAACTCCATACAGACAGCATCTGTAGTCAGAATGGAACCCGGGTCTCTAGGGCTGGAAGGCAGCAACTCTACCGCTGCGCCACTGTGCCAATCATGGCAGATTATGATAGGCCGATTGCAGAGAGGATAATACAACCTCATCTGCTCCCACTATCACCTCCCCAAACTCCGTCTCATCCATTAAATTCGTTGTTGCTCTGTGGTTATATACTGAGAGAAAAACTACCATGCATTGTGTTTGGATG
Organism: Okamejei kenojei; assembly: GCA_035221665.1. NCBI lineage: Eukaryota > Metazoa > Chordata > Chondrichthyes > Rajiformes > Rajidae > Okamejei > Okamejei kenojei. Next base: position 98,760,210 of record CM069131.1, read on the forward strand.
ATGTATTTGACATGGTTGAAAGTTGGCAAAGTATGTTAGATGTGAGATGTTCATGGGACTCTGAGCAGTGATAAATGGGTGGTTGGTTGTATGATTGGGAAAGTCCACGATAGGTCCAAACTTTGACTGATAGAGGTTGATTGTGGTTTATTGGAGGGGATATAATGCACTAAGCATTGAGCGAGACTGTAGCAGTTGTATACTAAATAATTGCTTCCGAGTGACTAATATGAATCAGTTGGAAATGTTCATTCCACTGTAGAACTTAACCCTAATAGTTATACTCAACCACATCACAAAGTTGCCTACCCACCTCATTTGATGTTTGCAGTGTAATGTTGCAACGTGTGATTCAAATGCAATTAACCAAATTCAATTGTTAAATAAATGCTCATAAACTGCTTTATTTTATGTAAGTGACTATTTAGAATAACTTGGAAATGTTTATTTCACTGTAGCACATAACCATGATTAGTTAGATCCAACCGTATCACAAAATTGCCCAACTTCGCAACCGAACACAGAAGGCCATTGGATTTCCCACAGTGCTGTATTAATTTCCTGGACAACTGCAATCTCCCTCCGTAGATTCAAAAGTTTGCCTTGAGACGTGCCAGTTTCCAAGAGAAGAAGGAACATTATGCCCCTCTTCATCCTGCTAATCTAGGTTTTCTATGAGGTCAGAACATGTTCTTGCTTGGTCAAAATGGACTACCATTTTATCTCCTCTTCCCACTCCCACACTGACCTTCCTGTCCTAGGCCTCCTCCATTGCTAGTACGTGGCACACTAAATAGAAGAACAGTACCTCATACTCCACTTGCTTAGCTTACAACCCAATGGTATGAAAATTGAATTCTCCAGTTTTCGGTTACAATACCTCTAACGACACCAAGCCCTCTCCTTTCTCCCCCACCCCTCTCCTATTCCTCTCCTCTTTCTCCCTCACCCCATCTTTCCTCCCCCATATTACATTTCCGCCTTCCCTGTGCCATCTGGTCTCACACCTATTTCACCGTTACCCCTCTATCTACATTCCTTCCCCAGGTTTCAGAATTCACAACTATTTAATTATTTCTTCTCACACTTTCTGTTATTTCATCTCTGGCCTTTGTTCAACTATTTGCACTTCAAAACACCCCCTTGCATGTGTTCATCTATAGCTGCCCTTCTTCTCTTCCAGCTTTCTTTCCCCCACCTACAATCAATCTGACGAACGGTCCTGATAAAAACGTCACCCATCCATGTTCTCCAGAGATGCTGCTTGACCCGCTGAGCTACTCCAGGATATGTTTGTTTTTTTTCGTTGTAAACCAGCTTCTGCAGTTCCTTGTTCTATGGGTCAGAAAATGTGTCTGGCTCGCATTCTTGGAATTTGCATTTTCTTCCAGTTTGGACTTCTGGAATAATTGCCATTACCATGCACTTCAATTATAAAATAGGCAGATTGGCTTTCAGCAACTCAAACTATCTTAAACTGAAGCTAACCTCCCATGAAATTGAACTATGTAGTAATGTACTAAAGCAATCAACAGATGAAACCATGATAATTAACTGCAACAGAGATGTTGGACTAAGTCAAATAGGCATGGATTAAGCAAGCGTCACTATCCCAGTGTCAGTTTTTCAGGATCAATTTAGCTCCCATTTAGATTTTCAGAGGTACTATCTGTTTGTTTGCTTATGGTAACCAATTCTATTGCAGTTTTTGACAAATAAGAATGAGCTCTATTTCATTTCCTTTGCACAGTCAGCAGTGAGAAAAATTGAGGAAGATTTGCATCCAATTTTTAACATGGAACAACTGTACAATTCATTGCTGAGATCATATTTGAAGTACCATGTGCAGATCTTGTTCCCGTTCCATAGGCAGCATGCAATAAGTTATAAATAGTGAAGAAAAGATTCACGAGGATTTTACCAGTACTGGCAGACTTGATTTATGAGGAGGGATTGTCTAGGCTGGGAGCTAGGGAGGCTGAAGGGTGACATTATCGAGATATGTAAATTCCTTAGTTGATGTCATAAGATCAGAAAGAGGCCAGTTTGCCCATTGAGTCTACTCCACCATTGAATCGTGGCTGATCTGTCATTCCCTCTCAACTGCACACCATCCTCCTGCCTTCTCCCCATAATCTGGCACCCTTACTAATCAAGAATCAGTCGAAAGGAGTTTGAGTCATGAAGATAGACACAAAATGCTGGAGTAACTCAGCGGGACAGGCAGCATCTCTGGAGAGAAAGAATGGGTGACGTTTCAGGTTGAGACCCTTCTTCAGACTGTCTCGACCCAAAACATTACCCTATCTGAGGAAAGATGTACAGGCTCTGTAGAGGGTCCAGAGGAGGTTTATAAGAATGAGTAGGAAAAAAGTGCATTTTTATTTCCCATGCCACGTTATCACATGGATATTGACTGATTCTTCTCCAACCCATTGCGTATATTGGAATTTGTTTCTGGTACTGTTGTGCTACAATTCTGAGGACTATATTTTGTAGTTTCTGTCTCAGTGGCAGAGTTGCTGCCTTACGGCACCAGAGGATTCGATCCAGACTGCAGGTGCTCTCCGTACAGGGTTTGTATGTTCTCCCTGCTACCTCTTGAGTTTTCTTCAGGGGGAAAAAATAAAGGTGAAAGGAGAGAAATTTTAAAAGGTTGGAGTTCTCTATATTGAGACTGGACATTTTTGAGAGTTGGATCTCAATTTTATGATTAGCATATGCCCTGATTAAGAATCTCAAGTCAGTCCTTGAGATTCTTGATCAGGGCATATGCTAATCATAAAATTGAGATCCAACTCTCAAAAATGTCCAGTGGTCAAATTGGTCCTTGGTTCATGTTAATATCCTTGGCATGTACTGCTGAAATTAGTCAAACTTACATAAGCAATTTACATGAGTTTAAGGATCAATTTTAGAGCTGGTCAGCAACTGTGCTAAATTGGATAAAGGGAGGGAATCCTGCAATCAAGATAGTGGGTTAAGGGTAAAATGTAGCAATGTTACAACATTTTGAGATTTAAAAAATCAAGTTTGCAATTTATCACACGAGATAAAGCATAAAAATAAATTTAATTTGACACCTAATTCACTTCCATATCTTCAGTATTAAAAACGTTATGGCCATTTTCATACTCGGAAATTAGCATCTTGGTCCCTATTGCTTTTCCATTGACTTAACACAAAAGCTGTGATCGAGGACAATCAAAAGCCCATAACTTTAAAAATTAAGAGAACTGAATGAAATGTTCAGTAATTATAGATTGAAGCATTCTGAATCAAATATAAAACATCTTACTTGGATGACCTGCAATTGAAGCATATAATTAGTTAATTACCTAATTGCAATTAATTACAAAATTGACCATTGCGACGGAAATAGTAATAAACACCCAGACTGTCTTGAAAATTCAAAAATGTGATACAAGATCAGAACTTTAATATTATTGTATTATATGATGTAAGCCCATAACTGATACGTAAATAAATTACAATTTTTAACAATAGACCAAGTCTTTATGGAGAAGATCAGTTGCTAGCTGGTACATTGGCATATCATAATCCATAGCCTCATCATACTCCTCAGATTGTAACCAATAAGAAACTCTGTGCAACTTGTTTTTTTCCAATTTTGGCATTATAAACTACAAGTTTTTGCTCTTCAAACCACGCATGACATGCCTTTCTGTCCACTACTATCCCATGTAGATTCAATTTCTTAAGAAAATTATATATTTTTTAAATAGCCTAAGTATCCAAATAACAAACTAATCCCATTCACACAAGAATTCACAATATAACATGATTATTAAGTTTCACTGTCATGAATTTATATGCCAGATGGAAAGAATTTAATGTTTAATTCCCATAAATTAATCTAGAAACATCCACTCAATATAATCAAAATTATATATTTTTTTGCACAATACATGGGACTAAAATTGATATTTAATATAAAAATATTGACTATGGATAGACAATAACACAAAATATAGACAATTTAGATGCTCTCATGACATGATTGTCCAAAAAAATAGCATTTAAATCATCTTGCCAGTGGGTTTTTCTGGAACGCGATCGATTGGAACATTGCATTTGCGGTGAATTTGAACTCCATATCGGCAGGAAAAACACTGCCAGTTTGTATGGGGCTCAAATCACATTTTCGCAATGTAAAATTAGATTAAAGCCATCCCAAGAAGCAAGATTATATGTAAAATAAACAACTTACCTTTGTTTTGTCCCGTTCTTGCGATCCGTCACGTTGCAGGCGTTGAAGTCGCTTTTTATTTTAATCTAATTATTAAATTGTCTCACGATTTAAAAAAAAATGCAAACGGAAGGCCGATCGATTTTTCTTCAGCAGCTAGCTGCCCGAGGAAATCTGTCTCCGTCAGGCAGTAGAAAACTGGATTTTAATCCCGCCTCCCCACCCCCCCCTCAAAGGCACCAAAGCCGTGCACATGGCCAGTGGCAGAACTGCAGTGCCACTGAGGGTAAGTTTTATAACATCGCTATAAAAAGAGTCTGATTATAACGCCTGCATGTTTGGAGCAGCTCTCCCATCTCTATGGCTCCTTTGAAACATATATGCCTTGTATTTCTTTGATGGCCTTGTGGGATAATACCTGGCTTCCTCAAACTATGTCATTAATTGCTAATTTCCCAAAAAGGTCCACAAAGGACTCAAATTTACATTTTAAAATAACCCAATGAATTTAACATTGAAACCACCCATATAGATATCTTACTGTTAAATTTTATTTTGGTGCTCATTTTAAGTCTGAAAAAAATCATCGGTTCCATGATGTTGTGCACTTTATGTTTTAATTTCATTGGAAATAAAACATTTTTTTTTGTTTGTTTATTTTTGTTAGAAGTAAGTACAATAGTCTGGTACTTAGGTACCTAATACATACATAAATATTTTCATTCTTGTACAACTTTTTGAACAATTTTTTTGGTTCAATAATAAAAGAACAGTAAAAGAAAAAATAAATAAAGTGTGTCGGACAAGCGAGTAGAAACAGAAAGCAAAAGAAATAAAGGACAGAGATGAGAAGTTAAAAGATTGAAAGAAAAGGAAAAAGTAAGGAAAAGAGAGATTAGGAGAGATCTCCCTATTTCATATTTTTGCCCATCCATCACCCAGTTTTAAACCATTTAATTTCTAAGGTTATGTTATGTTGCACCATATGCTTGTAAAAAGTTGATAAAAGGAGACCAAATCTTTAAGAATTGGTCTACTTTGCCTAGTAGGAGGAATCTCATTTCTTCAAGATGTAGCATTTCAGACATGTTTGAGATCCACATTTTGAATGATGGCGTAGGTGCGTTTTTCAAAAATTTAAGTATAAGTTTTTTTGCTGTTATTAGACCACAATTAAGAAAAGCTTCTTGGAATATAGTTAGTTTACTTCCCTCTTCCATTGATCCAAAGATAATCAATTCTGTATTGGGGTTCAATTTTGTGTTAAATAGTTTTGTAAAAATTCCAAAAAATTCATTCCAAAATTTATACAGTTTTGTACAAGAGACAAAGGAATGTGCTATAGTGGCATTTTGAGTTAGACATTTGTCGCAGATGGGGTAAACATTTGAAAATATTTTATTCAGTCTTGTTTTCAAATAATATAATCTATGTAAAATTTTAAATTGAATTAGGTTATGTCTTACATTCATTGAACATTTGTTTACATATAATACATTTATATCCCATCCATCGTTCGGAATTTTTATCAATAACTCTTGTTCCCAGTCTCTACTAATTGCCTCTGTCGTTGGTGTTTCTATATTTAGAATTATATTATATAAGTAAGATATTAAATTACTTGATTCTGCCTTTCTATTCCTTCCTTCCTCCAATAGATCTGGGGTTAAAGTTTGATATCCTTGTATATACTTTTTCAAATAATCTTGAATTTGAAGGTATTTGAAATATTGATTACTTTTTAAATTATATTTTAGTTGTAGTTGTTGGAATGATAAAAATGTTCCCATTTCATACATATTTCCCATCGTTTTAATTCCTATTCTTTCCCAATGGATAAACATTTTATCAATAATGGATGGTATGAATGAGGGATTATTAGCTATTGGAGAAAGAAGCGATAATTTTCTTAATTTTAAAGTTAATTTTATTTGTTTCCAAATTTGTATTATACTATTAATAATTGGATTCTTCTTGTATATTATATTGTTTAGTTTTATCGGGGAAAGAAGGATCGCTCCTATATTATAAGGGGAACAATCCTCTTTCTCCATTCTTATCCAATCTACCTGTTGGGCAGAACTGTCCAACCAGTAGATTTTATTTTTAATATTCACTGCCCAATAATAATACAATAAGTTAGGGAGTGTCAGTCCCCCTGATTCTTTAGAGTTGCACAAGTGTTTTTTTTTTTAATTCTGTGTGATTTATAATCCCATATGAAGTTTATAATATCAGAATCTAATTTTTTGAAGAATTTTTTAGGTAAGTATATTGGTATTGATTGAAATAGGTACAATATTTGTGGTAAGAAGATAATTTTAATCGCATTTATTCTGCCTATTAACGACATCGGCAGTGTCTTCCAAAATTTAATCAACCCATTTAATTTAGTTAATAAAGGCATATAGTTTGCATTGAGTAATGATTTATAGATTCTAGTAATTTGGATGCCCAAATACTTAAATTTTTCTGTTGTAATTCTAAAAGGGAATTTCAACAGATGTGTCGACTCTTGAGGTTTTATCGTCATAATTTCGCTTTTGTTCCAATTTATTCTATATCCTGAAAAAGAACCAAATTCCTCTATTAAATTTAGTATATTTGGTATGCTAATTTGCGAATTTGTAATATATAATAATATGTCGTCTGCATATAATGAAATTTTATTATTTGAGTGTATGGTAATATACCCATGAATATTCGGATGGCTTTTTATATTTTCAGCTAAAGGCTCTATCACTAGTGCAAATAGCAGGGGCGATAACGCGCACCCCTGCCTATTGCCCCTTGCTAATTGGAATTTCGGGGATAATATATTATTAGTCAGTATTCTAGCCGTCGGCTTATCATATAATAATTTTACCCATGAAATAAAATTATCTCCCATGTTAAATTTTTCCAATACTTTGAATAAATATTGCCATGCTACTTGATCAAAAGCTTTTTCTGCATCCAATGAAATAATTGCTAAATCTTCCTCTTCAGTTTTTTTTTGTAATAATATTTTTATTAAAAGGAATCCATCATAACAACAGTATAACGGCTTTTCAAATACACAACCAACTTATTTCAATAAGTATACGAATGTTACGAATAGTTCTTATAAACTTCTATTTTGTTTTAAAGTAGAAAAAGAAAAGAATAGATTATAATCAATAAGAATGGTGATTAAATAATAATTTTGATTATAAAGAAAGGAAAGAGAAAAGAGAGGAGAAATATATATATATATGTATGTATTCTTGTTATATGTATTTAATTAAAATAAAGTATTATATAAAAAAAAGAGAGATTATAGTATACATCTTAATAGTGAATAACACAATTTCAAATAGCGATATCAATGGAGACATGTGTACAAATCAAAAAGAAAAACAGAGAGTTATTTTCATCTAATCCTGCCGGGTACCCATTGAGTTGTGGTGCCAATAACAGCTACCCCTTCAAATATTCTGTATATGAAGACCATATCTGTTCAAAGAGTTCGTATTTGTCCATTAGGACAAATCTGATTCTTTCCAAATGCAATGTCTCCAACATTTCCACTGCCCACATTTTAATTGTGGGGGATAATGTTCCCTTCCAAAATTTCAATATTAATTTTTTCCCTATTATCAAACAGTAATCCAAGAAATTTATTTGGTTTACTGTTAATATTAGATTTGAATCCGGAACTCCTAATATTATTAATTTTGGATCTGGGTCTAGTTTAATTTTAAGAGCTTCAGAGATAACACAAAAGATTTCTGTCCAATAATAATTAAGTTTTATACATGTTACAAAACTATGCGTTAAATTAGCTTCCAAGTTCTGACATTTATCACAAATAGGAGAGATGTTAGAATAAATTCTATTTAATTTCGTTTTTGAATAATGTAATCTGTGTAATACCTTAAATTGTATCAATATATGTCTAGCATTTAATGAGCAACGATGTTTACATTGTAGGCTTTCTTCCCAAGTTTCCTTCGTTATAGATAAACCCATTTCATTTTCTCATGTTTGTCGATATATTTCCGAAGTTGGGATTTCCTTATCCAAAATAGTATTATATATATACGCTATTAATTTTTCTGTATTTGGGTGTTTATTAAACAATTCATCTAATGATCCTGGTTTTCTATTTTTATAGTCTTGCGTATTTGACTTAATATAGTTTCTAATTTGTAAATACCTAAATATGTTATTTGACTGCAATCCATAGATATCCTGTAACTCTTGAAATGAAATAAATTTTCCTTCCTTATAAAGGTGTTCTATCCTTTTAATTCCTAAATCATTCCAGTGTTTAAACCCCTTGTCCAATACAGAGGGCTTAAACAAAGGATTATTCATAATTGGCAAACAAAGTGACAAATTATCCATATGTAGGGTCTTAACTATTTGTTTCCAAATACGTTTATTGCTATGAATTATAGGGTTGTCACCATACACCATACAAAAAGAATCGAACCTACATCAAAAGGCAAACAGTCTTCCTTTTCCATCTTTAGCCAGCTTGGTTCATGATCTAAATTTATTAACCAAAAATTCATATTCTTAATCTGAACTGCCCAGAAATAATATAGGAAATTTGGTAGTGCTAGTCCACCATTTATTTTAGATTTACATAGATGTTTTTTACTTATTCGATGGTTTTTATAGTCCCAAATAAAACTATTAACCAAAGTATCTATATTTTTAAAAAACATTCCTCTTCAGTTTTATGTGAGTACATTATATTAAACAGCCATCTCAGATTGTTGAAATAAAATTGGAAATAAAACATGAAAGAAAATTTGGGATTAACCTTGATTTTCGTTTCAGGTATCTCCCCGTGTCAGTGTCATGATATTTATGACTTACCAATAATATACAATTGGTCTCTGGAGACTTTATCTGGAATTATCGTTTAGATTGGTATTCTTTTAACACATTTGTTAGCATCTCTCTTTCAGTAATATCTCTCCAATATTACTGACCCCACCATCTCTTTCTTCTCACAACACACAGCTGATCCAATAGATCCAATCACGGGTTGTAATCCAACCATCAATATTTAACCAGAACTGTCCACTGACCTACCATGATCCCCTAACAATGATCACCAGCAGCAGATCTTAATCCATGTGTTCTTCATCCATCCCATCATTCTTCATGTGGCTTTCTGAATCTAGTCTTGTCCCTAAACCAAGTCATAGAGTAATACAGCATGGAAACAGGCCCTTTGGCCCAACTCATCCATGCAAAAGCCCCATTCAGGTAGTCTTATTTACCAATGTTTGGCTCATATCCCTCTGTCCTTTGCAATCCATGTATCTATCAAAATATATTTTAAACGTTCTTATTGTGCCTGCCTCAACCACTTCCTCTGGCAGCTTATTCTATTTCACCCACCACCTCTGTGTAAAAAAGTTGCTCCTCAGGTTCTTACCAGATCTTTTCCTTCATACCCCACAACACTGCCCTCTCTCCCCATTCCCCCACTCGCAAACAGGGCAGAGTCCCCCTGGTCCTCACCTTTCACCCCACCAGCCGGCAAATACAATACATAGTCCTCCGCCAGTTTTGCCACCTCCAACGTGACCCCTCCACTCACCACATCTTCCCATCTCCCCCCCGTCTGTCATCCGCAAAGACCGCTCCCTCCGCAACTCCCTTGTCAATTCTTCCCTTCCCTCCCACTCTACCCCTTCCCCGGGCACTTTCCCTTGCAACTGCAAGAAATGCTACACTTGTCCCTTCACCTCCCCCCTCCACTCCTTTCAGGGACCCAAGAAGTCCTTCCAGGTCCGACAGAGGTTCACCTGCACCTCCTCCAACCTCATCTACTGCATCCACTGCTCCAGATGCCAGATGATCTATATCGGTGAGACCAAGCGGAGGCTTGGCGATCGTTTCGCCGAATACCTCCGCTCGGTCCGCAATAACCAAGGCGACCTCCCGCGGCTCAGCACTTCAACTCCCCCTCCCATTCCGTATCCGACCTCTCGGTCCTGGGCCTCCTCCACGGCCAGAGTGAGCAACACCGCAAGTTGGAGGAACAGCACCTCATATACCGCTTGGGGAGTCTGCATCCTCTGGGCAAAAAACATTGAATTTTCTCAATTCTGTTAACCCTTGCTGTCTCCTCCCCTTCCCACCTCTACCTCAGCCCTCGGGCCCTGGCATTCCCTCTCTCTCTATCTCCCTCCCCCACCCTAGTCGCACTAGCTTCTCATTTTCACACCACAAACAGCTTACAATGGCTTACACAAAAAGCTGGAGAAACTCAGCGAGTGCAGCAGCATCTAAGGAGCGAAGGAGATAGGCGACGTTTCGGGTCGAGACCCTTCTTCAGACATTCAGTCTGAAGAAGGGTCGCGACCCGAAACGTCGCCTATCTCCTTCGCTCCTTAGATGCTGCTGCACCCGCTGAGTTTCTCCAGCTTTTTGTGTAACCCTCGATTCTCCAGCATCTGCAGTTCCTTCTTTAACAGCTTACAATGGCTTGTTCCCTTTATCACCGATACTTTTTTGCATATCTTTCATTCATTGTTATTTATCTCTCCACATCACCGTCTATATCTCTCGTTTCCCTGATCCCCGACCAGTCTGAAGAAGGGTCTCGACCCGAAACGTCGCTCCTTAGAAACCTGCTGAGTTTCTCCAGCCTTTTGTGTACCCTCGATTCTCCAGCATCTGCAGTTCCCATCTTTAACAACTTACAACCCTATACATCATTGGAATGTGGGAGGAAACCGAAGTTCTCGGAGAAAACCCATACAGGTCACGGGGAGAACGTACAAACTCCGTACAGACAGCACCTGTAACCAGGATCAAACCCGGGTATTTTATTGGTAATAAAATTGTAGGTTTACATTTTTAAGGTTGCCTTTTGGATTGTTTTGTGTATCATCGATTTCACAGGATGGAGATTGTTTTTCAGCTAACTGTACCTTAACAGAAATATACTTAATTTACTAGCAGGCCAAATGCTGTCAAACAGAAGTTAATGTAACAGGTTAATATTGATTGAATACAATGGTTGACAATTGTCATTGATATAGAGCAGGACAACATATTAATCTTCTTCTATTGACATAGAGCTCTGCTTGGGCAATGTTTTAGATTAACAACTGTCAGGTGGACAATGATTTTTTAATCCTTTTGACAGACATTTCTTTGGCCAGAAACTTCCAATTGTAGTATTTTAGTTCACAAAATTAGCTCAATAATTCAGCAAGTCAGAAGGCATTAGACAGAATACACTGGATCTGACAGAGTCATGTCACCTGAGATATAAGCAAGCATGCTTTTTGGGCCTGCTTAACATCAATGGCTAGCAGAGGAGAGAGACGGATTTTTGTCCAGTCATTTCATGGTGGTTAGTAAAGTTTATCATTTAGCATTAATATGTTCCTTGTACCTGCTGTTCATCCATATGGTTGCTTTGAAATCTATTTGTTTTTCAGCCTAACTCCAACTAATAGAGATTTGTCTATGAATGATGATGGGCAAAATACAGGAACATATGTTTTCTGTCTAATGCCCCAATCATGCAACACTTGTCATGACTTGCTGCAGAGACACCCAGACCAGAGAAACGCAGAGACATATAGAGTGGCAAAGCCAATAATGGCTGCACACACCCTGAACTATTTTCATATCTTAGATAAACACAAAGTGCTGGAGTAACTCAGTGGAACAGGCAGCAATACTGGAGGAAAAGAATAGGTGATGCTTCGGGTTGGGACTCTTCTTCACTTGGACAGGGGGAGAGGGCTATGTTTCTTTTTCTTATCAGTGCCAAATAAAAAGATCACTCTATAATAGCAATGACTCCAAAGTCACCACTAAATATTTATTTGCTTGCAGAGAGGATATAAGCCTCCCCTCAAAGACGTGGAGTGAATGGGTGAGTCCGGAGTCACTCAGATATTCATCCATTGATGGCAAACCTCTTATTGGCATGGGACAGATGATATTATTAGCAGATGTGGGTTAAAGTGGGACTTTCTTTGGCAGTGCAATAGTCTCAGACCACCAACTAATCAACCAGTACAAGCTTATCACCCAGTTCATAACTCTCTAGGTGATTAGTGGAGCCAATAAGACCCAGCTGACTTATATCCTTAATCCTGCCACCCCTACTACAAATCCATCAATTAATGGGGCTCACTTAAGCCATGACTTTTGTTTTATACTTTAGAGATACAATGCGGAAACAGGCCCTTCAGCCTATCGAGTCTGCACTGACCAGAGATCACTCCTTACAATTGCACCATGCTACACACTAGGGATAATTTTACCAAAGCCATTTTAACTTATGTCTTTGGAGTGTGGGAGGAAACTGAAGAATCCGTCGAAAACCCAAACGGTCACAGAAAGATCACAGTTAGGTTCGAACTGGGGTCTCTTGCGCTGTAAGGCAGCAACTCTGTGGCTGTGCCGCCCTCAGCACTCAACAGCCTGTTATATTGGCCTGGAATTTGATGTTATCAGCAAGACACCACGCTTCATTTGGCCTATCCATTAGGCTAACATTCACTAAGTGTAGCCCTCCTGAAGCCAGCATGTGAAGGTCAGGACAGGTAAAGATGGCAGGTTTCCTTCCCAGAGTGACATGAGTAAAGCAGATGGGATTTTATGACAATCCAGAAGCTCCATGGTTACTACACTGAAACTAGCTTTTATTTTACAATCTAGAATTATTTAATTACTTGTAAATAAATTGCCCAGCTGCTGTGGAGAGATTTGAGCACATGTCTCTCAATTAATAGTTCAGGACTCTGGCATGTTATCCAGTAATGTGGTCACTGCACCAGCATACCTTCCTAACAGGACTGATGTTTCTGCTAAAGTCATTTATTTCTCAGAGGACAGCACTTCAAGGAAGTCAACAAACAATTTTATTTGCAGGAACAATGAGGTCAGATTGATTTGATGGAGTTCCTCTACGCTTCTAGCAAAGCGTTTTGTCTGGTTCTGAACCGCTCCGAATGGTTACAGTTAAAATTGAACTGCAAGCGAAAGGTCTCTTTTTGGTTTAAGAAATTACATTATATTTTTAAGGCAATTTCCTCTCCATTGAATGCTCTTTGTTTATTTGGTGTGGGTGTCTCCAGGGCATGAAAGCAATAATGTCGCAACAGTGGAAAGTGGACATGTTGGCATTGCAATCAAAGGAAAACTCTTGCTTTTTTATTCAAAATAAATATAAGATAAATTAGGGTGATATTTTAAGCAGCAGGGGACCTGGTTCATTAAACAACATGTTCAAAATTGAATAGAGGAATGCTTAAGCACTATACAATATCACGGGTTTCCTTTACACCCAGCACAAGCTTTTAGGCTTTAACATGCATGGATGAAGCATAGGACAGAAACATTTTTTTTAATACTAGTTAAGGTCACTAATGGTATATTATCACTGGATATAATAATGTACCAAACCATTCCATTGTGTTATATTATCAAAGTTTTGTTCACAAAATAAAGTTCAGGCGATATTATGTTGACATCATTTTTTACAAGATTCTTGGCCTGTACCTGACAAATGTTTATTCACACAAATTCTCTATTAATTTTCAAACAACAAAGTATATGATTTTACTCCAGCACACCAGCTAGTAAATAACGTTAATATTATGCAAGACTTTGCTGATTGATATCCCAGATTTCTACGGAGACATATTCCTTAGGATGTAAGCAATGGTAGCCAGAGTAGGTTATGTAATCCCACAAGCCTTCTCCACCATTAAATAACTCATGGATGTTGTGATTCTAGCCATAACTCAATTTGTTCTATCCAATTCCCACAGCTGATGCCCGTATGCATTCAATGATTCATCCATTTGTAGTTCTTTGGAGTAGAGAATACTAGAATCACAACACTCTGGAACAAAAAATATTTCCCATTTCTGCCTTAAATCCTTATCCCCTAGTTCTATTTCCCTTATGCGGGGAAAAAAAACACCTCAATGCGTACACTATTGTGCAACTCAGATATAGCTTTCAATCTTTAACAAGCATGGATGGATCATAACGGACAGAAAGGTTAATTCAAAGAAAAACATTTTCGTTGGATGCTAGTAGAGTTTGCGATTGGGATATCATCAATGGGGTATATAATATTTTTTTTTATTTCAGGCTCTTCATTCCAACAATCAAAACAGTGAAATTTCTCTGAGGCAAGTACTGAACTAAGCTTAGATAGAATAACACAATGGATTGACAGGCCACATAATTATGCAAGTGTTTCTGTCCTTAAATACGGAGACCAAATGTGCATGCTGTACATAAAATGTAGTCTTGCCCATTCTCTGTGCAGTTATAAGAATTATTTACTTTAATACTCCTTCCCTTTACAATTGGGACAACTGAAGCTTTTGGGCATCCCAATTATTTGCTGCAATTGTATGGAAAGTTTGAATTTTTGGGTTTGGAAACACCAAATCTCTCTTGTGCAACAGATTTTTAAACTCCCTCATAATCTGTTGAGAGTATTCTCTCAATACTGTGTTGAGAGATCATATTCTCGTATGATCATATTGTGTTTTCTATTTTTCAAACTGAAGTGGATAACATTATACCATTACTGCCAAATTTTACCTCCACTATCATATTGTAGACTTTTTGTCTCCTCCTTGCAAATTGCTTTTCCACCTACCTTTGTATGACAACAATTTATTTTACTATTTTATATCAGCATGATAAATATAGACCATAAATAGTTAAAGTCTAGAACTGTCCTGTGATACACTACTGTTTGAGCTTGAAAACCTGAAAATGATCTTTCTCTTTTTTAGTCAATCCTCTATCCATGCCAATATCCTGACAATTATGCCATGAGCTCTTAACTTGTGAAATAACCTTCATATGATTGAATGCCTTCCAGTAAAACCAATACATTTCATTAACAGTAAAAACAAGGAACTGTAGGTGCTGGTTTATACCAAAGAGAGACACAAAGTGCTGGAGAAACTTAACGCGTCAGGCAGTATTGGGATGCAGTCTGAAGAGGACTCCCAACCCGAATTGTCACCTATCCCTTTTCTCCTGAGATGCTGCCCAACCTGCTGAGTTACTCCAGCACTTTGTGTCTGTCATTTGATTAGCAGGTTTCCCTTTACCCACTCTGCTCAAAATGTCATCAAAAATGTCTTAAAACATTTATTTTTCATAAAACTGTTTTGACTTTGCTCGATTTTACTAAGTTCTTCTCATATCCTGTTATAACTTTCACAAAATGTTCTGTTTGTATGAAAAGTATGAGTAACTTGACATGGCACAGTTCATGTAGGAGGGGAATACAGGATTTACAACACACAGTACTAACTAGCCAAATGCCTCCATGAGCTAAAGAGAGTGAGATAACTCAAAATATGCAAAGAAACAGTGCCTGGGAGGAATGGACAAGGCACATCAGATGCAGCCTTTGTAGCAGGGAAAGAGCCGAATATACTTTATGGACACTCTTGATCTCCAGCCACATTTTGGCAGGAAATTGATAGAACAATCTAATATAATGCATAAATAGGTGAAAATGGCCTTATCATCTTTATTGTGTTTCTCTGTATAAATTAAATCAGGAGAACTTCATGTTGAATATAAATAATGTATAAATAGGTCTGACATCAGGATCGTGAAATTATCCAAGCATGCTCGACCACTGGGTCATTGCTGAGAGGTATGTTCTCAGAGAGTCAGTATTGATCCTGAAATAGAAGTAACAATAATTGCCTACAATGAATGTTACAGGTAGAGTACAATGTGCTGATGTGATTGTGCTGTGTGTTTATCATAGTTGAATCGGGATGAATTCCTGGGTAAATAAATCCTGAAGCTGGCAATGCTTTGAAGCTAACGATGAAGAATCTGCTGCCTTCGCCTCTCGCCTAGTTGCCAGAGCATGGAAATGCACATAAATATGAAATAAATCTTTAAAACTATTCAATCTCGTGAAAGGGTTGGAAAAATTGTGTTAATTCAGAACCCGAGAGGTGTTAAAATAAAAACCAATTATATGGACATTTCAGATGAAAATGTAATAGACATACTTCTGCAGCGTTTCTACATTAAATCAGAAAATGTCACTCATCCTCTTATTCATCTGTTGATGTATTGAAAAGGTTTCTCACTTCGAGCTTTCCGATATATTTCTGCCCATAAATGAATCCACTCGCGGGTGAAACCTTGAATTGAATATATATATATATATATTGAAGTCTGAACATTTTTATACTTTATCAAGCTTTGAGCTTTCATGACCAACATTCCAAGTAACAACATTGAAAAGTATTTTACATCTTGACAGATCTGGCAGTTTCATTCATAGGTTTCAGATGTAACACTGCTTTGATCTTTTCCTTATGCATGGCAGATCTTTACAAACTCTGACAGTGACAAGACTGCTATGGAAATATGTGTGCATGAATAATGGCAGTACAAATACATGAGATCATTCAGACAGTCTTCTATTGCTCACTTCAACCAAGATACAATTTTGTTGCAGTCTAGTACAGTAGCCTTGAAGGGCATGATTCCATATAATTGTGTACTCAGTCTAAATTGATTCTGCATCTAAATACAAGCAGTACAGATAGAATGGTGATGTCACATTGATAAATTCAGTTCCCTTGTCAACTTGCTGTGATTCAGCCAGTGCAAGAAGACTGAGAGCAATAAAAAAAATCCCAGCACACAAAAAGGGACTGAGATTGAGAAAGTAGGTTCAAAATTTAGGGTTGGCACAAATACATGTTTATCATTGACCTTTGGATGGAGTTCAGATTTCCCGTAATTTTCCTTTTCCGTTTTCAGGGCATGGCTATCATTTACTGTCTATATCTAATTGCCCATTGAGAGGTGATAGTGAATCACTGCTGTCTTTCATGTGAAAATATTGAAGAAGGGTCCTAACCTGAAACGTCACCCATTCCTTTTCTCCAGAGATGCTGCTTTAACCCACTGAGTTACTCCAGGACTTTGTGTCTATCTTTGGACCGCGGCTCTGGTAAGGCCTAAAGTCAAATGGCCCTACTGAAACCAAAAAGAAGATGCCATTGAGTAGGAAGAAACGGCAGATGCTGGTTTAAACCAAAAATGGACAAAAAAAAGTTGGAGTAACTCAGCGGGATAGCAGCATCTCTGGAGAGAAAGAATGGGTGATGTTTTGAGTCGAGACCCTTTTTCAGGCAAGTTATGGAAAGTGAAAATTAGAGATATTGATGATGATGTAGAGAGATAAAGAACAATGAATGAAAGATATGTAAAAAAGTAACAATGATAAAGGAAACAGGCCATAGTTAGCTCTTTGTTGGGTAAAAATAAGAAGCTGGTGTGGGGAGGAATAGAGACAGAGGGAATGCCAGGGTTACTTGAAGTTAAAAAAATCAATATTCATATCACTGGGCTGTAAGCTGCCCAAGCGAAATATGAGATGCTGTTCCTCCAATTTGTGTTTAGCCTCACTCTGACAATGGAGGAGACCTAGGACAGAAAGGTCAGTGTGGGTAGGAAGGAACCGCAAGTTTAAACCGAAGATAGACACAAAATGTTTGAGTAACTCTGCGGTACAAGCAGCATCTCTGGAGAGAAGAACTGGGTGACATTTTGT
The DNA here is from genome assembly GCA_035221665.1 of Okamejei kenojei. Taxonomy (NCBI): domain Eukaryota; kingdom Metazoa; phylum Chordata; class Chondrichthyes; order Rajiformes; family Rajidae; genus Okamejei; species Okamejei kenojei. The sequence continues at coordinate 98,778,002 of CM069131.1, forward strand.
GTTGAGATCCTTCTTCAGACCACTGAAGAGGGTCTCGACCCGAAACATCACCCATTCCTTCTCTCCAGAGATGCTGCTAGTCCCGCTATGTTCAGTGTGGGAATGGGAAGGAGAATTAAAGTGTTAATGAAGAGTTTTCCACTTCCAGCATTATTGATGACAACTATTGATGACCACAATAAATCAGCTATTAATATTCCATAGTGACTGTTTGTGGTATATAGAAGGAAGGCAGGCACTAGCAGAGCAACCATTTGGGAGTGGCCATTTTGGGAGAGGCTGTGTGTTCAGGTAGAGTTCTGTGTCTCAGATTAGGTGCTGAGGCTTTGGCTCCAGAGACTTTGGCAAGAAGATATAGCAGAAACAGAAGATAAGATAAGGTAAAGTATTTTTCTCACAAGTTCAGCTTGTAGTCTTAGTGCAGTCAAGATAATAGCTAGGGCACTGATATGCTCCTTCTCTGGGATGAGGGATGCCAGGAAAACGTCTGGTGTGAATTGCACCTTTGGGATGTGCATCCAGCTGCACCTCCTGACTCACCATTTGACAAATGGAGCTGCGGCAGTATGATCTCAGGTGCACCCTGCATTATGAGAGCATCATAGATTGGAGTTAGAGTGAGGTGGTCACACCTGAGGTTCAGGCAGAAAGTAGATGGGCGATGACCAGGAAAGAAAGTAGCATGGAGTTCAGGGATCTCCTGTGCCAATTCTATTCGAGATGCCATCAGAGTAGCTTGGACACTGTTAATGTTTTTAAGCAGTGATGAGTTTGCATTCACTGAGGCAGATTATTTTCTCACACCTAACCTGGAGAGTAGAATGGCTTTAGTTACCAGGTGATGATCCAATTGCTGAAGAATAGTAACCGTTTGAATTGAGGTTGATCCACGTGAACTTCTGCACACACACACACACACACACACACACACACACACACACACACACACACACACACACACACACACACACACACACACACACACACACACACACACACACACACACACACACACACACACACACACACACACACACACACACACCAGTTATGCAGGTGGGGGAACAGGGCAAGTGGGGGGAGAGCTGTCTAGGTGAAATTCAGACGGTGCAAAGCCAATGTGATACAGACGCACACCGCGATGAACAGGAAGGTTGGCACCGTAATTAAGAAGCTACAAAGCACAGTGTATGGTAAGTCCTTTAAAAGAGTGGGGGTCAGGGAAGAGGGGGAGGGGTGGGAAGAAGGAGTGGAGAAAACTTTTAAGAAGCCAGAGATACATGTCTGTGAAGCTCGGCGGACATTAACATTACCGGTCTGTTATCCTTGGTTCTGAAAATTACTGCTTACGTTTCTTTTCCCCAAAGCGCCAATTAAATTCACCGGGCAGCACCGGCTACACCCTACGAGAACCTAAGAGAACGTTCGACCTCCTGTCAACCCACTAGGACCTCATGGTGATCCACCTACGGCACGAGAATTCTTGTTAATCTCCATGGCGGCTTCATTCTTGTCACCGCTAATTGTCACGTTGAAAAATTAGAGGTGAACATAATGAGGCTGCGACTAGTTCCCCGAATGCGGGAATCCTCATGACCATGAAGGTGATTCCCTGGCAACCACCTGCGAACATGTGGCGACCATGTGGCGACTGCATAGTTTCTTGCAGTCGCCTAAAAAGTCACCTAAGTGGGACAGGCCCATTAGGAGTTGCATATCAAATGGAATTGCATATTGGACATTACCTCAAAATGCAATTGGCAGTTAGTACATAATTTTGGAGATCAACCAATGTTAATTGTTTCCTGATACATTTTTTTTCATGGACATTATACTTATTTCCATTTCTTATTAAAATTTTGAGCCCTAATTCATGATATAAGATTATAATATTCAACATTAATTTAAATGTTGGAATAAAATAGATGTGTGCTTTGATTCTCTGATGATTTGTTTCCACAAGGACAATACAAAGCTTTGTTTTGGCTAGTTCAAAATTGCTAGGCTCATGGCCAGAGATAACATCAGTCAATTGGCAGATCATTTTGAAACCTTAATCGTATCCCTCAAAAACGTGATGCAGGCCCGTATTTACCCTAGCTCAAGTTATTTAGGAACCGTATAGTTTTAGGAGCTCTGCTTCACAACTTCTAACGTCTGAGTGTTGGGATTTTGAATTGGGTTGTATTCAGGATCATGGAACATCAAAATCTGTTGTTTTATGGGCAATTGTATGCAGTTTTATAAGACTTTCTATGGGAAGAATGTTATGGGACAGTGTTCCCACAGCTCAAGAAGTTACCTCCCAGATTTGAGATGTATATCTTAGGCCTGGTTCTGCTTGGAGCTGTCAGGAGTGAAGAGTGAGTCTCAAATATAAGGGTGTTGAGCAATAAACAAAGTGCTGGAGGTGCTCAGCAGGTCTGGCAGCATCTCTGGCAGAAAATAGACAGATGATGTTTCATGAGTCTGCAGAAGAGTCCCAACCCAAACATTGCCTGTCCATTTCCCTCTACAGTTGTTGTCTGACCTGCTGAGTTCTCCCAGTAGTTTGGTTCTGCTCAAAATTCCACCACTTGCAGATTCTTGTGTCTCCTTGAAAGAGACACATGACAAGTGAGGTGGGTTAGGGTGGCATTGATCTGGAAGACAACAACTGCCTAAGGAGACCTAGTGACTGAGTCATTATCAAGAACAGGGTTAAGTAGTAAACCTCATATCCTCATCTTCCTCATTTTCCACTTGGGTAGCTTATAACCCAATGGTATGAACATTAAATTCCTCAATTCTAGGTATCTAACCATAATTAATGCTTCTTCTCTCTTTATCTCACAGCCTTGTGACTCATTTTCATCTCTAGTCTTTGTCCATCCATCTACCAATCAACCCTCCTCACAATTCCACCTATCACCTGCCCGGCTTTGTCCTGCCCCACATCTCTTCCAGCTTACTCCTCCACCTCCTCCTACAATCTGTCTGAAGATGGATTCCAATCAAAACATCGCCTGTCCATGTTCTCCAGAGATGCTGCCTGACCCGTGGAGTTAGGATAGGAAATCTCACATTGGGTATGGTGAGGCCAAAGCAGTTGGTTGGATGATAGTGCTGAAAATAGAGGGAACATGGCAAGTTATCAATCTGGGATCTTGGAGTATCACTGCCGGTGTCCATCTTTTTTGTTTTAGAAAGAACTTACTGGTATTTGGATTCTTATCACTTAAATTTGTTGCTGGCAGGGTAGTAATTATGTGGCCAATAAAAATGTTGCTGTTAAAATAGTATGTATGTCCAATGACTTCATCAGAATGCAATACACTGATTTAACTTAACCTCCTGTTCCTCTGAGCTGTAGGTTTTCCATTTCTGATAATTGATAAGCAAAAATAATATGATGGATAAGAATATACTGGAAAGCAGGCAAAATCCTGTGCGGTGCTATCTTATACTCTTTGTCCACCTCACCACAAACTTGCACATGCACCAGACAACATTCCCCAAAGGTGAGTTGGGTTTAGAGTCAACTCTTGTGATTTCCTTAACGTGCCTATTTGGTAATCCTACAGAAAGACATGACAAATATTGCCCTTCATAATAATGGCCTGGACTAATGATCTGGAAACATAAATTCAAATTCCACCAAGACAGCTAGGAATTTATATCCATAGAATTAAATAAATCTGGAATAAAAAAACGAGTGTCAGTAAAATAGATCATGAAATGACTGTATTATCATAAAAAGACTTCTAGTTCACTGACAGAGTTTAGTTGAAGGAATTGTTGGTCTCAATTGATTCTAGCCCTATAGCAATGTGTTTGACTCACATTGCCTCCAAAATGCCTTTGCAAACCATTCAGTTGAAGGATAATTGCACTTAATCAATCAATGTTAGCCTATCCAGCAATGTCTATATCCCATGAAGGATTACAAAAGGTTTACATTCCTTGTAGCAGTTTTGAGATTTTCTTTTCCACTCCACTATCCACAGAACATGATATTTTTAATTATTCTCAATAAAGATTTTTTAGATCATAGGCCTCTGACAAGGAAGTGCTATTGTTAGATAATAGCGAGCAGACATAATTATAAGCAATTTTCATTGGAGATTTATGATTTGGGTGCACTATTTATTTAATGCATGACTGCATCCATTTCACATTTTCTTAAACAAATGTAGAACCAAAATTAAACATAAATCTTCAATATTGCATAATTTAATTTTATGGTCTATATCTATCTTATTAGTGAGTTAATATTAGATTAGTTTGAGTTCAATAACATTTACTGCCCTATAAAATCCCAACATCAGCATAATAATGACAAAAGTTTTCAGAATTAACTTATATATATATATATTTTCCCCCAAACACTCTCTTCATGCAGTGGTGTGAACAATATGCAAATAGTAGCATTTTGCCAGCCATCTGTCGTATTCTCCCAGAGCCATACTTTTCTTCTATATGATCAGGTTTTGGATGTAATTTGTCACATTCAAAGACTCGGTTGACCGCAGTGCCATCAGACTGACCATGTGACTCCTGTAACTCAGGCTAAAGCTTATCTCATGTCAATAGGCAATGTCCATGGAAAATGCAAGTAAAAAGAACCCATTAAAAAAAAAAGGAAAAGGGGAAGCAGATAAATAGTATAAGCAAGCTCGCAAAAATAAAGCCTGGCAAGTATGCACTGATTAAAACAACAATGGCAGAACATTCCTCGCCATCTAAACATTGCCAGCTGGCTTTGCTTCTTAATTTCATTTTTTTTGAAAGAAATCTACTGTGTCAATGTAAAGGCCATATATCAAGACTAGGGTATCCAGCACAGCAGCTGCTGTGTTGTCAGTACTATTACAATAATTTCACTTTTCAACATTTTGCACCTTGAAGATATTCATAGATAATATAATTACAAAGATTCTGGTAGCCATCAAATTTTCTGAATTACACTCATAGCTTGCAGGATTCTTCTACAAATTGATAACAGTGAGTGACCTTATTAAACATTTCAGAAGCAAACTGGAAGTAGAGCAAAACATGAGTCATAAATAGATGCTCTAACAGTTTATACATGAACAATTTATTAATCATATAATGTTAACAAGAAACATCAAAGTGGTAAAAAATAACTGAAACTAAAGCATTCTGATTAATTGATCTTCTCCTTTTTCAAGAGGTTATTTAGTCCTAAGGTTATATAGCCCTACATCACTATCATACTTGCGCAAGTATTTAATTTGGTTAATTAAAAGCTTAGTTAAGGTAACCTGTTAACATATTCAGCTGCATCAGAATATATTTTAACAGAGTATTTCTCAATAAGGCTATAAGAAACAGGTTTTGTAGATTATTCTTATTAAATGTCTTCATATGAAAGATTTTATCATTATTGATGTGGGGAGCATGAACTGTCCATCTCTGACTATCTTTGAGATGTTAGCAACCTTCTTAAATTGCCACTGTTGATTTGGTGAAGGATCTTCTGCCATATATTTGGAGAGGGATCTGTATGCAACAACAATGAATCTGGGAGAAATACTCAGAGAAAGAATTATGTTTTTTGGAGAGGAACGTGCAGAGGTGGTACTTCCATATGCCTGTTGAACCTGAGAGTATCTGACCACACCATTAACATGTCTTGGAGCTGGTGGATAGGAAACTGGTCACTCACTGCAGCAAAACCAGTCAGAAATCTTTTCTGGTTTAATGGTATTTACTTGTTTGGTCCAAATGTTTTGGGTGGTGACCTCGCAGGACATTGAGAGCATCATAAGAGCACAATGTGGCCACATATCTGATGCAAATCATCCAATATGCCCACAACATTTTTTGACTTATTGTACGTTAAAAGCATCGCTCCTCATTTCTCAATTGCCTCCTTTGTGCTGTTACTGTTCTTGTTTGCTGTTGTTGCAATCCAAAACAACAAGCTCAGAATTTCTAGTTAACCAAATAATCTTGCAAAAATACTCCCTCAAAAATCATCTCTAAAAGCTTCTATTGTCTACACCATTAATTGCTGAAATGGGCCCATGGGATCCAGCTGCAGTCATTTAATCAGTATATAAAAGTAAAATAAAAATTAGTAAATAAAATAAAAATAAAAATAAAATACCTTTTGGAAACCTGTAATAAAAAGGGACCACTCTGGAAACATTCAGGGGATCAGGTGGCAACTGGGAAAATTAAAACAGTTAACATTTCCAATCCTAGAATCTTTGTCAGGCATTAGTTAAATAATAGAACAAATTGCTCTTAACAGCAGAGAAAGTGGAGGAGGAACCTCAAGGTCAGCAGAGGAGGTGCAGTTGAAGGAGAGAGTGCGGGGATTGGCTGCAGAAAGGTAAACCCTTGATGAGTTTTTTCACTGTTATCAATGCAGGACATTTAAAAAACAGTCAGGGCCAGCCTGCAACACTTGGGACGTAAAGTGTGAGTCTTTGGCACAAGAGTATACGGCGAGGAGACTGAGGCGAGGAGGCTACACTTGAATCATATAACCATATAACAATTACAGCACGGAAACAGGCCCTCTCGGCCCTTCCAGTCCGTGCCGACCATTTGTTTTCCCCTAGTCCCATCTACCTGCACTTAGACCATACCCCTCCATTCCCTTCACGTCCATATACCTATCCACTTTACTCTTAAATGTTAAAATCGATCCTGCCTCCACCACTTCTGCTGGAAGCTGATTCCACACAGCCACCACCCTCTGAGTAAAGAAGTTCCCCCTCACGTTACCCCGAAACCTCTGTCCCTTAATTCTCATGTCATGCCCTCTTGTTTGAATCTTCCCTACCCTCAATGGGAAAAACGTACCCACGTCAACTCTGTCTATCCCTTTCATCATTTTAAAGACCTCAATCAAGTCCCCCCTTAACCTTCTGCGCTCCAAAGAATAAAGACCTAACTTGTTCAACCTTTCTCTGTAACATAGTTGCTGGAACCCTGGCAACATTCTAGTAAATCTCCTCTGTACTCTCTATTTTGTTGACATCCTTCCTATAACTAGGCGACAAATCGGTTCTGCATGTGTCTGATATTTAATCGTGTTGCAATGCAGATGAAGGCTATTGGCAGCAGAGCAGGGCATAGGTTTCACTCAGCTCTGTGAGTGTGTCTCATTCGTAATTGGTGATTTTGTCTCCTGATTTAATGGCAGGCAAGTTGTTAGAGTGTCTCTATTGCAGGATGTGGAAAGTCAGGGACACTGCTGGTGCCTCTGACAACTACACCTGTGGAAATTGTGTCCAGGTGCAGGTCCTGAAGGACCGTGTTAAGGAACTGGAGCAGCAGCTGGATGACCTCAGGACCATCTGTGTAAATGAGAGTTTCCTGCACAGGAGCTACAGTGAGGTTGTCACACCTAGGATATAGTAAGAGCGACGGTGGGTGACAATAAGAAAGACAAGTAAGCATGGAGTGCAGGAGCCCCCCAGTGGCTGTACCTATTGAATATATGTACACCCTCTTGGGTGCTGTTGGTGCGGTCGACACATCAAGTTTGAGTGACAGCCAGGGCTGTGACTCCAACCCTGGTGCTGAGGCTCAATGGGGAAGAGTGACGTCAGGCTGAGCCATAGTGCTGGGGGACTCGATATTCAGTGGTGTGGACAGGACTCCAGGGTGCTGTGTTGTCTCCCTGGTGCCAGGGTCAAGATGTCTTGGAGCAGCTGCACGGCATCCTGAAGAGTGAGGGGAGCAACCAGAGGTTATTGTGCATGTTGGCACAAATGATATAGGTAGGAAACATAGAAACATAGAAATTAGGTGCAGGAGCAGGCCATTCGGCCCTTCGAGCCTGCACCGCCATTCAATATGAGGTGCTAGAGGAGTATAAAGAATGTAAAAAGAATCTTAAGAAAGAAATTAGGAAGGCTAAAAGAAGATATGAGGTTGCTTTGGCAAGAAAGGTGAAAGTAAATCCAAAGGGTTTCTACAGCTATATTAATAGCAAAAGGATAACGAGGGTTAAAATTGGACCATTAGAGAACCAGAATGGACAGCTATCTGCAGAGCCAAAAGAGATGCGGGAGATATTGAACAATTTCTTTTCTTCGGTATTCACCAAGGAGAAGGATATTGAACTCTGTGTGGTAAGGGGAAAAAGTAGAGTTGCTATGGAAACTATGAGATTCAAAGAGGAGGAAGTACTGACACTTTTGAAAAATATAAAAGTGGATAAGTCTCCAGGTCCTGACAGGATATTCCCTAGGACATTGAGGGAAGTTAGTGTAGAAATACCAGGAGCTATGACAGAAATATTTCAAATGTCATTAGAAACGGGAATAGTGCCGGAGGATTGGCGTACTGCGCATGTTGTTCCATTGTTTAAAAAGGGTTCAAAGAATAAACCTAGCAATTATAGACCTGTTAGTTTGACGTCAGTGGTGGGCAAATTAATGGAAACGATACTTAGAGATAATATATATAAGCATCTGGATAATCAGGGTCTGATCAGGAACAGTCAACATGGATTTGTGCCTGGAAGGTCATTTTTGACAAACCCTCTTGAATTTTTTGAAGCGGTAACTAGGGAAATTAATGAGGGTAAAGCAGTGGATGTTGGCTATATGGATTTCAGTAAGGCCTTTGACAAAGTTCCCCATGGAAGGTTGGTTAAGAAGGTTCAATCTTTGGGTGTTAATGGCGGAGTAGCAAGATGGATTCAACAGTGGCTGAATGGGAGATGTCAGAGAGTAATGGTGGATGGCTGTTTGTCAGGTTGGAAGCCGGTGACCAGTGGGGTGCCTCAGGGATCTGTGTTGGGTCCACTGTTGTTTGTCATGTACATCAATGATCTGGATGATGGGGTGGAAAATGGGATAAGTAAGTATGCAGATGATACTAAGATAGGTGGTGTTGTGGATAATAAAGTAGATTTTCAAAGTCTACAGAGAGATTTGGGCCATTTGGAAAAGTGGGCTGAAAGATGGCAGATGGAGTTTAATGCTGATAAGTGGTAGGGAATTGAGGAATGCTGTGGAACAGAGGGATCTAGGAATAACTGTGCATAGTTCCCTGAAGGTGGAATCGCATGTAGATAGGGTGGTAAAGAAAGCCTTTGGTGTGCTGGCCTTTATAAATCAGAGCATTGAATATAGGAGTAGGGAAGTAATGTTAAAATTGTACAAGGCATTGGTAAGACCAATTCTGGAGTATGGTGTACAATTTTGGTCGCCTAATTATAGGAAGGATGTCAACAAAATAGAGAGAGTACAGAGGAGATTTACTAGAATGTTGCCAGGGTTCCAGCAACCATGTTACAGAGAAAGGTTGAACAAGTTAGGTCTTTATTCTTTGGAGCGCAGAAGGTTAAGGGGGGACTTGATTGAGGTCTTTAAAATGATGAAAGGGATTGTCAGAATTGACGTGGATAAGCTTTTCCCATTGAGGGTAGGGAAGATTCAAACAAGAGGGCATGACATGAGAATTAAGGGACAGAGGTTTAGGGGTAACGTGAGGGGGAACTTCTTTAATAAGAGGGTGGTGGCTGTGTGGAATGAGCTTCCAGCAGAAGTGGTGGAGGCAGGATCGATTTTAACATTTAAAAGTAAAGTGGATAGGTATATGGACGTGAAGGGAATGGAGGGGTATGGTCTGAGTGCAGGTAGATGGGAATAGGGGAAAACAAATGGTCGGCACAGACTGGAAGGGCCGAGAGGGCCTGTTTCCGTGCTGTAATTGTTATATGTTATATGGTTATATAATATGATCATGGCTGATCATCCAACTCAGTATCCTGTACCTGCCTTCTCTCCATACCCTCTGATCCCTTCAGCCACAAGGGCCACATCCAACTCCCTCTTAAATATGGCCAATGAACGGCCTCAACTACCTTCTGTGGCAGAGAATTGCACAGATTCACCACTCTCTGTGTGAAAAACGATTTTCTCATCTCGGTCCTAAAAGACTTCCCCCTTATCCTTAAACTGTGACCCCTTGTCCTGGACTTCCCCAACATCGGGAACAATCTTCCTGCATCTAGCCTTTCCAACCCCTTAAGAATTTTGTAAGTCTCTATGATATCACCCCTCAATCTTCTAAATTCCAGCGAGTACAAGCCGAGTCTATCCAATCTTTCTTCATATGGAAGTCGTGCCATCCCTGGAATCAGTCTGGTGAACCTTCTCTGTACTCCCTCTATGGCAAGAATGTCTTTCCTCAGATTAGGAGACCAAAACTGTATGCAGTACTCCAGGTGTGGCCTCACCAAGACCCTATACAACTGCACTAGAACCTCCCTGCTCTTGTACTCAAATCCTTTTGCTATGAATGCTAACATACCATTCGCTTTCTTCACAGCCTGCTGCACCTACATGCCTACTTTCAATGACTAGTGTACCATGACACCCAGGTCTCGCTGCATCTCCCCTTTTCCTAATCGGTCACCATTCAAATAATAGTCTACCTTCCTGTTTTTGCCTCCAAAGTGGATAACCTCACATTTATCCACATTATGCTGCATCTGCAATGCATTTGCCCACTCACCCAGTCTATCCAAGTCATCTTGCAGCCTCCTAGCATCCTCATCACAGCTAACACTGCCCCCCAGCTTCGTGTCATCTGCAAACTTCGAGATGTTGCATTTAATTCCCTCGTCCAAATCATTAATGATTATAGTAAATAGCTGGGGTACCAGAACTGAGCCTTGCGGCGCCCCACTAGTCACTGTCTGCAATCCTGAAAAGGACCTGTTCACTCCTACTCTTTGCTTCCTGTCTGCCATCCAGTTCTCTATCCACATCAATACTGAACCACCAATACCGTGTGCTTTAAGTTTGTATATCAATCTCTTGTGTGGGACCTTGTCGAAAGCCTTCTGAAAGTCCAGATATAACACATCCACTGCTTCTCCCTTATCCACTCTACTAGTTACATCCTCAAAAAATTCAATAAAATTCGTCAGACATGACTTACCCTTCGTAAATCCATGCTGACTTTGTCCAATGATTTCACCACTTTCCAAATGCGCTGCTATCCCATCTTTAATAATTGACTCTAGCAGTTTCCCCACTACCGATGTTAGACTAACTGGTCTGTAATTCCCCGTTTTCTCTCTCCCTCCCTTTATAAAAAGTGGGGTTACATTAGCTACCCTCCAATCCTCAGGAACTACTCCAGAATCTAAAGAGTTTTGAAAAATTATCACTAAGGCATCTGCTATTTCTGGGGCTATTTCCTTAAGTACCCTGGGATGAAGCCTATCTGGCCCTGGGGATTTATCGGCCTTTAATCCATTCAATTTACCTAACACCACTTTCCGGCTAACCTGGATTTCACTAATTTCCTCCATCTCATTTGACCCGCGATCCCCTGCTATTTCCGGCAAATTATTTATTTCTTCCTTAGTGAAGACAGAACTAAAGTAGTTATTCAATTGGTCTGCCATGCCCTTGTTCCCCATGATCAATTCACCCGTTTCTGACTGCAAGGGACCTACATTTGTTTTAACTAATAGAAACATAGAAACATAGAAATTAGGTGCAGGAGTAGGCCATTCAGCCCTTCGAGCCTGCACCGCCATTCAATATGATCATGGCTGATCATCCAACTCAGTATCCCGTACCTGCCTTCTCTCCATACCCTCTGATCCCCTTAGCCACAAGGGCCACATCCAACTCACTCTTAAATATAGCCAATGAACTGGCCTCAACTACCCTCTGTGGCAGAGAGTTCCAGAGACTCACCACTCTCTGTGTGAAAAAAGTCTTTCTCATCTCGGTCTTAAAGGATTTCCCCCTTATCCTTAAGCTGTGACCCCCTTGTCCTGGACTTCCCCAACATCGGGAACAATCTTCCTGCATCTAGCCTGTCCAACCCCTTAAGAATTTTGTAAGTTTCTATAAGATCCCCTCTCAATCTCCTAAATTCCAGAGAGTATAAACCGAGTCTATCCAGTCTTTCTTCATAAGACAGTCCTGACATCCCAGGAATCAGTCTGGTGAACCTTCTCTGCACTCCCTCTATGGCAATAATGTCCTTCCTCAGATTTGGAGACCAAAACTGTACGCAATACTCCAGGTGTGGTCTCACCAAGACCCTGTACAACTGAAGTAGAACCTCCCTGCTCCTGTACTCAAATCCTTTTGCTATGAAAGCTAACATACCATTCGCTTTTTTCACTGCCTGCTGCACCTGCATGCCTACTTTCAATGACTGGTGTACCATGACACCCAGGTCTCGCTGCATCTCCCCTTTTCCTAATCGGCCACCAATTAAATAATAGTCTGCTTTCCTGTTTTTGCCACCAAAGTGGATAACCTCACATTTATCCACATTATACTGCATCTGCCAAACATTTGCCCACTCACCCAGCCTATCCAAGTCACCTTGCAGTCTCCTAGCATGCTCCTCACAGCGAACACTGCCCCCCAGCTTAGTGTCATCCGCAAACTTGGAGATATTGCCTTCAATTCCCTCATCCAGATCATTAATATATATTGTAAATAGCTGGGGTCCCAGCACTGAGCCCTGCGGTACCCCACTAGTTACTGCCTGCCATTGTGAAAAGGACCCATTTACTCCTAGTCTTTGCTTCCTGTTTGCCAGCCAGTTCTCTATCCACATCAATACTGAACCCCTAATACCGTATGCTTTAAGTTTGTATACTAATCTCTTATGTGGGACCTTGTCGAAAGCCTTCTGGAAGTCCAGATATACCACATCCACTGGTTCTCCCTTATCCACGCTACTAGTTACATCCTCGAAAAATTCCACAAGATTCGTCAGACATGATTTACCTTTTGTAAATCCATGCTGACTTTGTCCAATGATTTCACCACTTTCCAAATGTGCTGCTATCCCATCTTTAATAACTGACTCTAGCAGTTTCCCCACTACCGATGTTAGACTAACTGGTCTGTAATTCCCCGTTTTCTCTCTCCCTCCCTTCTTAAAAAGAGGGGTTACATTTGCTACCCGCCAATCCTCAGGAACTACTCCAGAATCTAAAGAGTTTTGAAAGATTATCACTAATGCATCCACTATTTCCTGAGCTACTTCCTTAAGTACTCTGGGATGCAGCCTATCTGGCCCTGGGGATTTATCGGCCTTTAATCTATTCAATTTACCCAACACCACTTCCCGACTGACCTGGATTTCACTCAATTCCTCCTTTGACCCACATCCCCTGCTATTTCAGGCAGATTATTTATGTCTTCCTTAGTGAAGACGGAACGAAAGTAGTTATTCAATTGGTCCGCCATATCCTTGTTCCCCATGATCAACTCACCTGTTTCTGACTGCAAGGGACCTACATTTGTTTTAACTAACCTCTTTCTCTTCACATATCTATAAAAACTTTTGCGCTTCACATATCGATAAAAACTTTTGCAGTCAGTTTTTATGTTTCCTGCCAGTTTTCTTTCATACTCCATTTTCCCTTTCCTAATTAAGCCCTTTGTCCTCCTCTGTTGGTCTCTGAATTTCTCCCAGTCCTCTGGTAGGCTGCTTTTTCTGGCTAATTTGTACGCTTCATCTTTTTCTTTCATACTATCCCTGAATTCCCTTGTTATCCACGGATGCGCCACCTTCCCTGATTTATTCTTTTGCCATACTGGGATGAACAATTGTTGTAGTTCATCCATGCAGTCTTTAAATGCCTTCCATTGCATATCCACCATCAACCCTTCAAGAATCAATTGCCAGTCGATCTTGGCCAATTCATGTCTCATACCCTCAAAGTTACCTTTCTTTAAGTTCAGGACCCGTGATTCTGAATTAACAATGTCACTCTCCATCCTAATGAAGAACTATTATGGTCACTCTTGCCCAAGGGGCCACGTACAACAAGGCTGCTAACTAACCCTTCCTCATTACTCAATATCCAGTCTAGAATAGCCTGCTCTCTCGTTGGTTCCTCCACATGTTGGTTTATAAAACTATCCCGCATACATTCCAAGAAATCCTCTTCCTCAGCACCCCTGCCAATTTGATTCACCCAATCTATATGTAGATTGAAGTCACCCATTATAACGGATTTACCTTCGTTGCACGCATTTCTAATTTGCTGTTTGATGCCATCCCCAACTCCACTACTACTGTTCGGTGGCCTGTACACAACACCCACTAGCGTTTTCTGCCCCTTAGTGTTTCGCAACTCCACCCATATCGATTCCACATCCTCCAAGCTAATGTCATTCCTTTCTATTGTGTTAATCTCCGCTCTAACCAGCAACACTACCCCACCTCCTTTTCCTCTCTGTCTGTCCTTCCTGAATATTGAGTATCCCTGGATGTTCAGCTCCCAGCCTTGGTCACCCTGGTGCCATGTCTCCGTGATCCCAACTATATCATAATTATTAATAGCTATCTGCACATTCAACTCATCCACCTTATTACAAATGCTCCTCGCATTAAGACACAAAGCCTTCAGGCTTGTTTTTACAACATTCTTGGCCCTTTTACAATTATGTTGAAAAGTGGCCCTTTTAGATTTTTGCCCTGGATTTGTTTTCCTGCCACTTTTCACCTTGCTACCTATTGCTCCTATCCTCATTTTACACCCCTCTGTCTCTCTGCTCACACATTTAAGAAACCATCCACTTCTTATTCTCCGTTTGTTATTTTTTTCTTCTTTCCTCCCTACGTGTTGCGTCTGACTGCTTCTCTTCTCTGCCTCCTGCCTCACAAATGGACTACTTGCCTTCTCTATTTGAGTCCCTCCCCCCAACCGATCTAGTTTAAAGTCTCCCCAGTAGCCTTTGCAAATCTCCCAGCCAGGATATTGGTTCCCCTCGGGTTCAAGTGCAACCCGTCCTTTTTGTACAGGTCACACCTTCCCCAAAAGAGGTCCCAATGATCCAGAAACTTGAATCTCTTGCTCTGCACCAGTCCTTTAGCCACGCATTGATCCTCCACCTTGCTCCATTCCTACTCTCACTGTCGCGCGGTACAGGCAGTAATCCTGAGATTGTTACCTTTGCGGTCCTTCTCCTTAACACTCTTCCTAACCCCCTAAATTCTCCTTTCAGGACCTCCTCTCTTTTTCTACCTATGTCATTGGTTCATATATGTACCACAACCTCTGGCTCCTCTCCCTCCCATCTCAAGATATCTTGGACACGTTCAGTCACATCCCGGACCCTGGCACCAGGGAGGCAAACTACCATCCGGGTCTCCTGACTGCGTCCACAGAATCGCCTATCTGACCCCCTAACTATAGAGTCCCCTATTACTACTGCCCTCCTCTTCTTTTCCTTATCCTTCTGAGCAACAGGGCTGGTCTTTGTACCGGAGGCCCGGTCACTGTTGCTACCCCCAGGTAGGCTGTGCCCCCCAACAGTACTCAAACAGTAGTACTTATTGCCAAGGAAGAGGAAGGATGTTCTGCAACACAAAATTGGGTAGAAGACTGAAAAGCAGGACCTGCAGGGTAGTGATCTCAGGAATGCTTCTAGTACCTTGGGCTAGTGAAGGTAAGAACAGGAAAGTAGGGAAATGAATGTATGGCTGAGGAATTGGTGCAGGGGGGCAGGGATTTAGATTTCTGGATCATTGGGATCTCTTCAGGGGCAGTGGTGACCTATACAAAAGGGATGCGTTGCATCTTAACTGGAGGGGGACCAACATCCTAGCGGGAAGGTTTCCTAATGCTACACGGGGGGGGGGGGGGCGGTTTAAACTAGATTGGCAGGGAGATGGGATCTCGTACAGGACAGAGGCACGTGAGAGCCTAGAAGTTGGTATGGAGGATGGTGGGTGAAAGGTTAGTGGACAGAAGAGGTAGGTGAAAGGCAGAGAGTGAGGAAGAAGGGTTGGTTTAAACTGAATGTATTTTAATGCAAGGGGCCTGAGTAAGGGAGATGAGCTTAGGGCATAGAAACATAGAAACGTAGAAAATAGGTGCAGGAGTAGGCCATTCGGTCCTTCGAGCCTGCACCGCCATTCAATATGATCATGGCTGATCATCCAACTCGGTATCCTGTACCTGCCTTCTCTCCATATCCCCTGATCCCTTTAGCCACAAGGGCCACATCTAACTCAATCTTAAATATAGCCAATGAACTGGCCACAACTATATTCTGTGGCAGAGAATTCCACAGATTCACCACTCTCTGTGTGAAAAATGATTTTCTCATCTCTGTCCTAAAAGACTTCCCTATTATCCTTAAACTGTGACCCCTTGTTCTGGAGTTCCCCAACATCGGGAACAATTTTCTTGCATCTAGCCTGTCCAACCCCTTAAGTAAGTCTCTATAAGATCCCCCCTCAATCTTCTAAATTCTAGCAAGTACAAGCCGAGTCTATCCAGTCATTCATCATATGCAAGACCTGCCATCCCAGGAATCAGTCTGGTGAACCTTCTCTGTATTCCCTCTATGGCATGAATGTCTTTCCTCAGATTAGGAGACCAAAACTGTATGCAATACTCCAGGTGTGGCCTCACCAAGACCCTGTACAACTGCAGTAGAACCTCCCTGTGCTTGTACTCAAATCCTTTTGCTATGAATGCCAAAATACCATTCGCTTTCTTCACTACCTGCAACACCTGCATGCCTACTTTTAATGACTGGTGTACCGTGACACCCAGGTCTCGTTGCATCTCCCCTTTTCCTAATCAGCCACCTTTCATATAAACCATATAACCATATAACCATATAACAATTACAGCACGGAAACAGGCCCTCTCGGCCCTTCCAGTCCGTGCCGACCATTTGTTTTCCCCTATTCCCATCTACCTGCTCCATTCCCTCCATACCTCTCCATTCCCTTCACGTCCATATACCTATCCACTTTACTTTTAAATGTTAAAATCGATCCTGCCTCCACCACTTCTGCTGGAAGCTCATTCCACACAGCCACCACCCTCTGAGTAAAGAAGTTCCCCCTCATATTACCCCTAAACTTCTGTCCCTTAATTCTCATATCATGCCCTCTTGTTTGAATCTTCCCTACCCTCAATGGGAAAAACGTATCCACGTCAACTCTGTCTATCCCTTCCATCATTTTAAAGACCTCAATCAAGTCCCCCCTTAACCTTCTGCACTCCAAAGAATAAAGACCTAACTTGTTCAACCTTTCTCTGTAACAGAGTTGCTGGAACCCTGCCAACATTCTAATAAATCTCCTCTGCACTCTCTCTATTTTGTTGACATCCTTCCTATAACTAAGCGACCAAAATTGTACACCATACTCCAGAATTGGTCTTACCAATGCCTTGTACAATTTTAACATTACTTCCCTACTCCTATATTCAATGCTCTGATTTATAAAGGCCAGCACACCAAAGGCTTTCTTTACCACCCTATCTACATGCGATTCCACCTTCAGGGAACTATGCACAGTTATTCCTAGATCCCTCTGTTCCACAGCATTCCTCAATTCCCTACCATTTACCATGTACGTCCTATTTATAATCATAGAATCATAGAAAATAGGTGCAGGAGTAGGCCATTCGGCCCTTCGAGCCTGCACCGTCATTCAATATGATCATGGCTGATCATCCAACACAGTATCCTGTACCTGCCTTCTCTCCATACCCCCTGATCACTTTAGCCACAAGGGCCAAATCTAACTCCCGCTTAAATATAGCCAATGAACTGGTCTCAACTACCTTCTGTGGCAGAGAATTCCACAGACTCACCACTCTCTGTGTGAAAAAAGATCTTCTCATCTCGGTCCTAAAAGATTTCCCCCTTATCCTTAAACTGTGACCCCTTGTTCTGGAGTTCCCCAACATCGGGAACAATCTTCCTGCATCTAGCCTGTCCAACCCCTTAAGAATTTTGTAAGTCTCTATAAGATCCCCCCTGAATCTCCTAAATTCCAGCGAGTACAAGCCAAGTCTATCCAGTCTTTCTTCATATGGAAGTGCTGCCATCCCAGGAATCAGTCTGGTGAACCTTCTCTGTACTCCCTCTATCACAAGAATGTCTTTCCTCAGATTAGGAGATCAAAACTGTACGGAATACTCCTGGTGTGGCCTCACCAAGACCCTGTACAACTACAGTAGAACCTCCCTGCTCTTCTACTCAAATCCTTTTTGCTATGAATGCCAACATACCATTCGCTTTCTTCACAGCCTGCTGCACCTGCATGCCTGCTTTCAATGACTGGTGTACCATGACACCCAGGTCTCGTTGCATCTCCCCTTTTCCTAATCGGCCACCATTCAGATAATAATCTATCCTCCTGTTTTTGCCGCCAAAGTGGATAACCTCAGATATATCCACATTATACTGCATCTGCCATGCATTTGCACACTCACCCAACCTATCCAAGTCACCTAGCAGTCTCCTAGCATCCTCCTCACAGCTAACACTGCCCCCCAGCTTCGTGTCATCCGCAAACTTGGAGATGTTGCATTTAATTCCCTAATCCAGATCATTAATATATATTGTAAGTTGCTGGGGTCCCAGCACTGAGCCTTGCGGTACCCCACTAGTCAATCAGATAATAGTCTACTTTCCTGTTTTTGCCACCAAACTGGATAACCTCACAGTTATCCACATAGATAGGTATAAGCGACTGGGATATTGCAGCCATGACTGAAACCTGGTTAGGATGGGGCAGGACTGGGGTAAGGTCAACTTTGAGGATTTGCGAAAAGGTCCCGCTCAAGTTGATTGGAGCAGGTTATTTGAGGGGAAAGGAACATCGGCCAAGCGGGATATTTTTAGAAGTGTGCAGACAAAAGCTTAGGATATGTCCATCCCCATTCGATTGAAGGGCAAAGAAGGAAAACGTAAGGAAGCTTGGCTGATGAGGGAAGTTGGTGCATTGGTCAAAAACAAGAAGGATGCATGGGACAGGTGCAGGCAGCTGGGATCAAGTGCATCCAAGAGGAGTTGCGGGAGCTATGGAGTAACCTGAAAAAGGAGGTCAAAAGGGCAAAATGGCCCAGGAGATAGCTCTGGCGAGTAGCATGAAGGACAATCCCAAAAGATTGTATAAATACACCAGACTAAGTGGGACACATTGGGTCCCATGTTCACACGGGAGAGATGGTCCCCCAATGCAATATTCCACCTCTTCACCAATTCCCACATTGGTGGGCAGTGGGGGGGGGGGGGGGGGGGGGGCAGGGGGTTGCTTTCTGGAGCACTAGTATTGGTGTTGTGGGCTGAAGGGACTGGTTTCGAGAGGGCTAGGGCTAGTATGGACATTGTGGGTCGAATGGATTCTTGGGCTGGCAGCTCAGTCACTGAGGTCTGGTGGGCTGACAGCTCAGTCACTCAGGGCTGGTGGGCTGGCAGATCAGTCAATCAGGGCTGGTGGGTTGGCAGTTCAGTCACTCAGGGCTGGTGGGCTGGCAGCTCAGTCACTCAGGGCTGGTGGGCTGCCAGATCATTCACTCAGGGCTGGTGGGCTGTCAGTTCACTTATGGCTATTCTTTGAAATTCCATTTCAAGCAGAGTGCAGGGCACCAAATTCAATTTCATAGCATTTCAAGCAGAGTGCAGGCCACCAAATACAGTTTCATAGCATTTCAAGCAGAGTGCTGGCCACCAAATTCAGTTGCACAGCATTTCGAGCAGAGTGCAGGCCACCAAATTCAGTTTCATAGGATTTCAAGCAGACTGCTGGCCACCAAATACAATTTCATAGCATTTCAAGCAGAGTGCAGGCCAACAATTTGCCAAACAACTCATTACTTTGTCATTAAGAGCTAACAAATCATTTATTGCAAGTACATTGCAAACTCACTGTTCAGTTGATTCACAGCTTAGAATCACAGTTGTGGACTCTCCCTCACGATCTTCCAGAGTGACTGACTCATGTCCAGGCATCTGGGTTCTTTTAGTCCTGCCCCTCCGGATCACCATGGTGATTGATAGGCCAGAGGACCAATCAGCTGATCTCAAGATTCTTTAAACAATCATAACTTTTTTATTTTTAGTTGATTGGAAAAATGCTTGGGGCTGACTCAGGGGAGGAGGACTGTGAGCAGGCTGGCCAAAAATCATAGCGATATATGGTAGCGTTTTTTCTAAAGTCAATGTACAGCGCATACAGGAAGTCGTCAAGATGAGATTTTTAGTTATATAGATAACGGGGAAAAGGGTAACTATATAGAGAGTGGGTCCTCTCAGGAATCAAATTAGTCACCTCTGTGTGGAGCCACAGAAGATGGGCAAGGTCTTTAATGAGTATTTCTCCTCTATATTTACCGAGGAGAAAGACAGTAGGACGGAGGAACTTGGGGCAGTCAATGGAAGTGTCTTGAGAGCAGTCAGTGTTACCGTCAAAGAAGTACTGAAGGCACTATTGTGTATATAGGTAGACAAATCTCCAGGGGCTGATCAGATATATCCGAGGACATTGTGGGAAACTAGAGAGGAAATTGCGGGAAACTTGGGTGAAATTTACGAGTCGTTCATAAAAACATGAGCAGTGCCAGAAAACTGGAGGGTGGTAATATGTTGTACCTCTTTTCAAGAAGGGCTGCAGGGAAAATACTGTGACTATAGGCCAGTGAGCTTAACATCTGTAGTTGGAAGGTTACTAAAGAGTATTCTGAGGGATAGGTTATACAGACATTTGGATTGGCAAGGGCTGATTAGGGATAGTCTGCATGGTTTTGTACATGGGAGGTCATGTATCACAAATCTGATTGATATTTTTGAAGACATGACCAAGAAGGTCAATGAGGGCAGACCTGTAGATGCTCTGTACATGGA
Organism: Okamejei kenojei; assembly: GCA_035221665.1. Lineage (NCBI taxonomy): Eukaryota > Metazoa > Chordata > Chondrichthyes > Rajiformes > Rajidae > Okamejei > Okamejei kenojei. The sequence continues at coordinate 98,798,623 of CM069131.1, forward strand.
TTTCAGTCAAGCATTCGACAAGGTTCCGCATGGTAGACTGCTCAAGAAGGATAGATTACATGGGATCTAAGGAGAGATAGCTGAATAGATAGCAATTTGGCTTAATGGAAAGCAGCAGAGGGTAATGGTGGAAGATTGCTTCTTGGACTGGAGGCCGGTGATTAGTGGTGTGCCTCAGGGTTCGGTGCTGGGCCCGTTACTGTTTGTCATCTACATAAATGATTTGGATGAGAAAATACAGGGCAAGATTAGCAAGTTTGCTGATGATATAAATGTGAGTGGTTTTGCAGATGGTTGTGAAAGTTTGCAGCAGGATCTGGATCGATTGGCCATGTGGGCGGAGGAATTGTTGATGGAATTTAACACAGAGAAATGTGAGGGGTTGCATTTTGGTCGCTCCACATCAGAGTATAAAAAGTTGAGAAGAGCAGCAAGCATATATATGCATATAATTAAATATATATATTATTATTGCAAAAAACACAATTTCAACATTTTTATATGAATCATTACACTAGAGATCAACTATTGCATAACTAGATCAACCAGAAAATATGCTCTTCTCTGCAAATTGACTCAATTAGAGATGTGCAAGTTTCAAAGCTGTGGTACTTAAATGCCAAATTACTAATGAGATAAAAAATATTGTTCAGTTCATGTAACCTACACTTGGAGTTCCCAACCATAGAATAATCTATGATAGCTTGCAAGTTTGCTGATGATACAAAAGTGAATGGTTTTGCAGATAGTTAAGATGGTTGTGAAAGATTGCAGCAGGATCTGGATCGATTGGCCACGTGGGCTATGGAATGGTTGATGGAATTAAAAACAGAGAAGTGTAAGGTGTTGTAATTTGGGACGTCTAACAAGGGGAGGACCTACAAAGTAAATGGCAGGCTCTGGGTAGTGTTGTAGAGCAGAGGGATCTATGAGTACAGGTATAGATTTAAGAGAGAGTTAGATAGAGCTCTAGGGGTTAGTGGAGTCAAGGGATATGGGGAGAAGGCAGGCATGGGTTATTGATAGGGGACGATCAGCCATGATCATAATGAATGGCGGTGCCAGCTCGAAGGGACGAATGGCCGAATGGCCTCCTCCTGCACTTATTTTCTGTGTTTCTATGTTTCTATGCATGGTTTATTGAAGGTTGAGGCAGGTAAATAAGGTGATTAAAGGCTTTTGGCACGTTGGTCTTCATCAATCAGAGTATTGAGTATGGAAGTTGGGAGGTCATGTTGCAGTTGTATAAGACATTGGTGAGACCACATTTAGAATATTGTGTTCATTTCTGGGCACCATGTTCTAGGAAAGACTAGACTAAGTGGGACCCATTGGGTCCTAGCATCACACGGGAGGGCTGGTCACCTAATGCAATATTCCACCTCTCCACCAATTCCAATATTGCTGGCCAGTGGGGGGAGGGGGGGGGGCTTTCTGTCGCACTAGTATGGGTGTTGTGGGCTGAAGGGACTGGTTTCCAGCTGGCAGCTCAGTCACTGAGGCCAGGCAGCTCAGTCACTTGGACCTGGCAGGTTGGCAGCTGAGAAACTGCCAGAAATTCCGCCCAAAACAGGTGACTCAGTGTGAGAGAGGTGGGGGATAGGATGGACTGAATGGATTATTGGGCTGGCACTTCAGTAACTTACAGCTGGTGGGCTGGCAGTTCACTTACTCATGGCTGATGGGCTGGCAGTGCAGTCACTCATGGCAAGTGGGCTGGCAGTTCAGTCACTGACAGCTGGTGGGCTTAAAGTTCACTTACTCATGGCTGGTGGGCTGGCAGTGCAGTCACATACGGCTGGTGGGCTGGCAGTTCTGTCACTCACAGCTGATGGGCTGGCAGTGTCCTTAAAAAAAAAATCGCAAACCATACATGGGTTTTGAATTACATTTTACTCAGATGCAAGCCAAGGAATGGCATAATTGTTAGCTGTTAATTGGACATAATCAACCTCAGCAAATTGACAATATCCTATTGAAAGGGAGTGGGTGTTTAAGCTGTCAGGACATTTTATTATTTGCCAAAATATACATCTCTATACCATAATGATAGAAAACTTACTTTTCCACACACCACTTGTAAGTCTGGAGATTTTTTAAATGATAAATTTAGCTTCAGAAGTGTTTTCTTTTTTAATGTAAAAACCAACTTCGGAACATGGGCGATTTAAAAATTTTACAGCCTGATTTACCACTTCTGAAACTTTATAGATACCAAAGGTATCAAGAAAAAACACAAATAATGCCTTCCTGTTGATGAAATGCAGTGAGCAAACGCGATAATTCCCAATATTTTCAATCTCGATATCTGCACGGCCAATGTTCGCCAAGCACTTTAGCTGCTGTTTTCCCTTCAGCTTTCGCTTCTCTTTACATTCATTTCTCTTCACTTTTGGAATTCTGAAGTAGGATAAATGTCTCTCACGGTTACCCTGACTTTCACAATTATTTAAAGCGCAAAAATTCACCATTTTGGCGGTTTTTTAACAGGTCGGAAAGTATGCATTTCGTGTATTAACAACATATACTGGAAGCTGCAATATCCTCCAGATGGATTGAGCGGTTCCATTTCTCAAGCCCTTTCACCCAGAGACCTTACGTGCAACCCCTATATACACTCACACACACAGACTCTTAGACACACGCTCACACACAGACTCACTACTCACACACAGCCAATACTAAAATGGCAAGTAACTTCAGAACGTGTGAACATACAGTGTGTAAACCAAATGACTCAAACATTTAAAGCCTCCTGTCAAGGCTGCAGCTGAAGCAAAAACGTGCTTTAAATACTCACACACAGACACACAGTCACAGATGAGCACCAATTTTGCAACTAAGCATAGTCCTGATCATTCATGCTTTATCCACGTAAACAAGCAAGACTTTCACATTTTCTCGCTTTGCAAGCCAACAAAACACATTTTCTGAAAGCCAAAAAACAAGCAACAAATACATTTTCTTAAACCACATCCTACCGTGGAGTAGACGTGTGTTCAGTGTTATTCGCAGCTCAGAGAGACGTGACCCTCTCGCTTCCTCAGTCTGGCAGAGACTGAGTGAGCCACGACACTTTTGGGTTTTATAGTCCCTCCCCCCTGTTGCCAGCGGGGGCAGCAGAGCGAAAAAATGTTTAAACATTTATATCAAACATTAAACATTAAATATTAATATCTCTCTGATTTTTCATCGATGGGAAAAATCCTCTGGTCTAGTCTGGTGGAGGGGGGCTCTAACAAAGTGGCGGCGTTCTCTCGGAAATCACAAAACAGTAAGTCAAAAGTGGTTCAAGGTCTTAGTTTTAGTAATATAGATATTGTCAAGCTTGAAAGGGTTCAGAAAAGATTTTCGAGGATGTTGCCAGGACCAGAGGGTGTGAGTTATAGGGAGGGGTTGAGAAGGCTGGGCAAAATCATGAGAGGAATAGATAGGGTAGATGCACAGTCTCTTGCCCAGAGTAAGGGCATCGAGGACCAGAGGACAGGTTCAAGGTTAAGGGGAAAAGATTTAATAGGAATCCGAGGGGTAACTTTTTCATAGAAAGGGTGGTGGGTGTATGGAACAAGCTGCTAGAGGAGGTAATTGATGCTGGGACTATCCCTTCATAAATTAGGAAACAGTCAGGTAAATAGATAGGACCTGTTTGGATGGATATGGACCAAATGTAAGCAAGTGGGACTAGTGTAGCGGGGACATTTTTGGCCAGTATGGGGAATTGGTCCGAATGGCCTGTTTCCACACTGTATCACATCTGATAGGATGAAACAAAATATGTTAAATTGGGTAGTAGGAACAGCAATTAAAATCTTTTTTTTTCTGTACAATGTGATATTAGTAGCAAGGCTGTAGAACACATCCAGAAAGCCAAATTATACCTGCAGAAAAATAAAACCTGACACAAAATGATAACAGGCTGTTCTGGTCCATAAATAAGAGTGAGTTATTTGATGTTGCAGAATTTTCTATTAAATTGTGCAGGATGCAACATGCCCATACGGAAGTTGAGATGTTATTCCTTGAACACTGCTTTGGGCTTCATTAAGGCATTGCAAGAAGCCATTTATGGAGAGGTCAGTGCTGGAGCTATGTGGGCAATTAAAGTGGCTGTGGCACTCCTGAAAATCTTCCGAGGGTCCTTCCTTTTCTCTCTGTCTCCAAGGAATGAGCTAGCCACAAACACGAGACACAGTAATCCTCCAAACTGTGTTTGGTTTCTCCAGTGCAGAAGAACCACATTGTGAACTAAATTGGAAGATTACTGCTTGGGCCCCTGGATGGTGAGAGGGGAAGAGAGGTAAGGACAGGTATGAAATGAATGATACCTTCCAAATGTTGAAAGTGGAGGGGAACACGTTTTTGGTAGTGGAATCATGGAATCTTGTTGGAGCAGGCAGCAATTCCATAGAATGATCTGTTGAATGGAGAGGCTGGAGGAGGAAAGATGAGCAGAGGAACCCTATTATTGCTCTGTCCATGAGAGGAGGAAGTGAGAACAGTGTAGAATGGATATTTCCAAGAATCAGAATCAGAATCAGAATCACACTTTATTCGACAAGTATGTTTACAAGATACAAGATACATTTATTACAAGATACAAGATACATTGATTTGTCACATGTACCAATTGATACAGTGAAATGTGTGGTAGCCATATGAATAATAAATAGCACAGAACATGATAGTTTTTTAAAAGAGACATCCCCACACAGTGGGTTCAAGGTTTCCCACTGTGATGGAAGGCTCCAAAATTCAGTCATCTTCCTCTGTTTTCCTGACGTGGTCGGGGGGCGCCTGAACCCCCGTTGTCACCGCTACAGGTGGCCTGATGTTCAGGCCCACTGGCCTGGGTGATGGAAGTCCGACGTCGGGACTGGTGGATATCTTCAGTGGCTTGGACATCCGAATCGGCCAGTTCCTACCAGAGTCCGCGGCTCCCGAAGTTCACAGGCCGGGCTGGGCGGAGATTCAATGCTGGCACCCTCGGCAAAGGGTCCCAGGTCTTTGCGATGTTGAAGACAGTGCTGGCCGTGCTGGAAGATCTTCAAACCACAGTTCCGATGTTGAAGCAGCAGACCCAACACTCCAGAGCTTCAACGGTGATCCAGGTAAGGCACATACAAGGAACATACGAGGAATTTCATTGGCTAGGTCAGTCATACAATTAAAAGTAACAGATCACTCAAAAACACATTTTAACATGAACATCTACCGCAGTGACTCCTACACATTCCTCACTGTGATAGAAGGCAAAATAAAGTTCGTCCCTTCCTTTAGTTCTTCCTCGGTCGGGGGCCTCGACCCCTCCGTTGACGGGATGATCTTGACTCCCGTAGCTGGCGGCATTCGGGCCCTCCGCGTTGAGGTGATCAGCTCCCGCGTCAGGGGGATGTCAGCTCCCCGCGTAGAACGATCGAACCTCACGTCAGGGCTGGTCGAACCATCTGCGATGTTGGACCTCCCGACTCAGCCTCTCCTGACTGTGAGCTTGATGGTAAGTCCACAGGCTACGGTGGGAGCGTTCCTAGGCAAGGGATCAGCTCCGATGTTAAGTCCGTGCCCCGTGGTGGGGCTCACGACAGTCCGAGGAGGCTTCCAGCTCCATCGATGGAAGGCCGCAGAGCGCGCCGGGGAATGTGATCCGAAAATTAATCACATCTCCGGCAAGGTAAGAACCTGAAGAAAAAAAAGTTTCCCCTGATCCCCTCCCCCCTCCCCCACATAAAACAAACCGAAGAACATTAAAACAAACTTTTAACACACTAAAATATAACAAAAATAATGGGAAAACAAACAGCCTGCCGGCAGAGCAGCCAACGCCCCGCGCCTCTGAAGTAATCATGTTATAAAATAAGCACATAACCCCTCAATTTATTTGCCCTTGAAAAGGTGGTGGTTAAATGCCTTCATGAACCCCTACAGGCTTTCTGGTTAAGGTCCCACAGTGTTGTTGCGAGATTTAAAATGAAGGGTTGTGATATATTTTCAAGAGTAGGCTGGTATGGGCTTGGAGTGGAATCTGCAGGTGGTAATGTTCCCATCTCCCTGCTGCCCTTTCCTTCATTGTAGTGGAGATCATGGATTAAGGAAGCGCTGTCAGAGTAGCCCAGACAAATAACCTCAGTGCATTTTATAGATAAGACACAATGTAGATGCTATGTAGTTGTGGTGGGAATGGTTGACAGGAGGTCAATCAATTGAGCTGATTTGTCTAGGATGGTGCTAAACCTCTTGAGAGTTGTTCGCACAGCATTCATCCAGGAACATTTGAGTATTCCACCATGCTTCTGACATATTATAGGAAGTAGCAAGACTCTTACTTGCTCAAGGCCATGGTATTTGGGATTTATGTGGCTGTTCTGATTGAGACTTGGTCAATGGAAACCCAATGGAATTTTGTTGGGGTGAACTTTAAGAATGGTAATGACATTGTAGAAAATACTTAGGCATGATATGGAATTCAATATTTTCTCTCATGCAGTATTTAAGAGAAATTGGAATGGAAGGAGACAAATTTAAGAGGAGGCACAAGGGACTCCAGTTGCTGGAATCTAGAGTTAAATAAAACTCAAGCTGCATGAGGAACTCAGTGCACTGAACAGCATCATATAACCATATAACCATATAACAATTACAGCACGGAGACAGGCCCTCTCGGCCCTTCCAGTCCGTGCCGACCATTTGTTTTCCCCTAGTCCCATCTACCTGCACTCAGACCATACCCCTCCATTCCCTTCACGTCCATATACCTATCCACTTTACTTTTAAATGTTAAAATCGATCCTGCCTCCACCACCTCTGCTGGAAGCTCATTCCACACAGCCACCACCCTCTGAGTAAAGAAGTTCCCCCTCACGTTACCCCTAAACTTCTGTCCCTTAATTCTCATGTCATGCCCTCTTGTTTGAATCTTCCCTACCCTCAATGGGAAAAGCTTATCCACGTCAACTCTGTCTATCCCTTTCATCATTTTAAAGACCTCAATCAAGTCCCCCCTTAACCTTCTGCGCTCCAAAGAATAAAGACCTAACTTGTTCAACCTTTCTCTGTAACATAGTTGCTGGAACCCTGGCAACATTCTAGTAAATCTCCTCTGTACTCTCTCTATTTTGTTGACATCCTTCCTATAACTAGGCGACCAAAATTGTACACCATACTCCAGAATTGGTCTTACCAATGCCTTGTACAATTTTAACATTACTTCCCTACTCCTATATTCAATGCTCTGATTTATAAAGGCCAGCACACCAAAGGCTTTCTTTACCACCCTATCTACATGCGATTCCACCTTCAGGGAACTATGCACAGTTATTCCTAGATCCCTCTGTTCCACAGCATTCCTCAATTCCCTACCATTTATCATGTACGTCCTATTTTGATTTGTCCTGCCAAGATGTAGCACTTCACACTTATCAGCATTAAACTCCATCTGCCATCTTTCAGCCCACTTTTCCAAATGGCCCAAATCTCTCTGTAGACTTTGAGAATCTACTTCATTATCCACAATACCACCTATCTTAGTATCATCTGCATACTTACTTATCCAATTTTCCACCCCATCATCCAGATCATTGATGTACATGACAAACAACAGTGGGCAGCATCAGGTCAACAATTTTCTTTCCTCCCAAGGAATTTATGAATGAGGTTGTAAAATAATAAAATCTAAAATGTTTTAGAACAAGCAAGCTGGACTATCAAGAAAATATACAATTTTTGGTATGCAGAAAACTGTTGCATAGTGTTAGTTTGGTCTTTTTGTCATTTGTCAACTGAATGCATTTAGGAGGCAGAGGACGAGTATTTTTAGAGCTACTGCCTAGGGATGACTCTCTTCAAGTGTTTGTGAGTTCAAGAGTAAGTATGATATATATACAAAAACACTGGAAAAGTTAGAGAGCGGAAAGGCTATTTGATCTCTCCCTCCAGTACATTAACTTTCTAATCTTGCCATTCAATAGCATGTGGAGAAAGTAGACCTCATGACATTCAGGCTAATGGGAACAATGTCTTTTTAGCTAACACTTTCACTCGCCTGCTGGTGAAATTATTCTGCACTGTAATCAGTTAGGTTTTACCAGCAGGAAGGCAAATCATGAAAGCACAGAATCACTTTTAAACTGAAATTCAATATTGGACTGATTTGGACTAAAATAAATGGAAACCGTTTACCTTTCCCTGTAGATTATAAAATGAGGTGTATTGATTAGTTCCCTGCGGCACTGCCATTTGTTTCACAGCGGCATATCTTTTAGTCAATTTCTACAATTTCCTTTCTATTAAGACCATGAATATTTTCATTATCTGGCTTTCTAGACTATGACCATTGGCTTTTCAAATCAAGACAAACTTCTTACAATCTTTAAACAATGTGCTCACCCAGTCAAACCAGAATGCAGCAGGAAGAGCTTATATTTTAGTCAGACTTTCATCAACTCTGGACATGCCAGTTTGAACATGGTCAAGTTCCAACAAGGGATAAGTTTGTTAATTTTATAATGGTGGTCTGGACGTGGCAAATATTTCCCCAGCTCTTGCATAAAACATTGAACAGTACAACACAGGATCAGGCCCTTCAGGGTGGTGAGTGGCCTCCCTGATGCCAAGGTTCAGGTCTCCGAACAGTTGCAGAAGATTTCCAAGAGGGAGGGTTAACAGCCGGAAATAGTTGTGCACATTGGTACAAATGATATGGGTAGGAAAATGGATCAGGTTCTGTGAAGGGAATATATGGAATTAGGCAGAAGATTAAAAAGCAGGACTCTTCTTCAGAAATATCACCCGTTCCTTCTCTCCAGATATGGTGCCTGTCCCGCAGAGTTACTCCAACATTTTGAGTCTATCTTTGGTTTAAACTAGAATCTGCAGTTCCTTCTTACACAAGGTACTCAGCAGGATATAGATCAGTTATAGAAATGGTGGAGAAATGGCAGATGGAGTTTAATCCAAGCAAGTCTGAGGTGCTATACTTTGGGAGATCAAATGTAAAAGGAAAATATACAATCAATGGCATGACGCATAACGGCATTGATGTTCAGAGCGATCTTGGGTTCCAAATCCATAACTTCTTGAAAGTGGCAACACAAGTAGATAGAGTGGTAAAGAGGGGACATAATATACTTGCTTCCATAGGTTAAAGCATTGAGTCAGGAAGTTATGATGCAGGTTTATAGGAGTTTGTTTAGGCCACATTTGTGTATTGTGTGTAGTCTGGTCAGCCCATAACAGGAGGTATGTGGAGGTTTTGGAAATGGTGTGGAGAAAGTTTACCAGAATGATGCCTGGATTAATAGTAAGATTAAACGAGAATTTACCAAGTTTGAAGTTTGATCGTTATTTTATGAGGAGTAACGGAGGGATTACGTGAAGAAGCCCCGCCTGGCGCATGATCGGCATACTTCAAAGCAGCGGCATGAAAAACACAGAACAAAATAGCCGGTGTAAGATAGAAAGGCTCAATATAGATTAGAACTACCAGATGATCATTTATTTTATGAGGGTTGGGAGTGGAGGGCACGTAATCCCTCATCGTTACTCCTCATAAAATAACGATCAAACTTCAAACTTGGTAAGTTCTCGTTTAATCTTACTATTTTACTTCGGAGTCACGTGAGTGACTACGTGAAGATTTTGTAGCTCTGTGTTTTTTATGTCGTAGATTCATTCCATACGACACTCTGGCTCAGTCAACACAGTAGTGAGTAAATAATGAATCTTTGAAACATTGCTTCAGTTTATGTAATAAGTCTTTTCATTATAAAAGAATGAAAATAATAACCCTTCTATCGTAAGGGAAATTTATAAGCAAAGATATAAATTTTAAATCTTAAATTTTATAAGATATAAATTTATAAATTTATATAAAGATATAAATTTTAAAGATATCAATTGATAATATAAATTGATAATATAAAACAAAGCAACAATCAAAGAGAACCCAACACTGCGTGGCCAACCCTGACACCGTGAGACTGGTTCCTCATAGTTTGAAAATTTATTTTACATCCTCCTACGGCCTCTAATTATTGATCGAGCGGCCCATCCTGTGCCTTTACCGTGGATGTATCTACCTCCCTAGTGGAGTGATTTTTCACATCTCAATGTCTACTCCTGCTGAGTCCCAAACCTGTTTTAACCATCTAGAATGTAACTATCTGGAAACATCAGTTTGTACTGATACTTTATGTGGTTTTTGTGTGTAATAAGTAGCGCTGTCTCACCACCATGGAGACTCTTCCCTACTTAACCATATAACAACCATATAACCATATAACAATTACAGCACGGAAACAGGCCCTCTCGGCCCATCCAGTCCGTGCCGACCATTTGTTTTCCCCTAGTCCCATCTACCTGCACTCAGACCATACCCCTCCATTCCCTTCACGTCCATATACCTATCCACTTTACTCTTAAATGTTAAAATCGATCCTGCCTCCACCACTTCTGCTGGAAGCTGATTCCACATAGCCACCACCCTCTGAGTAAAGAAGTTCCCCCTCACGTTACCCCGAAACCTCTGTCCCTTAATTCTCATGTCATGCCCTCTTGTTTGAAACTTCCCTACCCTCAACGGGAAAAAAACGTATCCACGTCAACTCTGTCTATCCCTTTCATCATTTTAAAGACCTCAATCAAGTCCCCCCTTAACCTTCTGCGCTCCAAAGAATAAAGACCTAACTTGTTCAACCTTTCTCTGTAACATAGTTGCTGGAACCCTGGCACCATTCTAGTAAATCTCCTCTGTACTCTCTCTATTTTGTTGACATCCTTCCCATAACTAGGCGACCAAAATTGTACACCATACTCCAGAATTGGTCTTACCAATGCCTTGTACAATTTTAACATTACTTCCCTACTCCTATATTCAATGCTCTGATTTATAAAGGCCAGCACACCAAAGGCTTTCTTTACCACCCTATCTACATGCGATTCCACCTTCAGGGAACTATGCACAGTTATTCCTAGATCCCTCTGTTCCACAGCATTCCTCAATTCCCTACCATTTACCATGTAAATATTGTCAACATATGTCATGTCAACATATTGAGTCAATGCTTCACCACAAACAATTTTTTGGTCGACAGGATATGCTTTAAATTTTACCCTGGTTCCAGCTCCTCCTGGTCTGCTTTGTTTGGTAAAGTCATAAACATATAAGCCAATGTTATCTGTAGCCACATGCATACAATCTAACGTAACATTTGCAACGTTTGCACTCTTAATGCTGATACTAAAGCCATGAGCCTTATTACTTCAAATGTTAACTTTCAACACAGTGATAGAATTGGAGCCCATTGCCTAAGCAAAGTAAGAACTATGCTGACCTCCCAACTTTTGTATTTCTACTTTGGGCAGATTTTATATATTCCTTTTCATATCCGGATATTAACGGATGAGCCCCGATAGATTCTTGGTCAGCAATTTGTCCTAAATAGGACGATAAAGCACTATGAGCCCTATTAATGGCCCTATCACTTAGGTGCTGATAAAATGCAATCCAACAAGGAACACCAATATATCTGATATGTTAGCAGTATGATAAAATAACTTTGACTGTCTACCAACGACTTCCAATTTCTTTATATAAACAAAATATTGTTTTAAAATGCTATTTCTCCAAGCAGCAGTTATAACATTCATGGTCTTATCCGACAGTCCAAGCTCTTGTAATGGTCTGGTCAGAACCTGCAGATTAACAAATTCATATGATCATGCCATGGATGAATTTCTGCAACAAATTACTGCAGCTAGGAATCATCATAAATGGTTCAATAATCATTCTAAACATCAATGCGAACCATGACTGTGTCCGGTTTGGGCCACCAAACCGCCCGTGGCAGAGTCTTCCTATATTTTCATCAGACATTGCCTAATCAGACAGAATGGGGAACATAAAAAACATACTCCCCCCCCCCAATGTAGCGAGAATGCATTCACCGCTACTGCTCCTAGGTTGGGTTCCCATGAGACGTATTTGGGCAATTAGTGATTTAATTTAGACACAAACAGATCAATGTCAGGTAATCCATACCACTGACAATGTTTTTCAAACTTGTGGATTTAATATCCATTCTGTATTGTCTTTAATATTTTTTCCCCGATCTGTTGTCTGCCACAATATTGACTCTCCCTTAGAGATAGATAGCTGAAATCAAATATTCTTAATGATACCCAGATAATCACATGATAATGATCTTACTCGACCCATGTGATTGATATATGCCACAACTGTGGTATTCTCTACTTGATTAGACATGCAAGTCTTTCATAGTAGAACAATAAACTTTTAATCCATTAAAGCTCCTAACACTCCAAATAATTAATACCAAATGCTTGGAGAAATATGTTTTCTTGGACAATCCATTTGCCACCCCCTGGTGTTATTGTCCGTAGCCCCCTAGATAAGGGACGTATCAGATATTAACCTGATAACAGATATTACACTTATCTTAGCCCAAAAACACCAGAAGCTATCCACCATCCGAGAGTACTTGCTTCAGTTTGCAATGACTGCTGGCTGCTGGGCTAATATGTTTTTAAGCAGCTTGTGGAACATTCTCAATCCACCACTGTAATTCTGATAAAGCGTCCTTTGGCAATTGCATAGGCCTGTCAAAATTTGACCTGCACACTCTAATGCTTGTGTTTTTTCCCTTTGGAGCTTTTTTGGTAATGCAGTGACCAACTCTACTGCTGAATTTTGTTACTAATTTACCTAAGCTCCTTCTCGGATGGAGGGATAAGGCTTGTCAACAAGGCAATGACACACATTTGTAATATTGACACTTTGTCTCTTGATAAATTTTTACCGAACATGGTACTGAATCACTCACAAACCCCAAATAGTAAATTGTTTGGTGATGGCTAAAGGTTAGATTTTGTTGAATGGGTCAGGACTCTAGCCTCTCAACAGGCTTGTAATTCCTGCACTAATTTTTTCAGCTGACTCCTGATCAGCATTGCCAATTAAAATTTGTCATCAAGATAAACCATGACCATGTGTCCTTATCAGTGCAAGTGCTGGTTTCAATAATTGTGTGAACAGCCTAGAAACTGAGTTCAATCCATTAGATAATGCCCTAACTTGCAACAGCTGACCCATCTAATTAATTTTCAAGTACCTGTGAACATGATAATTGGTACTAAAACATATGCATCCTCCAAGTTTTATAGTAACAAATTAACAACTTGTTGATAACAACAGTCTTGCAGTGTTGAAGGTGTCAATTTTGAAAAATGTTTTATACTGGACAAATGTATTAAAGTGTGTGATGTCTAGAATGACTCTACAAACATCATCTTTCTACTGCCTGGGGAAATTATTTGATACAAATTGTTGAAGATCCTTACTGCGTTTTTTTCCCCATTACACTTTCCCTAAGTAAATTTCTTACCTCTTCTTTATTTGAGATATTTCAAGTGCAGAACCTAAAATAAGATTAGGTTTATTCTGTACAGGTGGATCAACTCTTTCTACAAATTTTATTGTAGATCCTTACACAGTATCTAATATAAACCAATCAGCTGTTAGGCAATATGATTTATCATAACACACCTGTAATCTACCAATTGGAGGTTCATCAAAAGCAACCTCTGTGATAAAATCAAGTTTTGTACCTCTCCAAATGCACGTGATGGCCTTCTTTCCCCAACTACATGGGTTTACATAAGGCTGTGCTGGATGAAAACTTCCTTACCATACTCCTGCCTCTGTTTGATCCCATATCAACTCTTCGCATTGGACCACAATTTTGCAAATGTTTTATGAGACTGACAGTCTTTGCTTCTTTATCAATGTCTGTGATTTGTTTTAAGCAGATTTACTCCGTAAATAATCAGGAGTTTGAACATAGCTTGATCTGTATTGACCTGCAAATCTAAAGAGCAAAATGGTCCCAATGGCAATTATCTCTGATACCATTGAGCTCAACATATGAGCTCTAAAACAATGCCAACTTGTCTTTTAAAAATTTTTAGGCCATTGCACAATCTTTCACTTGCTTCCCACAAGCAGTGATGCCACGCACAAACTTGACATTTCTTTAAAATCGTATTCCTTGTGCCTCCGTATAATTGAAGTCATGGGTACCTTAATCAGATTCACTGTTGGCCCCTAGTAAAGCAAGTGTTTTTATATATAAATCTGCTGTTTCAACCAATAACAACCTCCTGAAGCTGGTGAGAAACCAATTCATGTTGGCCACCATGGTTACCTTCCATGGCCTCACCGCTTCCTTAAGGTATCATTCTTTGTACCCCTAAAGTACACCTGGATTTATACTTGTGCTGTGGTGGGCACTTATGACCAGCCATAACTTTCAGGGTCAGTTTTTTTACTGCCCTGGTACTTCTGAGACTTGCTCAAGGAGACTACCTACAGCCCAAACTGAGGTTCACAGTCCCACAGTGGTAAAAGCACCATATACTTGTATATGGAAACCCCTCAGGGCCTGCCTGGGAATATTCTGGGTTTTTTAAGACCCTTGGTTGAAATTTAATCTGGAGTATTTCTCCATTTAATTTATTCTGAGCCATAAGGCTTTCTTGTCTGGAGGCCTTTTCTTATTAGAATCATCTAAAACCACGGCCTCTCAGACTTCTTTATTTTCCTCCTCACTGGAGATTCTTCCCGTGGCTTAAGTTTGTGGAGTGACTAAATGCTCCCTACGGTTGATTTTAACGGCCACCGGTATCGGAACCGGCTCTGCACTAATCTCCCGTCCGACTCGCTGAGCTTTTACTCGGGGACGCATTTTAACCTCCGTTTTTCCACCGGAGTATTTTTCTTTTTCTTTTCAACTCCTGCTGGCTCTGCACGCCAGCACCGCGGAGTTTGAAACACGCCCTGTGAATAATTCAATGCACTTACCTGCGGGCCTGTTCCTTACCGCTGGTGGAGCTGCGCTCTGCAGCTCTTTGCCTACCGACAGCGTCGACGTAATGCCAATCATGCGCCAGGCGGGGCTTCTTCACGTAGTCACTCACGTGACTCCGAAGTAAAATGGATATTAGCTACAGGGAAAGGTCAGACAGAGGTTCTCTGGAAACTAGGGTTTGCGGGGAGACCTGATAGAAGTATATACAATTATAAAACACCCTATCTGGGTATAAAATGATACCGTATCTATGCATATATAAAATGAGGTGTATTGATTAGTTGCCTGCGGAACTGCCATTTGTTTCACAGTGGCATATCTTTTATCCCTTTGTGGGAACTTGACCATGTTCAAACTGGCATGTCCAGAGTTCATGAGTCTGAATAAAATGTAAGGTGTATAATACACCTCATTTTACTCAGGCTTAGATATGGTGGACAGCCAGTACCATTTTCATAGGATGGAAAAATCAAATATTTGCGGGCATAGCTTTCAGGTGAGAGGGGCAAAGTTTAAACGAGATGTGCGGCACAACTATTTTACATCAAGGTTAGTGAGTGCCTGGAATGCGCTGCCGGGGGGTGGTGGTTTGAGGCAGATCTGAGAGGGGCATTTAATAGGCATTTGCATAGGCATGTGGAAATGTGGAATATGCAGATAGATGAGAGAGGGCGTTCACATCATTTTCAGTGCAGACATTCTGACCCACAATGTCTGTGCAGAACATGATGCCAAGATTATATCTTATAACTGCACATGATCCATATCCCCCTATTCCCTGCACATTCATAAGAAGTGACAAAAAGGTGTGAAAGGACGTTGTACAATTGTTGGGGTATAGCAATTTTATAATTATTTCTCTTATAACCAAATCCTCCAATCTGATCTTCCATGCTCCATATCTGAGGAAGGATCTACTGGCATTGGAGAGAGTCCAAAGGTTTACAATAACGATCACGAGGATGATTGAGTTAATGTACAATAAATGGCTGATGGTTCTGGGCCTGTTCTTGCTGGAGTTTAGAAGGATAAGGGGGGATCTCACTGAAACTTACTGAATAATTAAAGGCCTGGATAGAGGATGTTTCCATTAATGGGAGAGTCTAGAACCAGAGGGCACAACATCAGAATAAAAGGACACAGAGGAGGAATTTCGTTACCCAGATTGGTGAATCTCTAGAATTAATTGCTACCGTCAGCTATGGTGGCAAATCTTCGGAGGTTTAAAAAAAAATGTATTTTGTCGAAGAAGAGATTGATATATTCTTGATTAGTAAGGGTATCAAAGATTATGGGAGCCAAATTGTAAATTGTAAATTGTCCCTAATTAAGTGTAGAATAACGTTAATGTACAGGGCTTGCTGGCTGGTGTGGGCCGAAGATAATATTTCCGCGATGTATCGCTATAACTAAAAATTGAAAGAATTATATATAGCAAGAAACCACATTTTTAAATTGTGGTTCCAAGTGTTTATTTTTCCTGAACTTTGTCTCATTTGGTAGACCACATTGACAGTAACCAAGGCTTTAAATTCAAATCCCCTGATACATTTTAGACCCCTGAAGAAAAACGAAAAATGAGACATAATTTTAGAAAATTGCTCATTAGCTGGGTTCATGCTCAACACTCAAGAACTATTTCAGGAATAAATAATTTTATTCTGTAGAAGAGTGAATTTTTATTTAGAAAAAGTACAAGGGCTGGACATTTGTTCTCATTGCACAATTTTGTATGCATTGAAGGATCGAATTTTTGCATAATCTTGATTACTAATCATAACTAATGCCTCACAGAATGCATAAGGTTGAATCACACAATTATGTCAATATTTTGCCACACTGAACCGTCAAATTGAACTGCATATATAAAACCAGTCACACAATGGGGTCATGCACAACAAATCAGGTCTAAACAGCAGGCAGTAGCTTTGACCAGTGTAATTAAATGAATTCAAACTGCATAGCAATATTCCTGGGACATGAGTTAGTGCAGATCTCGCAATACAGACCTGCATATTGGACTATCCACGATCTGAGATTTTTTTTACTC
Organism: Okamejei kenojei; assembly: GCA_035221665.1. NCBI lineage: Eukaryota > Metazoa > Chordata > Chondrichthyes > Rajiformes > Rajidae > Okamejei > Okamejei kenojei. Next base: position 98,815,549 of record CM069131.1, read on the forward strand.
GGTGAGGTTACGGCGACTGCATTTTAATTGACTATGGGTACATTAGTGGTAGTAATGCCAGATATTGTAATGCATTTTCAGGAGTCAGAAGCGAGGGGCATAGGCAAGCTACCCAATTTAGAAAGAAATGAAGAAAGAGGGACAGAAGTGTTCTGTCAGGAGAATCTATAGCCCAAGATTTTTCTGCCAGCAACAAAGCAATCTCCACATGACTGAGGCACAGTGCATTCAATGCCTAATGGTCAAAATAAGAATCTGCCTCATGGTACAGATAAAGATCGAACCACAACCTTGTCAAATTATACCTGTGAAAAATGTTGCAATCTTCATCTCACCACTGCTTTGGCAAAATGGTAAGACATTTCCCACTGAAATGATTTTGGCAGAATCATCCAATTACCCTCCACTAACACAATACTCCGCCTAGCGGAGCTGGTCCTCACCATTAACAACTTCTCCTTTGACTCCTCCCACTTCCTCCAAGGCATAGCTATGGGCACCCGCATGGACCCTTGCTATGCCTGCTTCTTTGTGGGATATATTGAACAATCCTTGTTCCAGGCATACACTGGCCCTATCCCTGAACTTTATCTCCATTGCATAGCTGACTGCATCGGTGCTACCTCCTGCACCCATGCAGAATTCATGGACTTCATCAACTTCACCACCAATTTTCATCCTGCACTCAAAGTTACTTGGACCATCTTCGACACCCTCCCCTTTCTTGATCTCACAGTCTCCAGCACAGGAAATAGACTAATGACTGACATCTATTACAAACCCACTGACTCTCACAACTATCTCAATTACACGTCTTCCCACCCTGCTTACTGCAAAGACTATCCCCTACTCACAATTCCTCTGTCTACGCCGCATCTGCGCCCAAGATAAGGTGTTCCATACTAGAACATCGGCGATGTCTTCTTTCTTTAGGGAACGGGGGTTGCCCTCTCCCATCATAGATGAGGTCCTCACTCGTGTCTCCTCATTACCCCGCAGCTCTGCCCTTGTTCCCCCTCCCCTAGTTGCAACAGAGACAGAGTCCTCCTGGGCCTTACCTTCCACCCCATCAGCTGTCACATACAACACATAATCTTAGAAAATTTCACCTCCAATGGGATCCCACCGCTAGCCACATTTTCCCATCTCCACCCCTTTCCACCTCCTGCAGAGACTGTTCCCTCCAAAACTCCCTGGTTAACTCATCCCTCCTCACCCAAACCACCCTGTCCCCAGGTACCTTCCACTGGAACTGCAGAAGAGGCAATACCTGTCCTTATACATTCTCCCTCGACTCCGTCCTTTCAGGTTAGGCAGAATGTGCACCTCCTCCAACCTCATCTACTGTATCCGTTGTTCAAGATGTGGACTCTTATACATCGGTGAGACCAAACGCAGAATGGGCAATCGATTCGCTGACCACCTTTGCACAGCCTGCCTGAACCTACCTGATCTCCCAGTTGCTGGACACTTTAATTCTCCTTCCCATTCCTACACAGACCTAGGTCTCCTCCATTGTCAGAGTGAAGCTAAATGCAAATTGGAACAGCATCTCATATTTTGCTTGGGCAGCTTACAGCCCAGTGGTATGAATATTGGTTTCTCTCACTTCAGGTAGCCCCGGCATTCCCTCTCTCTCTCTCTATCCCTCCCCCATCCAAGTCACACTTGCTTCTCATTTTCACCCTACAAGCAGCTAACAATGGTCTGTTTGCTTTATCATCATTACTTTTTTGCATATCTTTCATTCATTGTTCTTTATCTCCCCACATCACCGTCTATATCTCTTGTTTCCGTTATCCCTAACCAGTCTGAAGAAGGATCTCGACCCAGAACGTTACCCATTCCTTCTCTCCAGAGATGCTGCCTGACCCACAGTTACTCCAGTTTTTATGGCTCTCTTCCCAACAATCTGAGCTGCAAGAATAGTGGCACGCACACATGTGCCCAGGCACAATTAAAACCAACAATTTAAGGCATACCATGGTTGGTGTGGACGAGCTGGGCCAAAGATCCTTACTCCATGCATTTTTGCTCCATGGCTTCAAAACTAAGTGTAACTACTAACAATTATTATATAATTAAAAATTAAATAAAAGAATCTTTACATTGAATGGAACAGTTTCAAATAACAATATCTCTTGAGACATGTATACAGATCCCAATACATTTTTTTCATCTAATCCTACACCAGGGTACTTATTGAGTTACGGTGCTGAGCTCAGCTACCCCTTTAAGTAATAATAATAATAATAATAATAATAATAATAATAATAATAACTTTATTACGGACTCAAGGTCCAGACAAGGGGCAACATTACATTAAAAATACATTGCATCTGGACTTCCGGTGGCGCTATGGAGGATTAGGAGGCAACGCCAGCCACCTCCGTGAAGAAACGGGGGAAAAACGGGGAGAAAACGCTGAAAAAACCTACCTGCTGCTCCTGCTGCTTCTGCATCTGCTGCTTCTGCACCGGCTGCCGTGAGTGACGTCATCAGGCGTGCGACCGTAATGTCAACACAGCGCAGCCCACCGCCGGAGAAATCCAGGCTCCGATTTCAAAGAAAAATGGCCAAACAAGAACAAGGCCCGACTGAAGCCTCGGCCTCAGGTAGGACACAGTCCCTAGAAGATGTGTTCAGAAAATCGAAAAATAAATCGCAACTGGAAGAACTCAAATTTTTTTTTGTGCAAGAAATGGCAGAATTAAAGAAAGAAATGAAGTCTGAATTAAAGATGGAATTGGAAAAAATGAATTTTATGGAAGAAATGAAGAAAATCAAGATTGAGATGAAGGAGTTAAAATCTGAAATTAATCTCTCGACCACGGATTTATCAGAAATGCTCCGAAAGGAAATTACAGAAGTAGTGACCGAAAAATTCGCAAGTATAATGGAAGAGCTGCATGAAAAAATTGATAAAAAGGTGGAAAAGGAAATGGAACCAGTCCTGGAAGAAATTTTGTTACAATCAACATCCATAAAAGACCTTGAAGAATCAGTCCAAACAAATATCAGACTACGAAAACTCTCGTCAAAGAAAGTCAACTTACTGGCCAAAGTTACTGATAAGTGTACTGAGCTGGAAGGACACCAGAGAAGGCAGAATCTAAGGATCGTGGGTATTCGAGAAGGGAGAGAAAAGAATCAAGATACCCGAGAGTTTACTGCAAACTTACTACAAAAGGTTCTATCTCTGGAAGAAAAACCTTTGATAGCCCGAGCACACAGAGTTATGAGACGTTATACAAAGCACGATGCTCCTCCAAGACAAATGATAGTAAAAGTCCAATATGATTATGTTTTGGAAGATATGATGAATAAAGTTGTAAAAAGTAGAAATCTTAAATATGAAGAAGACTCGATCAGTATCTACCGAGACTATCCAGCAGAGGTATCTAAGAAACGGAATGCGTTTAAAGAAACCAAAAGAATCCTGTATATATTACTATATATTTGACTATGAACTTGTTATACATCATAGTTTAATATCCCCGGTTTAAATAATAATTTCTTTTTTTTTGCAATATTAATCTTAGTGAATCATGGAGATGGACAACATTTAACATTCACTACGGAAGTCCTTAGACTGCTAGCCATGTTAGTACGGCTAACACTAACTACACATATACTAGATGTAGTTTTTTCTTTCTTTGTGCACTTTACTAATCTCTTAATCTATCCCCTTTTTAATACTATTGTTGATTATTAGTATTATTATTTTATATTTGAGTGGAATTATCAATTAATACAAAGGAGATATATATATGAGAGAAAATCAAGGATTTTGAAATTTGTCTATTCGAAGTTCAGGTATAAGGTCTGGTATATCGAACTGTACCATTTGCTCTAGTATACATCCCTTTCGATAAAAGATGCAAGACTTACATATGAATATGGGGAATGGAAGAATAACGTTTTGTAGCTGGAATGTCAAAGGTATTAACGAACCAATTAAGAGGGGTAAGGTATTAGCACATTTAAAAGCACTTAAAATAGATGTTGCATTTATCCAAGAGACACATTTAAAAAAAGAGGCAGAACATAGATTAAAAGCTAAATGGATTGATAAAGTATATCACTCTTATTTTACACACAAATCCAGAGGTGTAGCAATATTAATTCGTAAAGGCTCTGCATTTAAACATACTTCAATAATAACTGATAGTGACGGCAGATATATTATTGTAATAGGATAATTATATACACAAAAAGTGATTTTTGTCAATGTATACGGCCCAAATTTTGATAGTCTGCTGTTTTTAAAAAAAATATTTAATACAATTCCTGAATTATCACGACACAATCTAATAATTGGAGGAGATTTAAACTGTACACTAGATCCCTATTTGGATAGATCATCAAGACAGCGAAAACTTAAATCACACTCCAGTGAGTTAATAAATGCATATATAGACACTAGTAATATTAAAGATGTATGGAGATTGCAAAATCCAACAGGACGAGAATACTCATTCTACTCACCCGTGCATAAAACTTATTCAAGAATAGATTATTTTTTGGTAGATTTAAAACTTATCCCACTTACGTATAATTCAAAATATCATAATATTATAATTTCAGATCATGCACCCTTAACTTTTAAGATGAAAATAACTGGTAAAATGGAAAAACAAGATCAATGGAGATTTAACCCACAAATTTTAAAGGACAAAATAACTCAAGAATATATTACAAAACAGATCAAGATCTTCTTTGAAACAAACGATACACCAGAAATATCATCATCCCTTTTATGGGGAAACTTTTAAAGCGTATGTTCGGGGGAATTATGATATCTTCTCAAGCATTTTATAATAAAGAGAATCGGAAGGTACAACAGACATTGGAAAGAGAGATTAAACAGTTAGATATAGAGAACGCTATTAACCCAACTATGATAAAACATAATAAAATCTTTGCATTGAAATATAAATTAAATAAAATACAATCAGACCAAGTTGTAAAACTATACCAATATACTAAACAAATACAATTTGAATTTGGTGACAAACCACATAAACTATTGGCTCGTCAGTTAAGAAAATTGGAAGGAGAAAAATTAATTTATAGGATTAAGTAAGATAAAGGGGAATTACTAATACAAACTAAAGATATAAATGCGAGATTCTTGCAATATTATAAAAAATTATATTCAGCTAAAACAAAAGAAAATCGAATAGGAGTAGAAACATTTTTAAAAAATTGTAATCTAAAAGGACTGGATTTAGAAGATAGGGAATTATTAAATGTCGAAATAACTTCTAAAGAAATTGAAGAAACTATTAGATCATTAAAAAATGGTAAAACTCCAGGACCAGATGGTATTGGAGCAGAAATTTATAAAATATTTTATGATATGATAGCTCCACGTTTGAAGTCACTATATGAACACATTTATACACAACAGAAATTACCAGAAACATTAAATGAATTTATTATAACCTTATACCTAAATTAGATAAAAATCTTGACGACCCAGGGTCAAATAGAGCTATATCTCTTTTAAATACGGATCAAAAAATATTAACAAAAATATTAGCACAAAGACTAAATAAAGTGATTAATAAACTAATTAATTCAGATCAAACAGGATTTATACCAAAACGATACTCTTTAAACAATCTGAGAAGATTATTTAATATTATATACTCGAAAAGAACCATTAATAAGGATTTATCAATTATAGCGTTGGATGCAGAGAAAGCTTTTGATCAGATTGAATGGTCTTATTTATTTTCGGTTATGGAATTTTTTCAACTTGGAGAGAAGTTTATAACATGGGTTAAATTACTATATACCAGACCAACAGCTAGAATATTAATAAACCAAGTGTTAACAACTAAATTTAATTTATTCCGAGGCTGCAGACAAGGTTGCCCTTTATCTCCACTTCTGTTTGCACTTGCAATAGAACCACTAGCAAAATCTGTAAGATCACACCCTGAAATATATGGGTATGAAACTAAAGAAACTGAAAATAAAATCTCTTTGTACGCAGATGAGGTATTACTTTATATCACAAAACCAGAAATTAGTATCCCTAACTTGTTAGATTTAATAACTCAATTTGGATCGTTTTCAGGATATAGAATTAATTGGAATAAAAGTGAACGTATGCCAATAATGGGAAATAACTTACATATATTACAACAATATCCTTTTAAGATTGCAAATGAAAAAAAAAATATCTTGGAATTTATGTAACAAAAAGATATGATTCTTTATTTAAATCTAATTTTCTACCCTTATTGAATAAATTATTTAAGAATATTCAATATTGGAGAACATTACCTATTTCAATGCTAGGTAAGATTAATGCGATAAAAATGATTTTTCTTCCACAATTACTATATCTGTTTCAAATGATCCCGATATATCTCCCCAAAAACTTTTTTAAGAAAGTAGACTCTATGGTTACCAATTTTATTTGGGATTATAAGAATCATAGAATAATTAAAAAGCATCTATGTAAATCAAAAATAAATGGTGCATTGCCTAATTTTATGTTTTATTATTGGGCAGTTAATATAAAAAATATGAATTTCTGGTTGGGAGAACTAGATAACCAACCAAATTGGTTAAAAATGGAAAAAGAAGACTGTTTACCTTTTGAAATTAGCTCGATTTTATTTGCTAATACTACAATACATAAGAAAATTTATAGAGGAAACCCAATAATAGAAAGCGGAATACGTATTTGGAAACAATTAAAAAAAACATTAAAATTACAGAATACACCACTAGCTCTTCCAATTGTAAACAATATTTCTTTTAAACCTTCATTGATGGATAAAGGTTTCTTAAAATGGAAGAACTATGGAATAAATAAGATTGGTGATCTCTACAGGGAAAATTTATTTCTTTCATTTCAGGAATTACAACAAAATTATGGATTACATTCTAAAGAATATTTTAGATATCTACAAATTATGGATTATGTAAAATCAAACACACTAGATTTTAGGAATAGAAAGACAGAAATTTTAGATGAATGTTTAAATAAACATCCGAATACAGAAAAATTAATATCATATATCTATAATATTTTATTGGAAAATGATTTACCAAATACGGATAAATATAGACAAGCATGGGGAAATGAACTAGGTCAAGTAATTAGTAGAGAAGTATGGAATGAAAGTTTACAACATATACACCATTGCTCATTAAACGCTAGACACTCCTTGATACAATTTAAAGTTATACATAGATTACATTTCTCAAAATCCAAATTAAATAGAATTTTCTCAAATGTGTCCGCAATATGTGATAAGTGTCAACAATTAGAAGCTAATTTAACGCATTCATTCACAGAATGTTTAAAAATTACTAATTTTTGGATAGAAATTTTTAAGATAATCTCAATTGTAGTTAATGCAAAGTTAATTCCAGACTCAAAACTAATCATATTGGGAATATTAGAAACAAATCAGATATTAACAACACAACAAATAATTTTTATTGGTTATAGTTTAATAATTGGTAAAAAATTAATACTAAGATTTTGGAAAGGTCCTATTTCCCCTACAACTAAAATGTGGATTACAGAAATGTCGGAGACACTTCACCTGGAACGATTAAGACTTGTCCTGATGGACAGGCTGGATCAATTCAGAGGAATATGGTCTCCATTTATTGAATATTTAAAGGGTCAAGATGGTCCGGTTCGAAGCCATGACTAAAGCCTGAATGAATGAATAGATGAAGAATTATATATAATAGATCATGAATATATCTCCAATGAAGAATATCTTGCTTAATATTCCACTCAATTAATTTATCTCTTTTTTTTTCTCTTTTTCTTTTTGTTATCTATCTTTATTTCCTACTGTTATAAAATAAAAAAATTTTAAATATATTAAGAATGAATGTGACGATAATATTTTCTTTTTGTATTGCTTTGATTTTATATTTCTTCTTAATATGTAATTACTTCTAATAAAAATATTTTACAAAAAAAAATGCATTGCATCTCAAATACCATAAATATATATAAAATCATGGTAAATCACATAAAACATCATAATTTGTATATTTTTAGAAAAACCCACAATACTTAAGTTAAAAATCCAGAGTATAAAATTATCAATGTCGTACAACGAGACAACGATACCAGTGTCTCCACAACTGGGATTTGTAGCGTGTAGTGCTAACCCTTATGTTTGTCAAGGCCACAATAAGCACATTTTTAGAGTCATTTATCCTGCAAATGAATTTATACATGTGGTGTCTTAGGATAACTTCTAAAGTACTGACTCCTGCAGCCACAAACATATTACTGGCACTACACCATCTTGGTTGCCTTAGCAGTGTTCTCATGGCATCGTTATATGCAACCTTTAGTCTCTGCATACTTATCTTTAAATAGTTCGACCACAGGTGCGCAGTGTAGAGGGGTGTGCAGTATGCTCTAAATAGCGACATCTTCGCCACATCTGCACACGCACTAAATTTACGCAAGAGGATATTCGCCTGTATATACAGCATACGTCGTTGCCTATAAATATCCTCATCATCTGTCATTTGTTCTGTAATAATATGCCCTAGATATTTTGTTTAATAAGGACACTAAGATTGTTGTCAGACAATTTAAAATAAGGATATTTTAGGCTTTTATCCTCTTTGGTTCCACAGACCATAACAGCACTCTTACTAGCATTTAATGTCATGTTCCAAACCATACACGGTACATGCAGTAAGGAGCTGCTGGAGACCACTGCTAGATGGACTAAAGACCACAAGATCATCTGCATACATAATATGGTTCACTAAAATATTACCAATCACGCACCCAGTGTTACAGGCTTTCAATTGTTTAGACAGATCATATGGACTGGAGATAAAATTCCCCCTTGTCTAACACCATTGCTAACCCCAAATGGGGCTGAGACCCTATTGCCCCATTTTATTTGCATAGTCTGGTGGGCATACCAGTAGGCCAGTATTCTTACAATGTATTTAGGCACCCCTCTTTGACGCATTTTATCAAACAGCTTTCTGTGATTAACACGGTCAAAGGCTTTGGAAGCATCAATAAAGCACATAAGGATTGAAGAGTTTTTGCCTCTTTATTTGTTTATTGTCTCCTTTAGGGCATATATGCATAAGTCAGTGCCATGTTTAGCTTTAAAGCCAAGCTGGTTATCTGTGGAGTTAACAAACTCATGTATTCTATCCAGCAGAACTCTTTCTAAGACTTTTGACAATATGCTGGCTAAAGCTATGGGCCTGTAATTATTTAAACTGCCTACTTTACCCGCTTTGTTCTTAATAACTGGCACTAACAGGACAGACAACATTGAGTCTGGTAACATGCCATGAATCATAAAGCCAGTAAAACAAATAGCTAGGAGAGGAGCTATCCTCATACTCGCATACTTAAGATGTTCAGCAGAGATATGATCCAAGCCACTTGCTTTGTTGTTGGACAGCTTGTTCATGGCATAATACACCTCATGTGACATAATCACCATCGAGTCATTACTCTCAATATTGTCCACCCTATACAAGTCACCTTGGACACAGTTGAATAAAGTGCTATAATGTTGTCGCCATAACTCCACGATATTAGCCGTTCCGGAGATTCCATCTACAGTACATGGTAGAGATGTTTTGCAACTGCTAAGAGCTCTCACTTCCTTACAAAAATCTGTAGCATTGTTACTTAGCAGCTTCTTAGCCATGGAATCAGCCCTCATAGCTTGCTCATTTTTACAGATGAAGCGAACAGCATACTTATACCTTGCATTAGTGAGCTTCTTGTGCTCAAACACAGGCCCCTGTCTGGGTCTACCTGCCATAGCCCATGCTTTGGTGGCTTCACGGGCTTCAGTATGATACTCAGCTACATACTTATTCCAGCCAGGTCTGATGTCATGTGTCTTATTTTTATGTTTGCAGTAGGGTTTACTGCCTACATATAAAGCGCTTACTATATCATTATAAATGGAGCAGATATCTCTCCTATGCTTCATATCTTTACTACATATTATTGCATCTTTAGGTAGATGAATATTGCTTAAGGATTTATCTGTATGGGCATAATAGGCTAGGATGTCTTCCTTTGTAAGCGTTGACCAGTCCAGTTTTTCTGTATTAATCAATGAATGGAGACCATATTTGTTCAAAAAGTTCATATTTATCCATTAGGACAAACTTAATTCTCTCCAAATGCAACGTCTCCGACATTTCCACTGTCCACATTTTGATTGTGGGGGATAATGTTCCCTTCCAGAATTTTAATATTAATTGTTTTCCAATTATCAAACAGTTATCAAGAAAATTTATTTGACTTACTGTTAATATTAAGCTTGAGTCAGGGACTCCTAATATTATTAACTTTAGATCAGGATCCAATTTAGTTTTAAGAACCTCAGAGATGATTCCAAAAATATCAGCCCAATAACTATTAAGTTTTATGCATGTTACAAAACTATGCATTAAGTTGGCTTCTAAATTCTGACATTTATCGCAAACAGAAGAAATGTTAGGAAAAATTCTATTTAATTTTGTTTTTGAGTAGTGTAATCTATGTATTACTTTAAATTGTACCAAAGTATGTCTGGCATTTAATGAGCATCGGTGTATACGTTAACAATACTCTCTTTTGCCTCAGACCCTGCAGTTCCAAAGATAGTGATGAGGCTTTCGAAGACTTAGCACAGAGCTGCATCATCTGAAATTTCACTCTCTGAAGAATCGTTGCGGTAGCTGTGAGTGCAAGGTCTGCAGTATGTGGTCATGTGTAAAATGGATGGTAACAAGTTAATCTGGATGGAAAAGGAAGATTGTTTAACTTTTGAAATCGGTTCGATTATGTTTGCACCCACAAAATTGCACACAAAAACCTATAGGGAAAACCCTATAATACATAGTGGTTTACGGATCTGGAAACAATTAAAAAAGGCTTTAAAATTGGATAATATATCATTCTGTCTCCCCATTGTAAACAATCCCTTATTCAAACCTTCCATACTGGATAAAGGTTTCACACAATGGAAAACTTACAGAATTAAAAAGATGGGACATCTTTATAAGAAAGGCACTTCTCTTTCATTTCTGGAGTTAAAACAGATTTATGGACCAACACTCAAATATTTTTTTTAGATATCTACAACTTAGAGATTATGTTAAACCTAATACACAATATTATAGTAGTAGGGAACCAGAAATCCTTGATGAATGTTTGAATAAACATCCTAATACAGAAAAATTAACAACTTATATTTATAATACCCTTTTAGATAGCGAGGTCCCATAAATGGAATCATATAGACATACATGAGAAAATGAATTAGGCCAACCTATAACGAAAGATATTTGGGACAAAAGTCTACAATATACACATCAATGCTCATTAAATGCCAGACATGCTTTAATACAATTTAAAGTATTACACAGATTACACTACTCTAAAGTAAAACTAAATAGAATTTTCCCACATATCTCTCCTATCTGCGATAAATGTCAGCATCTAGAGGCTAACTTAACACATACTTTTGCAAACTGTATAAAAATCAAAAATTTCTGGATTGATATTTTTAGAATAATTTCTGAAGTTGTTAATACTAAATTGGATCCCGACTCAAAACTAATAATACTTGGAATATCAGAACAAAGTCTAACACTCACAACAAGCCAAATAAACTTTCTGGACTATAGTATAATTACCGGGAATAAAAGAATATTGAAATTTTGGAAACGTCCTATAACCTCCACAATTAAAATGTGGATTATGGAAATGTCGGAGACCCTACACCTGGAAAGAATCAGATTTGTCTTAATGGACAAACAAGAACTTTTTGTTAGAATATGGTCTTCATTCATCGAATATTTGAAAGGGTAGATTGGTTCCTTGGTAGAATGAATCCTCAATTGATAATATTAATAATGTATGATTGACACACATTAAATGTTTTTACCATAATATGTGTTTGCTTCTAATAAATATGTATTTAAAAAAAAGTTTAACCTGGATAATTGGAAACAATAAAATCCCGAAGGCCTTTTTTTTAACCACCTGAGGCAGATATCCCTTGCATATTCTCACACCTGCAAAGTAGGCTCAACCAGATGCAAATATTTATCCTGTATCCATCCACTTTTTCTTTCACAGCAAGTGTCAAGAGTCAAGAGGTTTATTGTCAGTTGTCCCAGAACAGAACAATGAAATTCCTACTTGCAGCAGCAGCACAATAGGTTTGTAAATACAGTACACAATAGATAGACACAAAATGCAGGAGTGATTCAGAGGGACAGGCAGCATCTCTGGAGAGAAGGAATGGGCAATGTTTCGGGTTGAGAACATTCTTCAGATTCTTCATTCTGAAGAAGGGTCTCGAACCAAAATGTCACCCATTCCTTCTCTCCAGAGATGCTGCCTTTCCCACTGAGTTACTCCAGCACTTTGTGTCTATCTTCTGTTTAAACCAGCATCTGCTGTTCTTTCCTACACATATCAATAGATGCTGCTGGCAACATCCTCGTAAATCTTCTCTGCAATCTTATCAGCTTAACAACATCCTCCAACATCTCCAGCAGGGAGATCAAAACTGAACACAATACTCCATTACGACCTCACCAACATCTTGTACAACTCATATAACCATATAACCATATAACAATTACAGCACGGAAACAGGCCCTCTCGGCCCTTCCAGTCCATGCCGACCATTTGTTTTCCCCTAGTCCCATCTACCTGCACTCAGACCATACCCCTCCATTCCCTTCACGTCCATATACCTATCCACTTTACTCTGAAATGTTAAAATCGATCCTGCCTCCACCACTTCTGCTGGAAGCTCATTCCACACAGCCACCACCCTCTGAGTAAAGAAGTTCCCCCTCACGTTACCCCGAAACTTCTGTCCCTTAATTCTCATGTCATGCCCTCTTGTTTGAATCTTCCCTACCCTCAATGGGAAAAACGTATCCACGTCAACTCTGTCTATCCCTTTCATCATTTTAAAGACCTCAAACAAGTCCCCCCTTAACCTTCTGCGCTCCAAAGAATAAAGACCTAACTTGTTCAACCTTTCTCTGTAACATAGTTGCTGGAACCCTGGCAACATTCTAGTAAATCTCCTCTGTACTCTCTCTATTTTGTTGACATCCTTCCTATAACTAGGCGACCAAAATTGTACACCATACTCCAGAATTGGTCTTAACCAATGCCTTGTACAATTTTTAACATTACTTCCCTACTCCTATATTCAATGCTCTGATTTATAAAGGCCAGCACACCAAAGGCTTTCTTTACCACCCTATCTACATGCGATTCCACCTTCAGGAACTATACACAGTTATTCCTAGATCCCTCTGTTCCACAGCATTCCTCAATTCCCTACCATTTACCATGTACGTCCTATTTTGATTTGTCCTGCCAAGATGTAGAACTTCACACTTATCAGCATTAAACTCCATCTGCCATCTTTCAGCCCACTTTTCCAAATGGCCCAAATCTCTCTGTAGACTTTGAAAATCTACTTCATTATCCACAACACCACCTATCTTAGTATCATCTGCATACTTACTTATCCAATTTTCCACCCCATCATCCAGATCATTGATGTACATGACAAACAACAGTGGACCTAAAACAGATTCCTCAGGCACCCCACTGGTCACCGGCTTCCAACCTGACAAACAGCCATCCACCATTACTCTCTGACATCTCCCATTCAGCCACTGTTGAATCCATCTTGCTACTCCGCCATTAACACCCTAAGATTGAACCTTCTTATTACAGTTATTGAACAACTGTGACAGAACTTCCCAACTTCTCTACTCAATAGCCAATATACCAAAAATGTTGACCACCCTACCTACTGTGATGCCACTTTCAAGGAAGAATGCACCTGCACTCCGAGATCCCTCTTCTCTACTGCACTCTCCAGGGCCCGGTCACTCACTACAAATACAAGCACCACAGAAAATTGTCAAGATAATCAAGACTGCGAAGCAATTCAATTGATTAACACTTATTTATTTACATCAGACTTCTTTGGGTCCTGACCTGAAATGCCACATGTCCATTCCCTCCACAGTAACTGCCTGACCCATTGAGTTCCTTTAGCGTTAGTGTTTTGCTCACAATTACAGCATTTGCAGTTCCTTGTCTCTCCATCCTTTATTTAGTAGCTGGGTATCCCGGCGGAAAGAAATTAGCAAATGATTTTGTATATTCATCCAACGTAACTTTTTTAAACAATTATTTCACAATTTGTTTTGGGGATAATAAAAACTGAAAAGTTGGTCCAAAGGCAAAATAGCACTGGTGTGCAATGTGTTAAACTGCTGAGATGTTGATCACATAGTTAGAGTGTTCATTTTATGTATTATAGATATAATATTAAATCTGAATCTCCTATGATTTCTTCAAGTTTGTATTTCTACAAGACAGATTGGTTATTACCAAAACTTGTATCCATAACATTTAGTCATTTATGTGACAGGACAGCAAAATCAATGAAAATAACAAATTGACCTCATGCGATTTAATAATGGGAAAGCATATTATGTCAGAATATTGGCCACGTAAACTTCACCTCAGCACTGACATTTGTGGAATGTCTGTGGTAGTTTAGTTTAGTTTAGAGATACAGCGTGGAAATAAGCCCTTCAAACCAACGAGTCCGCACCGAACAGCAATCCCCGTACATTAACACTGTCCTATACACACAAGGGACAATTTACATTTACACCAAGCCAATTAACCTACATATCTGTACATCTTTGTGATTGGGAGGAAACCGAAGATCTCAGAGAAAACCCACGCAGGTCACGGGGAGAACGTACCAACTCTGTACAGACAGCACCCATATTCAGGGTCAAACCCGGGTCTCTGGCACTGTAAGGTAGCAACTCTACCGCTGCACCACTGTGTTGCCAAGTCAAGAATAGAAAAGCTTGCAACGTTGTAATGCTAAAAAAAATATTCTGTTGTCACCTGTATAGCACAATTTTGGAAGTGAAACTTGTATAAATAAATATGAATCTAAAAAAGGACGTGCACAAATAGCTTGATGAGAGTTATGAAAATGTAAGCTTTATTTTAAATGTTCTACTTTCTCAGTTGATGTTCTCCCAGCTTCTGAATCATTGACAGTTCCCTATGGTGTTGGACACCTTGCTTACATTACCAATATTTATGTGAGTTTTGATAACTGCAGGTTATTTGATTGTCAGGCAGAGAGAGAGAGAGTAAGGGGTATTACTAACCCACAGCCCTTCTAATGAGTTCACATGATTAAAGGTATCTTGTCATAGATTGAGTATTGCAGGTCCTTCCTAGATCCACTTTGCCAGTGAAAGACTTCTCACCTCTGTATGGAAAAGTAATGAATTCTCACTGATTTTCTGGCCAATCAATCCTGAAACATCTTATATAATTATAACAGTCAAAATGTTGTTACGTGAATTTGAACTACTGAATGTTTAAGAAAGCACTGAAATGCTGGTAAAATCGAAGGTAGACACAAAATGCTGGAGTAACAGTGGGTGAGGCAGCATCTATGGAGGGAAGGAATTGGCGACGTTTCGGGTCGAGACCCTTCTTCCTGAAACGTATCCAACTCCTTCTCTCCATAGATGCTGCCTCACCCACTGAGTTACTCAACCATGTTGTGTCTTCCATGAACTACTGAGTTACAGATATACAATAGTGACTACACTTAAGGATTGTAATTTATGATTACCTATGGTAATGAGAGAAATCATAAAAATATATTTTATTATTTTTTTCTGTGTGGCTTAATTAGAGATGGAATTAAATAGATGAGAGACTGATAACGTTACTAATTGTGCTAATTGAAATGTAGAATATCTTAGAAATATTTTGCAATAAAATGTAGCTGGACAGTGGCAGAGTGTTTGTTAGAACCCTACCAACTAACTCATAGCTGTTTCATATCTCAACAGGGACAAGGAGGTGAGCACTAGGGAATCAGTTTCTTCCTTGTTAGTTATTTTCTGTTGATGAAGATTTTCACTGTTATTTTTCTAACATAAATGACAATCCAGCCTATTATACAGTAGCAGGCGCATAATTAAGTTATCTGTACATTTATTCTACATTATAGCACACAGCAGAAATTTTGCTAGATAAGATCAATTTCTGAAGAGGATAAAATATGGCAGAATATGTGGAAAAGTTTCAAATTTGCTGATGATTTTTATTATAGTGAAAAATATACATCTTCTAGATGTGCTGGGACGCATCCTCAGTGATGTGACCTGGGGCCATCGGGTGTTTCGGGTCTCACAACATCAGACACCCTCGCCCAGGCGACTCAGCTGGGGTTGATCAGGCCTCGACTTGTGTCCCAGCAGCAACCGCCCACGGATCTGCCATCTTAACAACTACTCTGCAGGGGTTGGGAGACTCTCGTGAGTGGAGCGATTGGGCTCTGTGGGGTGAGTCCTGGCCGGCTCCTCCTGCGTCTCACCAGGTTCTAGGCCTGTGTGCTGCACCTCTTTCTCCTCCGCGCATTTCATTCTCGCCTGATGGATTTTTAGGACATGGTGGTTCATTAGGCCTTTCCGTAGCTTTATTTGGTGTCTTTCTCATGAAAGACACAGACTGGGGTGCTAACCCAGCCTTTCCCGGGTACCGTGTATCCCTGCCGTCGACTGTCTTTCCAGTAGTCACCAAACTATTCTTGGTTGTCACCCAGTCTATTCCTCGGTACGACTGGCTGAGCCAGACTTCAGAGTGAAAAATATACATCTTCGAGATGCACTGGGACTCATCCTCAGTGATGTGACCTGGGGTCATCGGGTGTTTCAGGTCCCACAACATCAGACACCCTCGCCCAGACGACCCAGCCGGGGATGATCAATCCTACCTACAAACTCATAGCTGTTTCATATCTCAACAGAGACAAGGATGTGAGCACTAGGGATTCAGTTTCTTCCTCATTAGTTATTTTCTGTTGATGAAGGTTTTCACTGTTATTTTTCTAACATAAATGACAATCCAGCCTATTATACAGTAGCAAGCACATCATTAAGTTGTCTGTACATTTATTCTACATTATAGCACACAGCAGAAACTTGCTAGATAGGTTATCAATTTCAGAATAAAAGATGATAAAATATCGCAGAACATGTGGAAAAGTTTCAAATTTGCTGATGATTATTATTAGAGTGATGTTAATGAATTGAGAAGCTGTTACAGGTGCTGAGAAAATGCAGGAGTAAGCAAGAAACGTTAATGCATGGGTTTCCCTTTAGATTTCCTGTACTCTCCTGAAATTATATTGATTTATACTTGACCTTGATCCAATAAACCGCAAACCTCTGACTTCAAATGTTATTGAGAAATGTTCCCGTTGGGTTTTGGATTGAAATGCATGCAACCCATTTGGCCAGATGAGTACTTTCAAGTGGGCTGAGTCTATACCTTACTCAGTGTCCATGTGTGCTAACTTCCAACAATGATCACAAGTTAGAAACCCTGCCTGATATATACCTCTTACATGTTCCAGGGTTTTATGGTAAAAGCAAAATTCGGCGGGTGCTCGAAATGTAATTAAAAAATTGAAAATACTGGGAAGTTTACTGCAAGTGTACATCTGTGAAGCGAGAATAGAGCTAACAATCAGGTAAATGACATTCCATTCAAAGGAGAAAAGATTAAAGATAAATCATTTTAAGATGTAAATGGAGAAGGGAAGGGAAGGACACAATAGGAATGTCTATGATAAGGAAAAAATATTTAAACTGCAGCAGTTCCACTTGTCAAAATCAACCAAGTTAACATGGAGCCGGAGTCAGTAAATGAGTCCTCAGCAAAATTTTAATTTTCTTACCTGATTTAGGGTATGCAAATTGAACAACAGTGAAAGGAAAAAAAAAACAAGAATATGCCATCACAATAATTGCTGTATAAAATACGATTATAGTTAGATTGAATAATTGAAAAATTCAGCACACACCTTTCAAGATAGCATTTAAATTCACGCTTTGATAGTTGGTCCAGTGGAGCAGTGTTCAACTAATCAGCACCATTTTAAGCAAATAACATAAATAAACAGTTCTCAGTAAAATTGAATCAGGAGGGAGACATTTCAGACTGGGCATGGCTTCAGGGCATTTCAAAGTGGAGTAGAAAGAGTCTGAAGTAGGATCCTGACCCCAAACATTCCTGTCTCTTTCCCACCACACATGCTGCCTGACCCACTGAGCTCCTCCGGCAGTTTGATTTTTTTTTGTTCTCAGCAATAACTGTGTTTCACATTTGTTTGCATCTGATTGATTTTTCTTCAAAGAGCACATTGTTTTTTTTCTTTTGTTTTCTATTATGATCGATGATCTTGTAAACTACAGTCATTTCAATTTCCGACACTGTTCCATGAGTTCAACATTATTTAATAAAGAAGGAAAAAATAAAATAGGAAATTACCGACTTGTTAGCCACTTAGAAAATAATCCATGATTGAGCAGTATAAATATGAAGTATGAAAGGGATATCATGTTTGACTCTTCTATTGATTTAACAGTGTGGCTAGCAGAATAGATGGGGGATTCAGTGCATGCAGTATATTTAGATTTTCAGAAGGGTTTCGATAAGGTCACCTGCAGGAGGTTGGTGAACACATCTGGAGCACATGGGATCAATGATAATATACTAGCGTGGTTGAGAGTTGGTTAAAAATGGAAAATACTGACAAGGAATAAATGGGTTCTTCTCCAGGTGGCTCGGTATGTCCAGTGGAGCACCAACGGGATTGGTGTATGGTTCCAAATATTCACAAGCTATATCAATGATTTCCATGTTTTCCAATTACATAAAACTAAGAAGGAATTTGAATAATGATGCAGTCAAAGAGTCTTCAAGGATATTAAGACAAGCTCAGTGAATGGGCAACAGCATGGAATCGTAAACTCATGCAGCATAACCCCCCCCCCCCCCTTTGTTTTACCATGTGTGTGCCAGCCTTTAACTATCTATCTTTACTAGACCCTTTATCCTTTATCTTTAGCTTTATCAGTGCACTGTGGATGGCTTGATTGTATTCATGTATAGACTTTTCATGTATAGACTGCAAACAAAAGCTTTTCACTGTACCTGGGTACGTGTGATAGTAAAAAAAATAAACTAAACTAATCCATCACAGTTTTCAACACTGAGACCATATTCGTTTTATACAATTATGTTTTAAGTGTTGATCTGAATATTTATTAAATGTTGTGAGAGTACCTTCCTCCACCGTCCTTTGAGGCAATGTGTTCGAGATTTCAGCCACCCTCTGGTGGAAACATTTCTTCCTCAAAATGTCATAACCTTAAAACCTTAAAACCTTGCCCCACTGATACAGACACCATTGTTAAGCAGAGACGTTTCTTGCTATTTATCCATTTACGTCCATTATAATTTTGTATATCTTAGTTATACAGATAAGCTGAGCTTTTGTATATCTCCCATTACCTTTCTCTGCTCCATGTAAAACAAACAAACACACCCAGTTTATCCAATCTATCCACAACATTGAGCATTTGACAGCACTGGGCCTCTATTCGCTGGAGTTTAGAAGGTTGAGGATGGACCACATTGAAAATTACAGAATAATGAAAGGCATAGATAGAGTGGATGTGGTAAAGATGTTTCTACTGGTGGGAAAGTCTAGGACCAGAGGTCATAGCCTAGGAATTAAAGGAAGCTCTTTTAAAAATGAGTTGAGGAGGAACTTCTTTAAGCAGAGGATAGGCCTTTAGTTAGGTCGCTCTTGTAGCATTGCATGCAGTTTTGGTCGCCCCATTACAGGAAGGATGTGGAAGCTGTTATGCGTAGAAAGGAACTGCTGATGCTGTTATACTGAAGATAGACACAAAGTGCTGGAGTAACTAAGTGGGTCAGGAAGCATCTCTGGATAAAAAGGATGGTGGTTGGAACCCTTCTTCAGAAGAGGGTCTGAAGAAGGGTTCCATCCCAAAACATCACCCATCCTTTGTCTGCAGAGATGCTGCCTGACCAGCTGAGTCACTCCAGCACTGTGTGTCTATCTTCATCACCAATTTTTATATAATCTGCAAAATTACTAATCATATCTACATTGACTTCAAGATTGTTAAATGTAGATAATTTATAGCAAGAGTGGCAGCATGGATCACTGCACTTCACCATTGGTCACAGACTTTCATTTGCATAAACTACCACCCTCTGCCACCAACGAGCAAATCAAATTTGGAACATGGCAACTTGCCCTGAATGTCATGGGCTTTTACCTCTTGCACCAATTACCCATGTGGGAGGTTGTCAAATGCCTTACTGAAATCAATATCAATTGCAGTATCTCCATTGATACCCTTCATCAGATTTTTATCTCCAATCTTTATATTACTTTACTTTATTTTAGTGCTACAGCATGGAAACAGGCCCTTCAGCCCACCGTGTCTGCGCTAACCAGCAATTCCCCTGTAATCTACCATTATCCTGTACACTAGGGACAACTTAAAATTTACAGAAGCCTATTAACCTACAAACCTGTACATAGCTGGAGTGACCCAGCTGGTCAGGCAGCATCTCTGCAGACAAAGGATGGGTGATGTTTTGGGATGGAACCCTTCTTCAGACCCTCTTCTGAAGAAGGGTTCCAACCACCATCCTTTTTTTCCAAAGATGCTTCCTGACCCACTTAGTACATTTCAGGAATTTTGGAGGAAACCAGAGCACCCGGAGAAAGCCCATGCGGTACAGGGAGAACGTAAAAAGTCCAGACGAACAACACCCGCAGTCAGGATAGAACTTGGGTCTCTGGCACGGTAAAGGGCCTGTCCCACTAACACGAGATTTCAGCAACTGTCTTCGACCTTCAAGCTCGAGGGCACTTGCCTGAAAAACAATAGACAGTAGACAATAGGTGCAGGAGTAGGCCATTTGGCCCCTCGAGCCAGCACCGCCATTCAATGTGATTATGGTTGATCATCCCCAATCAGTACCCTGTTCCTGCCTTCACCCCATATCCCATGACTCTGCTATTTTTAAGAGCCCTATCTAGTTCTCTCTTGAAAGCATCCAGAGAACCTGCCTCCACCACCCTGTGCCTCCGTATTCTTAAAGTCTGGCCCCTGGTTCTGGATTCCCCCAACATCGGGAACATGTTTCTTGCCTCTAGCGTGTCCAAGCCCTTAACAATCTTATATATTTCAATGAGATCCCCTCTCATCCTTCTAAACTCCAGAGTGTACAAGCACAGCTGCTCCATCCTCTCAGCAGATGACAGTCCCGCCATCCCGGGAATTAACCTTGTAAACCTACGCTGCACTCTCTCAATAGCAAGAATGCCCTTCTCAAATTAGGGGACCAAAACTGCTCACAATACTCCAGGTGTGGTCTAACTAGGGCTCTGTACAACTGCAGAAGGACATCTTTGCTCCTATATTTGATTTATCTTATTATAAAGGCCAACATGCCATTCGCTTTCTTCACTGCTTGCTGTACCTGCATGCTTACTTTCATTCCTGTTATTGCTACCAAATTGGATAACCTCACATGTATCCGCATTAAACTTCATCTGCCATGCATCTGCCCACCCCCCCCAACCGCTTCAAGTCACCCTGCATTCTCATAGCATCTTCCTCACAGTTCACACTGCCACCCAGCTTTGTGTCATCTGCAAATTTGCTAATGTTACTTTGAATCCCTTCATCCAAATCATTGATGTATATTGTAAATAGCTGCGGTCCCATCACCGAGCCTTGCGGTACCCCACTAGTCACTGCCTACCATTCTGAAAGGGACCCGTTAATCCCTAGTCTGCCAACCACTTCTCTATCCATGTCAGCACTCTACCCCCAATACCATGTACCCTAATTTTGCCCACTAATCTCCTATGTGGAACCTTATCAAATGCTTTCTGAAAGTCCAGGTACACTACATCCACTGGCTCTCCCTTGTCCATTTTCCTAGTTACATCTTCAAAAAATTCCAGAAGATTAGACAAGCATGATTTCCCCTGCGTAAATCCATGCTGACGTGGACCGATCCTGTTACTGCTATCCAAATGTGCAGCTATCTCATCTTTTTATAATTGACTCCAGCATCTTCCCCATACCGATGTCAGGCTAACTGGTCTATAATTCCCCGTTTTCTCTCTCCCACCTTAAAAAGTGGGATAACATTAGCTACCCTCCAATCCACAGGAACTGATCCTGAGTCTATAGAACATTGGAAAATTATCACCAATGCATCCATAATTTCTAGAGCCACTTCCTTAAGTACCCTGGGATGCAGACCATCAGGCCTTGGGGATTTATCAGCCTTCGGTCCCATCAGTCTATCCAACACAACTTCCTGCCTAATGTGGATTTCTTTCAGTTCCCCTGTCACCACAGATCCTCTGGCCACTACTATATCAGGAAGATTATTTGTGTCCTCCTTAGTGAAGACAGATCAAAAGTACTTGTTCAACTCATCTGCTATTTCTTTGTTCCCCATAATAAATTCACCTTTTTTGGTCTTCAAGGTTCCAACTTTGGTCTCAACTATTTATTTCCTCTTCACATACCTAAAGAAGCTTTTACTATCCTGCTTTATATTCTTGGCTAGCTTACCTTCGTACCTCATCTTTTCTCCCCGTATTGTCCTTTTGGTTATCTTCTGTTGTTCTTTAAACATTACCCAATCCTCTTGCTTCCCGCTCATCTTTGCTATGTTGTACTTCTACGCTTTAATTTTTATACTGTCCCTAATGTCCCTTGTCAGCCATGGTCGTCCCTTTCTCCCCTTGGAATCTTTCTTCCTCCTAGGAATGAACTGATCTTGCACCTTCTGTATTATTCCTAAAAACACACACACACACACACACACACACACACACACACACACACACACACACACACACACACACACACACACACACACACACACACACACACACACACACACACACACACACACACACAGGGAAAGTGGGGGAATTCACACCTACGATGAACAGGAAGGTAAAAGACTGCTGGCACAGTGTGCAGTAAATCCTTTAGAGAGCATGGGGCGGGGGGGGGGGGGGCGGTGTAGAGAAGGAAAGAAGGGGGGGGGGGAGAAGGGGGGGGAGAAGGGGGGGGGGAGAATGGGGGGGGGGGAGAATGGGGGGGGGGGGGGAGAATGGGGAGAGTGGGGGAGAAGGAGACACTTTTAAGAAGCCAGGCAACTTTTAATAAAGTTTAACGGGCATTTAACATTACCGGTCGGTTTTCCTTGGTTTTGAAAACTCCAATGAGCCAATTAAAATGCCCAGTCAGCAAAGGAGATTGCCTACGGTTACCTCGACTGCCTCACGACCCCACTCCTCTGCAAGACGAGTTCAAAAGAACCATGCCAACCAATTATTACTCGCGGAAAATTATCAGCAGGTGCGGGTATGCGGGAACTTCTCTCGTGCATGAAGGAGAGTTAGATTGACGTCCGAGGACCTCCTAGGACCACGTGTCGACTAAGCGGCAAATTGTAGTCGAGCGCAAATTCTTCTAAACTCGCAAATTAGGTCGCCGCAGTGGGACAGGCCCTTTAGGCAGCAAGTCTACCACTGCGCCACTGTATCACCGTATTAGACATATTAGACATTCCTGTTCATGTTAAAACCAATTGTTATTCAGAAAAGTGAGCCACATGTTGTTCCTGACTCATCCACCACTCCTCCAGCAATTACTCGCATTTTGCTCAAAATCTGCTGTAAATAAACAGATCCAGTATGGTTAGTACCTTTCCAAACACGGATAGACTCACTTTTATTGCCATTGAAACAGTGGTAAGTACTGCGTAAAATACTGTGAAGGAATGATCAAGATATAGCAAGGACTGCCTAAGGTACAAAATGTATGTTATAAAAATAAATTAGTTAATATTTACAGATATGAGATATCAAATACCTCCACAAATGTTCCCTGACCTGTGTGTTTCTCTTACCTAAGATTTCGAGCCTTTGCAGTTTTATTTTTAAATTTCTATGCCAGTATCTTCATTTAAAGTGTTTTCTTTCCAAGCCCTGCTTTCTACTCACTTTTTGAAACTTCTGAAAGTCACAAGATGGTCATAATTCTCCAAGGTGATGAAAGCAAGTACAATACATTTCCTGAGTATAGGGACACACCCGATATTTTCTTGCCCTTTTGCCAGGTAACTAGTGATGGATGCTGTCATCCACAAGTGAAATTACTCTGTCTGGAGGTGTTACATAATGACGCCAAAATTAATCTCACTTGATTTAATTTGGTTTAAAATTGGCAGGCCTGTAAATTAGATCACAATTAGCTATTACATCAGATGTATGTGATTGAACATTCACTTTGTGATGGAGTGAAATGTGATAAAAAATATTTCTCACAATTTATTCCAGAAATTCAAGAGGGCACACCTGATATGAATTACTCTTCCCTATTTTATGCTATTCAAACCACTGTAAATATCAAAGTCAAAGTCAAAAGTCAAAGTCAAAAGAGTTTATTGTCATGTGTTCCTGACAGGACAATTAAATTATTTCTTTGCATTGCACAACAGAACATAGTAGGCATTGACTACAATTATATACGGAAATACACACATTAATTAATAAATTAATAAAGTGCAAATAACAGATGGAGGGGTATTAATGTTCAGAGTTTTGTCCGAGCCAAGTTTAATAGCCTGATGGCTGTGGGAAAGTAGCTATTCCTGAACCTGGTCGTTGCAGTTCTCAGGCCCCTGTAGCTTCTACCCGAAGGTAGCAGGGAGATGAGTGTGTGGCCAGGGTGGTGTGGGTCCTTGATGATGCTGCCAGCCTTTTTGAGGCAGCGACTGTGGTAGATCCCCTCGATGGAAGGAAGGTCAGAGCCGATGATGGACTGGGCAGTGTTTACTACTTTTTGTAGTCTTTTCCTCTCCAGGGCACTCAAGTTGCCGAACCAAGCCACGGCGCAACTGGTCAGCAAGCTCTCTACTGTGCACCTGTAGAAGTTAGAGAGAGTCCTCCATGACAGACCGACTCTCCATAATCTTCTCAGGAAGTAGAGGCGCTGATGAGCTTTCTTAATAATTGCATCTGTGTTCTCAGACCAGGAAAGATCTTCACAGATGTGCATGCCCAGGAATTTGAAGCTCTTGACCCTTTCAACCATCCTGTTGATATAAACAGGACTGTGGGTCCTCATCCTACTCCTTCCAAAGTCCACAATCAGTTCCTTGGTTTTGCTGGTGTTGACGGCCAGGTTGTTGTGCTGGCGCCATAAGGACAGTCGCTCGATCTCTCTTCTATACTCTGACTCATCCCCATCAGTGATATGTCCCACAACAGTGGCGTCGTCAGCGAACTTGATGATGGAGTTCGCACTATGACCGGCTACGCAGTCATGAGTATAGAGTGAGTACAGCAGGGGGCTGAGCACGCAGCCTTGAGGTGCTCCCGTGCTGATTGTTATCGAGTCTGACACATTTCCACCAATACGAACAGACTGTGGTCTGTGAATGAGGAAGTCGAGGATCCAATTGCAGAGGGATGCGCAGAGACCCAGTTCTGCGAGTTTGGTAACCAGCTTGGAGGGGATGATTGTGTTAAATGCCGAGCTGTAGTCAATGAATAACAGCCTGACATATGAGTTTTTGTTGTCCAAGTGATAGTGGAGGAAATATTCAGGGGGTCAGGTAGCATTTATGGAGGGAAAATAAAGTGAATATTTTATTCATGGCCCTTTCATAAGAAACTTCTAATGATTTCTAAAGACGATTGGTCTGAAACAGTTAATGAGTAAAGAGAATGAAACACAGTTAATGTTTCATTCTCTTTCCAACTGTTTTTTGCCCTTCAGAAGTGAAGATGGAAAAGAATTCTGCAGTAAGAGTTTGGTCAAATTTGGAAATATGTCTGCATCATGTTTGGCACAAACATTGTGAGCCGAAGGGCCCATTGATGTGCTGTACTGTGTTGTAAATGTTCTATGTTCTAACTGCCAGTTAAGGCTGGGTAATTCCTAACTTTAAAACTAATAATTCTACTTTAAAACAATTAAGGGATATAAAGATAAGTTAGTTGCTGGGAATTTGCTTCCAGATCCACCATGATCTCGATTTCATTAATATCCAGGAGGTGAAGGGTCTACTCCCACTTGCATGCTTCAATATTTCTACTAGCCCTGAAAGGATAAACTGGGACAACCAATTATTTAATGATCGCAGGTTGCATCCTGTAGAGACTTTTATTTTAATCTGATGTTACAGTGATTTATGGAGGGTTCTATGAAAGCAGATTGTTATTGTTATTTTGGTTGTACATGAGGGATGGGATAAGTTGAGGGAAATGAAATACGGCCAAAGTTCTGCCAGTAGACTAAAGCTGTGATTCAAATTACAGAAATCTTTGAGAACACTGACCTACCATCTACCTCATTGCAGACATTTGAACTCTCTTTAATCAGACTTTACAGGACTTTATTGTGCAAAAAACTTTATTCCTTTTATCATGTATCTGTACACTTTGGACAGCTTGATTGTAATCATGTGTAGTGTTTTCACTAACTGGATAGCACGCAACAAATACTATTTTCATTGTACCTCAATACACATAACAATAATAAACTAAACTAAAGAGATTGAGATTTGTCAGAATTTAAATGTACAACATCTCCGCATACAATTCTTGGAATTTACTGATAGCATAAGCATCCTGCTTTGTAACCTGAACAAATGACTTTTGGAAACGGTGCATCTGCAGAATGCTCTGGTGAAATGTGTAATTTGCCTTTTTAAAAAAATAATAAATACTATTTGCCAGAAGTATGCTTATTTCATTAGCCTGTTTATGTCCTTTTGAAGTCTATTAGTATTTTCCTTGTCATTTATTATTTTTCCAAGTTTGTTTTTTCTATATATATTTTGAAATGGTCTTATGTACATGCAGATCCAAGTCATTAATAATGAAAAGCGATTCACCCAGCATTAAACTCTACATTTTGTTCCATCACTCCAGCATTTTTATGCTCTTCACTTGTTAACCATGCTACTGCTGCTGCTTTTGTTCCATGTCATCTTGCTGGAAATCCTGTTATGTGACAGTCTATCCAATGACTTTTGGAAGTCTATGTGTGCTTCAGAAAAGCCTTCGATAAAGTTCTGCATTGTAGGCTGCTCCGGAGGATCAGATTGCAAGGGATCCAAGGAGAACTAGCTAACTGGTGTACAGTACAACAGGGATTAGAATCATAGAATCATTGTTGCTGGATGCAGTCAGCTACATCAATGTTTTGGATGAGAATGTACTGGACATGAATAGTAAGTTGGAAGTTAACGCAAAACTAAGTGGTACCGTAGACAGTGAAAATAAGAACAAAGAATTACAATGGCATCTTGATCTGTTGGGCAAGTGGGCTGGGGAATGGCTAATGGAGTTAAATTCAGATAAAATGCAGAGGGACTGCAATTTGGGAAGTCAGACCAGGGCAGGGCCTTCACTGTGAATGGTAGCAGCCTGGGGAGCATTTTAGAGCAGAGTGATCAAGGAGTACAAGTACCTAGTTCCCTGAAAGTGGCTTCACAGGAAGACGTGGTGGTGAACAAGATTTTTGACATGTTGATCTTCATCAGTTTGGAAATGAAACATAGAAATTAGGACATTATGTGCAGTTGTACAGGATGTTGGTGAGGCTGCACTTGGAGTAATGGTTTGCTTTTGGTCATCCAGCGAAAGGAAACTTGTCATTAAGATGGAAAGTGCAGAAACGATTTTCACATGGACATACCAGGGCCCCAGGACCTGAAATATAGTGAGAAGTTGGGCACGCTTGGAATTTATTCCGATTTTGTATAAAATCAAGAGGGGAATAGATAGGCTGAATTTTACCCAGTGTATAGGGATCAAGATCTAGAAGGTCTGTGACAGTAGAAAAATTCAATAGGAACCTGAGGAGAAACTTTTTCACAAAGAGGAGGCGTATATAATATGCCTAAAGAAGTAGTTGAGGCAGTTACCATAACAATATTTAAAAGACATTTGGGCAGTTACATGGATAGAAATGGTTTAGGTGGATAAGGCAGGGGTTGGACAAATTGGACTTAGTTGGGTGGAGCATCTTGGTCAGCATAGGCTGAAGGGTTGTTTCCATGCTGTGTGTCTCCATGAATGCAAGTCATAAAATCATACAACACACCAGCTGCATTGCTTATCAAAACTGTAGAAACAGTTGATTAGTTTATTTGACGGTATAAATTTACTGCGCTAAAAGCTAATGTACTAATGTGAAGCATATTAGGAGATCTGCTAATAGAAATAACATGTATTCAAACAAGTATTAATTTATAACATTCATTGGTGTACTGGGTAGAAAACATGTGGACTTGCATTGTATGAGATCAAATTTGTAGTCTTTCAACACTTCAACTTTTTCCGGCATTGTTTGAAACATAGCTCCTAAACTGTAGCTAAAACTTAATTCACATTTATATTCTCACAATCCTTAGCTTGGGAGGAACCATCTTTAATGATCACACAAATTTTGTTGTTATTATTAAATCAATTATTGTAAATTATGTAAAATATGTTGTGTATTTATATCCAGGGATACCGTGAAATGTTTATTCCAGCGTTTTAAGAAAGATCATTACCATTCAGAACAACAATATATTTTCAAACAAAATACAAAGAAATAGAGTAACACAGTGGATCAGGCAGCAGGTTAGGCATTCCCTATGGAGGGAATGGATAGGCAACATTTTGGGTCAGGATGCAAATATTTCTGAATGCAGATAACTGTAAAACTAATAGCTCAACTTCCATAATACTGATTTGGTCTTCCATCGTGTAAAAGGCTTAGATGGTAGAATATGTTAAATGTGTCATAGAGCATAGAACATAGAACAGTACAGCACAAGAATAGGCCCTACTGGCCACAATGTTCTCACCGAACGTAAAGCCATGACGATCACTGATCTACTTGCACACAGTCCATATCCCTCCATTCCCTGCATATTCAAATGCCTATCCAAAAGTATTTGAAATGCCACCAACATATATGCTTCAACCACCATGCCCGGCAATGCATTCCAGGTCTCCACCACGTTTTGTGTAAACAAATCTGTCCCGCAAATCTCCTTTAAACTTTGTCCCTCTCACCTTAAAGATAGTATATAATTTTACTTCGGAGTCACGTGTGTTACTACGTGAAGAAGACCCTGTCAGGCCACATGCATGTCATTAACGTTGTTCGCATGGCGCAGCACCGGACTGGCAGGCGCGTCGCTCCTGTCAGCGGTAATTTTAAACCTACAGGTAAGTTTGTATTTCTTACCAGGTTTTCAATTTCTTGCAGGAACCGCTTTTTACAGAGGTTTCCTACTGAATATTGTCACAGAGTCCGGCGAGTGAACCGGCTATGGGCTGTGGGGAGACTCCGGTTCCGACCGCGGAAGCGGATAGTCGGCGGATGTCAGGCTCGCGATCGCAGTCACTGACTAAAAGGGTCAGTGGCTTCCAGACTGCTGTGAAATCCAGCAGGAAGGCAGTGTTATCACCAGAGTCGTTGACAGTGCGGTCAGCTGCTCACAGACACAGTGGTCCCTCGGACATGAGGTAGACTTCCCGATAAATCAGCAGCCCTATGGACTCGGAAGAGTCGGGCTGGGATGGTTCCCCTCCAGTAATGCATACGCTCCAACAGCAGGAGCAGCGCTGGCCTATGGGAGAAGCCGTGCCAGGAGCGCCTGGGATATGACTGCTTCATGTCAAGTTCAAGTTCAAGTGAGTTTATTGTCATGTGTCCCTGATAGGACAATGAAATTCTTGCTTTGCTCAAGCACAACAGAACATAGTAGGCATTGACTAAAAAACAGATCAGTGTGTTCATATACCATTATATAAATATACACACACATGAATAAATAAGCTGATAAAGTGCAAATAACAAATAATGGGTTATTAATGTTCAGAGTTTGGTCCGAGCCAGGTTTAATAGCCTGATGGCTTTGGGGAAGTAGCTATTCCTGAACCTGGTCATTACAGTCTTCAGGCTCCTGTATCACCGAATGTAAAGCCATGACGATCACTGATCTACTTGCACACAGTCCATACCCCTCCATTCCCTGCATATTCAAATGCCTATCCAAAAGTATTTGAAATGCCACCAACATATATGCTTCAACCACCATGCCCGGCAATGCATTCCAGGCCTCCACCACGTTTTGTGTAAACAAATCTTCCCCGCAAATCTACTTTAAACTTTGTCCCTCTCACCTTAAAGCTAGTATATAATTTTACTTCAGAGTCACGTGAGTTACTACGTGAAGAAGACCCTGTCAGGCCACATGCGTGTCATTAACGTCGTTCGCATGGTGCAGCACCAGACTGGCAGGCGCGTCTGAAGGTAGCAGGGAGATGAGTGTGTGGCCGGATGGTGTGGGTCTTTGATGATACTGCCAGCCTTTTGAGGCAGCGACTGCGGGAAATCCCCTTGATGGAAGGAAGGTCAGAGCCGATGATGGACTGGGCAGTGCTTACTACTTTTTGTAGTCTTTTCCTCTCCAGGGCGCTCAAGTTGCTGAACCAAACCATGATGCAACCGGTCAGTAAGCTCTCCACTGTGCACCTGTAGAAGTTGGAGGAGGAGACCATGCCGGGTCAGTATAATACTGATGCCGAATCGGTAGCAGCACCGCCTAAGGGAGAGCCCGCGCCAGCAGCGCCTGAGACTGGGCTGGTTAAGGTCTCCCTCTTGAAGGAGGAGACCATGCTGGATCAGTGTAAATCTGACACCGCATCTCTAGCAGCGCCGGCCTATGGGAGAGCCCGCGCTAGCAGCGCCTGGGACAGGGCTGCTTCATGTATACCTCTTCGATAAGGAGACCATGCCGGGTCAGTGTAAATCGGACGCTGAATCTGTAGTAGCTCCGGCCTATGGGAGAGCCCGCACCAGCAGCGCCTAGGACAGCACTGCTTAATGTCTCCCTCTTGGAGGGGGAGAGCATGTCGGGTCAGTGTAATTCTGATGCCGAGTCTGAGGGTCTAGCCGTGGAGCATACCCCAAGGGGTGAAGGGCACGTGTCAGAGGTACCATTCCTGGCAGCGAGGTTGCCATTCCAACAGAATCAGTGCAAAAATGTTGCATCCTGGTATAGATCCGTGGGAAGGGCTATATCAGCGCAGGTATCCTCAGGGGCCTGCGGCAGCACCGGTTTCAGGGCTGCCTATGAATCGTCCTCTCTGAGGAGGGGAGTGCGATTGGTCAGATGTAACTGACTCTAAATTCTGAAGATGTTTGTGTAACATACTGGAGCCATGTGTGCCGGCAGTGAACAGCGCTATCAGGGGTATATTGGAGTCAGTCGCCGAATCTTCTATTCAGGTAAGGCCTATTAAACAGGCAAAACCTGGAGGATGAAGCAAAAGCTGTCGGACCAATCAAGGCCAACGACGAGCAAAGCTTCATCGTTTCGGCGACAACGCACCCTACGTCTTCATCGACAGTAAGCGGTTACTGACCAACAACTGATTTTCATAGAAGGTTCCCATTTACAGCGATCATTTGAGACATATAAATGTTCAGGAAGCAATTGCTATGATGCAATGATAACAGTATTATAACGGTAATGCTAACAATAAAGCATTGCAAAATGGGCTTAATTATTTACCCAGGTTATTTAATAAATTACTAAAATCTATGCTTGCATTATGCAGAGTTCAAAAAACACTTGTTATGTCTAGACTGGATGATATTTTAATGTTGTATTTTTCTAAAAATCAACTTTCAGCCTCAGAATATTTTTGAGGAATTGGGCTCCTCTGTCCAGTTAAATTTAAGTTGTTACCACATGGACCTGTTGGTCATTGGGAGTTACCTTTAGCTATTAATTAGTCTATGACTCCGCCCAGGGCAAGAGATTGGAGTTAATAGAAACCTGTAACAACCTTGTTGTTATAAAACAGCCCTCTAGTTATTAAAATTAATTGGCAATATAGTAGCTGTGTGTCAGCTGTGTAAATGGGAGAACTAACATCGTGCAAAGTGACAACCTCTCAAGTGCCATGTAGGTCATTGTTAGACGCACCTATGCTATTACCAGCTGAAGCTACCAAAGTCACAATGATGGACAGTATTCAGCATTGCTCCAATAGTTTGGTCAGTAAACTTTAAGTTCTATTGCAAACTGATACTAAGGGTTCTAACGGGAAACTTGCGAATGTCATCTCTAGTTTGGAGGTGGAGGAGTTTACATGAGTTACCAAGTCTTCAGTTATTGGTATCAACTATCTATAGACACTAGGGCATTCTATGGGTTAAAGAATGATTGAGCCAATATGCATAATCTGCATGCTCAACTTCAAGTTGATACACTATGATGGTGGCATATGTTAGTCACATGGCTGCAATCAAGTAAAACTATCCTATCATGGTTTACCTAATACATTTGTCGCTGGTGTACCATCAAGTACAGATCGATGACAACACTGAATGGGTGTTGAACCACACAGTATTTATAAAATTCTGGTTCGATATGTTGTTTTCAAGCTTGCTCACCAGTTGAAAACTTATGTGGCATACAGTGGCGACAGATACAGTCTCGATACAAGCAGAAGGACTTTAACATTGTGGAGCTCGCGGATCCTTGGTTAGAGACCGGCTTCGGGAGCTTCGAACGCCGGATGCAGGAGCTTCAATCATCCCGACTACGGATGGTTCGACTGCCCCGACTGCAGGAGAATAAAATGGGAAGAAGATTAGACTTTATTGCCTTCCATCACAGTGAGGAATGTGGAATCCGCTGTGGTGGATGTTTATGTTAACTTTTATGTAGTTGTGTGTCTTGTTGCTTTTTTTCAGTATGGCTGTATGGTAAATTGAATTTCACTGAACCTTAATTGGTACACATGACAATAAAATACCTTTGAACCGATGAACCAAATTATAAAGCTGCATCATGACTTTCTGACTCTTATACTCAATGCCCCGATCGATGAAAGCAAGCATACCACATGCTTTCTTTACTACTCTATCTACTTGTGTTGCCACTTTCAGAGAATTATGGATTTGGACTACAAAAGTTCTGTACATGAATTCTGTTAAGGGTCATTTAATTAATGGGTTATTTTACCCTTACATTCAACCTGCCAAAGTGCAAAACCTTACACTTACTCGGATAATCAATACATAGAGGACCTGACGAGAGGAGGTGTAACATTGGATCTTCTCTGAGGGAATGGAATGCGGTAG
Organism: Okamejei kenojei; assembly: GCA_035221665.1. Classification (NCBI taxonomy): domain Eukaryota; kingdom Metazoa; phylum Chordata; class Chondrichthyes; order Rajiformes; family Rajidae; genus Okamejei; species Okamejei kenojei. Next base: position 98,848,720 of record CM069131.1, read on the forward strand.
GGCAAATAACATGGAGTGTCAATGGGGGAGCACTTTGGACATTTTGTATAACATGGAAACAGGCCTTTCAGCCCATCTTATCTATGCTGAATAATTTAGCATACAGAGCTAGTCCCATTTGCATTTATTTGGCCCATAGACCTCTACACATTTTCTATCTATGTATGTGTCTGGATGTCTTTTAAAGTTTGTAATTGCTGTCACCTTTAACACTTCCTTTGGTGATATGGATGTTTGGATCAGGAATAAAAAGCTTAGTTTTTTTTGCTTTCAAAATTACATGAAAATACACAAGCATTTTATGTTCTAGGTTTTTGACATGTTATTAATGAGTGATGTTGGTGGTGTATAGAACATTTCCAACTTGTTCTGTGACTGTATAAAATCGTACAGTTCTCAGATAAATACTGATCCCTTATTACATTTCCCTTATGACACTTATACCTGAATCTTAAGGAAGTATAATTGGAACTGGGAATTTTTTGTTTCCCAAATGTCAATTCCCTTAACAATCTCAGCAAGATAATGAACATCAAGATTATTATTTTACATGTAAGATAGTTCTGTCCTGTCTACTTGTACCCACTGGGTAGTGCAAATGGGACTCATGATTTATAACACTTTTCTACTGCCTCAGAATTAAAAGGATAATATTCCTATCTTTTTTGTAAACATGTTCTCATTCAGCACCAAAAATTATGCAAGTAAATTTGGTGCTGCGTCATTGTCCTAAGAGTAATTGATGGAACTCATAAACAAAACTAAAGTGTTAGAACCACTTAGCATGGCAGATGAAGCAGTTGAGATAACAAGCTGTCTGACATGCTGAGTAATTTAATATTTAAGAGGGTTTTTCTTGAGTGTTCTTCTACATTTCCAAATCAGCAAAAAAAAATACATGATTACAATTGAGCCATTAACAGTGTATAGATACATGACAAGGGAATAAAGTTTAGTGCAAGGTAAAGCCAGCAAAGTCCAATCAAGGATAGTCTGAGAGACACCAAAGAGGTAGAGAGTAGTTCAGCATTGATCTCTGGTTGTGCTAGGATGGTTCAGTTGACTGATAACAGCTGGGGGGAAACTGTCCCCGAAACAGGTGGTGTGCGTTTGTACACTTCTATACCTTTTGCCTGATGGGGGAATGGGGAAGAGAGTGTGGCCAGGGAGCGACTCATCCTTGATTATCCTGCTGGCCTTGACGAGGCAGCGTTAGGTATTAAGGGAGCCAGTCGAGGGATGTTAGTTTGGTCTCATGGACGTGACAGTTAACATGATCCAGTTAAGTTTGGAATATTTCTTGTTTCTTGTTTTCTTATGACAAGAAGGATGCCATTTGGCCCACTGAGTCCCTGCCATCTTTCGAGCAATCCCAATCCCGAATTTATCTCCTATAAACTATTTTTACTCAAATGGTCATCAACTCTTCCTGATTCTCCTGCCACCCACCTCCATTAAGGACAAAGTAGAACAACAAGTTAACCATTCACTGTGCTTGGGTAGAAATTAGAATTTCTATTTGTTAGAAACACACAGAATCATAGGGAAAATGCGTCAACTTCACACAGTGGGTGTTTCCACCAGTGGGAGTGTCTCAGACCAGAGGACAGAGCCTCAGACTAACAGGACATACCTTTAGAAAGGAGATGAGGAGGATTTTTTTAGTCAGAATCTGCGGAATTCATAGCCAAAGAATACTATAGGGCCTGTCCCACTATGGCGACCTAATTTGCGAGTTTAGAAGAGTTTGCAGTTGCCACAAACTCACAGCATGGTCGACACATGGTCTTAGGAGGTCACTGTAACTCTTCTTCATGCTCGAGAAAAGTTCTGGCATACTTGCGGCCTCAGTTTGGTCGAGGAAACATTTTCAGCATGTTCAAAATTTTCCGCGAGTAAAAATTGTTCGCATGGTTCTTTTGAACTCGTAGTGCAGTGGTAGTGGGGCTCCATGTAGTTACAGGCAGTCGAGGTAGTCATAGGAAATCTCCTTTGCTGATTTTAATTGGCTCATTGGAGTTTTCGGAACCAAGGAAAACCAACCGGTAATGTTAAATGCCCGATAAACTTTATTTAAAAAGTTGTCTGGCTTCTTAAAAGTGTCTCCACTCCTTCTCCCCCCTTCTCTCTCCTTCTCCACCATAATAAAATCATTGGACATTTCATGCTCCCGGCAGTTCTCTCTGAATTTCATCTTAGGTAATTGTTACCAATCAAAAAGTACAGAGACATTAAAAATGCTATTAAAGTGGTTGCATGGGGAATATGTGTTGTAGGTCAAATATACACGGTAATTATACATATACATTAGGTGATACGTTGGCGCAGCAGTAGAGTTGCTGCCTTACAGCGCTGGAGACCTGGGTTTGATCCTGACTATGGGTGCTGTCTGTACAGAGTTTTTATGTTCTCCCGCGACCTGCGTGGGTTTCCTCCGGGATCTCCGATTTCCTCCCACACCCCAAATACTGGCTTGTAGGTTAATTGGCTTGGTATAAATTGTCCCTAGTGCATGTAGGATAGTGTTAATGTGCAGGGGTCGTAGGTAGGCGAGGTCTCGGTGGGCTGAAGGGCCTGCTTCTGTGTTGTATCTCTAAACTAAACTAAACTAAAAATTGTAAGAATACATGGGGTGAAGGTAAAGGAGTGAGGTAGTATGTATCCTATGAATAGCAAACTCACACCTTTCTCTGACAGTCTACCCAATAAACTAAGCTATATTAGGGTGACCAAATTTATATTCAATAAAGAAAAAAATGCATTTTAAATTAGACACTTTTCAAAATGTCAACGATGGAGTCATTGTTATGGATTTACCATAAATGTTCACATCCATTGAAGGTACTCATGTGACCACAATAGCACAAATAAATCTGATGTAAACACTTCAGAGAAATACAATTAATTGTGTTGTAAACGGCAATTAATCATCAACGCCAGTAAATTTGCCTTTGTGCCCGAGGAGTAAATTGTTCTCCTCATGAATTAGTTTGGAACCTTTTGAAAATGAATGTCAGGAGATTAGCAGTAGAGAGTATGTTGTTAATGTGAAAGGTTTCAGGCAAAAGTCACCTGTTCAATTTTCAAAAATGAAAGCAGTTTTTTTTAAAAAGTGTGGAATTCTCACTCACTTATTAACTTAGGTGTTTCAACTTCGTAACAGGAAGTTCACTTAACTGAATAAATTACTTGTAAATAATTGTGACATTATGGGACTTTGCTTATTAAAGCCCACATGCTGAGACAGATTGGTTTTTGCACATGAACGAACATTATCAAACATTGTTGTTTGTACAGACAGCACCCATAGTCAGGATAGAAACCTGGGTCTCTGGCTCTATAAAGCAGCAAATCTACTGCTGAGCCACAGTCCTACCCTCTGAGATGAACCGAATAAGACCCAAAGTTTTTGAAGTTCCAGTTAAATGGATAACTGTAACAGGTAAACTGGACTTCATGAATGCAAAGCTGAAAAAAAATAAGGCAATAAAAAGTGGAGGTGAGATAGAACTTACAACACATTACAACGTAAGTGCATGCATGAACAGGAGCAGAAGCAGCCCACTTAAGCCTGTCACACTGTCAATATAATTGATATGATATTGATATTATATTCAGATTAAGTCTGTCTGAAGAAGGTCATAAGGCCCAAGAAACATCACCTAGCCATGTTCTCCAGAGATGCTGCCTGACCAGCAGTTACTCCAGCATATTTGGTAAACCAGTATAAGATCATAAGTGATAGGAGTAGAATTGAGCCATTCGGCCCATCAAGTCTACTCCGCCATTCAATCATGGCTGATCTCTCTCCCTCCTAGTCCCATTCTCCTGCCTTCTCCCCATAACCTCTGGCATCCGTACTAATCAAGAATCTATCTATCTCTGCTTTAAATACAGTATATCCACTGACTTTGCCTCCACAGCCTTCTGTGGCAAAGAATTTCACATCTGCATTTAATTATTTCTACTCTCTAACAATATAATCATGTCTGATCTACACTAGACCATCTCTTCTTTTATGCTCATGGACCTCAATTCCATGATTTCAGCAACATTTATCTGCTTTCTCTTTAAGTACCCCTGATGATATGAGGCCATGAGCCTCTATGGCAAAGAATTCCAAAGTTTCACCAACCTCCACAAGAAGATGAGCAAATATAGGCATATACTGCAGTGAATGGGAAAGCATAGAGGGAATTTAGAGGTTTAGGTCAGAAGGTCAAGTGATAGGAGCAGAATTAGGCCATTCATCCCATCAAGTCTACTCTGCCATTCAATCTCGGCTTATCTATCTCTCCCTCCTAACCCCATTCTCCCCATAACCCCTGACACCCATACTGATCAAGAATCTATCTCTCTACCCAAAAAATATCCATTTACGGATATTATATGGAAAATATTCATCTACAACCTTCTGTGGATGAGATTTCTGAAATTTGAGTTTCATTCTGGGTTTCCTTTTAGTCCTTCTTTTGCGAAGGACTGATACAGAAGGCGGTGAGTTGCAATAGGGTATAATGTATTGGCAGTCTGAAAAATAGGATGACGCTGTCAGTAATTGAATCAATTGGAATGGCAAGATCATGGAATGAACTAACTATGTCTGGGCAACAGGCCAAATTCAGACTATTGTTTTTATTTGTTTTCTTCAATACATTAATGTGTTGGAATTAAATACCGACTATGCATAATTCACTTTTTTTTCAGAATACTGCACTTGGCTTTCAAAACACACATTTGGTCCAATTCCATTTTTTCCTGTGCGTTAGGCACTGCTTGGAAATTTCAGAAACACAGAATACATGTTGCCTTAAAAGATGAAAAGTTAATGCAGATTTTTAACAACCCATAGTAACCAATATCATCAAACATTGAAAAAGCTTGGACAAAACAATACTCTTGTACTGAATCAAAAGCAAAACCAAGCAGTTCAAGCCCCAATCTTATATGAATGAACTAAAGCAAAACTTGGATTACATGAGAACAACTAAGACCAAGGTTTGGATGTTTATGATAATTAGAGGCTCCATAGGCCTTGTGCCTTGAATCATTTGGATCAAGAATCATTGCACTTTGTGCACTTAGTGCCTTAATGCTCCATGAGAACGCATGTGTGGAGTTCAAACCTAAAATGTTCGGATGCAGAGCCAAGTGTTCTGCCAATTGAGGCATAGTAGTGGATATTTGTGGTAAATACAAACTAATTGTTTCCTGATGTAGATTTTATTTACTTGGATACTTGTACATTATTTTACAGCATAAGCACAAGCAATTTAGTCTTAGGTTCCCTGCATCAGCCACTCTCAGCTGCTAATCCAAGTCACCCTTTGGCAGCTATGCTTTAATAGTTGCAAAAATAATGAAGTTAAGAAAACATCATGTCATTCTTTTCACTAATTCACCAAAAAGATTAAAATACTGATTCCATTCTACTGAAGCACCTTTGAACAAATATACTTAACAGAATTCTTCGGTGGTTAAGATTTGCTACCTCAGTGTAAACAAGCACCAGACTCAGTACGTGATTCAAATACATCATTAATCAGCACTGAAACTTAACAGCATAAAGAATGGTTGGTTGTCAGTACATCCTAGCTGCTCAGACTGGGAGTGCCGGAAACAAGTGTTAGTATAAGTGTTACAGTAGGATGGAGTTAGTGATGCTGGCTTATGTGTGATTGGATAACATGCAACATCAATCTACATCTAAAGATTAAGTGTGGAAGAGCTCCCATATCATGGAGTTAAACATACTCGCCATATCTGACTGGTGATCTACTAACACGGCCTGAGCGCGTGCGGACCAAACCCTCCCCACCCTCACCTGAAAGATGAGACGGAGAGGCTGGAGGCGAGAATGGCGCGGTGGAGGCTTATGGTGACTGAAAGGGGAAACATGCGGTGGGTGAGGTCCCGTGGTTAGTGGAGAGCGCGGGACGTGGAGGGGTGCAAGGCATGCGGGGACGGGTGGGAGACATTGCAAAAGGCGGCTGGAACTGGAGTGGTGGAGCATAGGGACCAGCAGGCGGTGGTCGAGGCTCCCTCACAGCAAGCAGGTGTTGTCGACTTCTCCAGTATACCGCTCCCTCACAGTCTACAAGGTAGGACCGTGGCACGTCAGTTGGGTTGACAACAATGCCCAGACGGGAATGTCCAGTTGAAGTACGTAGATGGATGACCTGGCCCGGCAGTAGAGGCTTGAGTGGTCTGCTGGAACTGTCGTATGACCGTTTCTGGATGTCATGCTTCTCTTGGAGACGTTTCTGGATAGCGGCAGGCTTCAGCACCCGAGGGACCAGTTGTTGCTGTGCGATGGGGACCGGAAACCGCGTCAATCTCGACATCAGTCGCTGTGCTGGCGATCCCAAGGTTCCGTCCCTGGCAATTTTTCTGAAATTCAGGAGATCGAGATAAACGGCTGATTTTGAATTCTGTGCTCACTCCAGCAAGTGTTTAGCGCTTCTGACAGCGCATTCAGCAAGTCCATTACTCTGTGGATACTCGGGACTGCTCGTGACGTGCTGGAAGTTCCATCGGTCTGTGAAAAGCTTGAACATGTGGCTGGTGAACTGCCGACCGTTGACGGTTCTCAAGCTGACGGGAGCGCCATAGGGGGAGAAGTGTCTTTTCAATTTCTGGATGACCATCTCAGATGTGAGGGAGGTCAGTTGGTCTAGTTCAAACCAGTTAGAAAAGGAGTCGACTAGAATGAGGTAGTGCTTTCCGCACCATTCGAAAATGTCTGCCGCCAGCGACGTCCAGGGCATAGCTGGTGGAGGTTGTTGCAGAAGGGGCTGCCACTGCTGATGAGGCGCAAGGCTGTTGCAAGCAGGGCTGGAGGCTATGTGGTCCCCGATGTAACTGCCCATTCCCAGCCAGTAGAACAGACTACGGGCGCGTGGCAGTGTGGCATCGGCTCCTGGGTGACCGCAGTGTGCCTTTTTGGAGTATACATCTTGTAGCGATGAGGGTATCACTACCTTGTGGCCCTTGACGAGAACACCATCCTGAACTACCAGTTCATCAATGACCAGGAAGAACGGCTGCACCTCTGTGGGCTTGTTGGATTGTTTGTCTGGCCAGCCTGTTTTGATGATGGAGGAGAGGATCTGAAGCGTATCGTCAGTGGCAGTGTGCACGGCCAGGGTGCGCAGTTGCTTACTGGAGATGAAATCAACACCGAGGACCGTGAAATTTTCCTGCTCATAGGGATGTTGTTCGCAAGATGCCCGAGGTGCATGGGAGAGAGTGTCAGAGACATGCATGTCCTTACCCTTTGTGTAGGTAATAGAGAAATCGTACCGCTGCAGCTGCATCATCATACGCTGCAAACGAGCTGGTGCAGCGTGGATGAGCTTGTTCAGGATTGTCACCAGTGGTTGGTGGTCCATAAAGACCTTGAAGGTGTTGCCAAAGATGAAGTTGTGGAATTTGGAGCAAGCAAAGACGACAGCCAGCAGTTCCTTTTCGATTTGCGCATAGTGCTGCTCCGTGTCGGTCATGGTGCGAGAGGCATACGAGACAGGCTGCGCCGAGCCTGAATTTCGAAGCATCGCAGGTGCTCGTCACCGGACATTTCAGGTCGAAAAAGGTCAGAGTCGGTGCCCTGGTCAGTTTGGACTTTAAAATATCGAAGGCACTCTGATATTGCTGGAACCATGACCACGCAGTGTCCTTTTTTGTCAGCTGCCACACCTTGGAGCTTAGTTCACTGAGGTTCTGTATGAACTTGCCGAGATAGGTTACCATGCCCAGAAAACGCTGCAGGCCTTTCACGTCTGTGGGGGCAGGCATTTCTGTGATGGCAGCAGCTTTCTTTGGATCGGGTTTGAGGCCATCGGGAGTGAAGATGTGGCCGATGTAGGAGACCTCTGGAACCCTGAACTTACACTTGTCAGGATTGAGCTTGAGGTTGATCTTGCGTGCGCGCTCCAAGATGAGCCTGAGATTGCGATCGTGCTCCATTGCGTCTTTGCCATACACTAGGATATCGTCGACAATAATGGCACAAGGTAGCTCCTCGAATAATTGCTCCATAGTTCTTTGGAAGACTTCACTGGCAGAGTTGATTCCAAATGGCATTCTCAGAAACTTGCATCTGACAAAGGGGGTGGCAAATGTGGTGAGGTTTGATGACTTCTTGTCCAGCGGTATCTGCCAGAAAGAATTCTTTGCATCGAGGACAGAGAATAGGGTGGCCGTTCCGACCTTGGCCGCAACATCCTCGACGGTCTTCATGGGATGGTGTGGGCGCTTAATGGCAGTGTTCAGTTCTTTCGGGTTGATGCACAAACGGATTTCATTTTTTCCCTTCTTGACTGTGGCAATCATGGTTGAGACCCAGTCGGTGGGGTCGCTGACTGCTTCAATTACGCCTGTGGAGACCAAGTCCTTCAGCTCAGTGTGAACCCTGTCAGTCATGGCAAATGACAATCGGTGTGGGGGTCGAATGATGGGTGTCACTTTGGGGTCAGAAATAATCTTGAAGGTCACGGGCAACTTGCCTAGGTTGTTGTCGAAATGATCAGGGAATTCACTCAGCGGGTCCAAGGAAATTTGCAGTTTGTGGACCGTTTTGTCAAAGGAAATCAGCCCCAGTTCCTGACCGGCACGATTGCCAAGCAGAGTAACTGAATTAAAGTTCACGACATAGAAGGTCAAATTCCTCGTGGTTTTTTTCAGCACACATTTCAGGTTGGTTTTGCCCAGAGGAACCAGCACCTCCCCTCCAAAAGCATGTAGAGTGGATTTGTCCTTGATCAGTGGCTCGTTAGTTCTAACCTTGTTGAAGAGGTTGATTGACATGGTATTTACTTTTGCCCGTTATCCAATTTCGCGCCAAAGTGGACACTGTTTACAGATACCGTCACGGTTGGATCAGAATTCTTGGCAGCAGCATGCTGTAATGAGTAAACAGTCAAGTCCTCTTGTGAGTTAATTGGGCTGCATTCGGCGGCGGATTTGAGCTGGAATTGGGGAGTGAGACTGTTGCTGTCTCGTTGAAAAAATTGAGATTAGGCCTGGAGCTGGGTGAATTCTTCCCACGGGCCTGACTTGCTGCCCGACATGCAGAGGCAAAGTAATTTAACTTTTAACTGTCCCTCGTTAACTGATCAGTCAGCTGATCAACCAGCATATTTTGGAATTGGCTGCACTGGGCTAGATACATTAGGTCTGAGATAAATGAGTCTACTCGTTCGCCAGGGAGTTGATGGTGAGAGAAAAACATTGCCCTATCCAAGATGTGATTTGAGGACAGGTCACAGATTTGGCTTAGTTTGCGCAGCATAACATTGGAGTCATCAGGAGATTCAGCTGGGGTTATTACCTGGTCGTTGGCATCGCGGGCTGGCGGAGCATAGCGGAATGTTCAGGATCGCTGAAGGGCATCTGGGCCCGCAAGGTTGAGTAGGAGAGAGGCCTTGACAGCATCGGGTTCATTTCGGTGTGCAATGTTCATGTAGTGTTGGTAATCAATTTCAAACGTGGCCCAGCGTTCTCTGATATTCACATCAAAGACGAGAGGGTCAGGCTTTCGACAAGAAGAGGCCATCATAAAGCAAAGTAAAATCTCACAAAAAGGTAAAACAAAAAGTTGACGTGGATAAGCTTTTCCCATTGAGGGTAGGGAAGATTCAAACAAGAGGGCATGACATGAGAATTAAGGGACAGAAGTTTAGGGGTAACGTGAGGGGGAACTTCTTTACTCAGAGGGTGGTGGCTGTGTGGAATGAGCTTCCAGCAGAGGTGGTGGAGGCAGGATCGATTTTAACATTTAAAAGTAAAGTGGATAGGTATATGGACGTGAAGGGAATGGAGGGGTATGGTCTGAGTGCAGGTAGATGGGACTAGGGGAAAACAAATGGTCGGCACGGACTGGAAGGGCCGAGAGGGCCTGTCTCCGTGCTGTAATTGTTATATGGTTATATGTTATATGGTTATAAAAACCGTTATACAGGAGTGGATAAGACCACTTCTGATGCCATGTAAACAAGCACCAGACTCAGTACGTGATTCAAATACATCTTTAATCAGCACTGACACTTAACAGCATAAAGGATGGTTGGGTGTCAGTACATCCTAGCTGCTCAGACTGGGAGTGCCGGAAACAAGTGTTAGTATAAGTGTTACAGTGGGGTGCAGTTAGTGATGCTGGCTAACATGCAACATCAATCTACACTCAGATTATTAGATACGTGAGCAGATCATTGTTTCCTTGCTCAATTTTCTATATTTTTATTTACTTTGATTGCAGACACATGGCTTAATTATTAAAACAAACATATAATTTTTCCCTGTCTAAATAATTTTCTTCCTCAATTAGAACTTTTGAAATCTGCATTGTCTCTGTGTGACAAGAGAGAGAAATCAGAGTGAAGAGTGTTGAATTGGCATCTATATAACTAAAAATTTCATCTTGACCATTTCCTGTCTGTACAGTATATTGATTTTAGAAAAAATGCTACCCTATATTGCTATGATTTTGGCCATCTTACACACAGTCCTCCTCCGCTGAGGCAGCTCCGAGAATTTTTCAGATCGATGAAAAATAAAAAAACTTATGAGGGTTTCAAAAATCTTGTGATCAGCTGATTGGTCCTCTCAACTGTCAATCACCATGATGAAGGTAACGTCCCTTCCCTGGGCAGCACTATAAAACACCAGATGGATGGGCACGAGTCAGTCACTCTGGAAGAACGCGAGGGAGAGGCCACACTGTGAACCTAAGCTGTGAATCAACTGAATTGTGAGTCTGCAATGTACTTGCAATAAATGATTTGTTAGCCGGTAATGAAAATGAAAATGAAATTAGTTGTTTGGCCTGCTCTGTGCTTGAAACCGCAATGGAAATGGAAATGAAATGAAAATACAATGAGCTGTTTGGCCCGACCTGGGCTTGAAACTGCAATGGAAATGGAAATGAAATGAAAATGCAATGAGCTGTTTGGCCTGCCATGTGCTTGAAACTGCAATGGAAATGGAAATTAAATGAAAATGCAATGAGATGTTTGGCCTGCCATGTGCTTGAAACTGCAATGGAAATGAAAATGGAATGAAAATGCAATGGGCTGTTTAGCATGCCCTCTGCATGAAACTGCAATGGCAATGGAAGTTAAATGAAAATGCAATGAGCTGTTTGGCCCGCCCTATGCTTGAAACAGCAATGTAAATGAAATGAAAATGCAATGAGCTGTTTGGTCTGCCCTGTGCTTGAAATTGCAATGGAAATGGAAATGAATTGACAATTAAATGAGTTGTTTGCCTGCCCTGTGCTTGTAATTGAAATGGGAATGAAATGAAATGAGTTGTTTGGCCTGCCTGAAATGACTAATTTCTGCCCACAAGACCGCTATTAGCCAAGAAACCAGTTTATTTTGCCCAAAATGCCATATTAGCCCAGCAGGAGCATTTTGGCCCATAAGTTCCAGGCTAGGATAAGTCCAGAAAAAGTGCCTTTCACTCAGATTTTTTTTAAGTGCCCCTTCAGCCCATCAGGTTTGTACTACCCCAGGAGGAGCCTTTGGCCCATCAGTAAGAATTCCCCCTGCAAGTATTAAACCTCACCCAGTATTTTTCTTCCTGCCTTCATTGGCTCCCTGTGATATCCAGGTCAGGATATACTTTCCTCCTTCATTGCTGTGATCTGCAGAAAAAGATGAAAAATGTCTAAAATTGATTTTAGGGTTGGCCTGGTCTGAGTGACTGAGCTACCAGCCCACCAGGCCCGAGTGACTGAGCTGCCAGCCCACCAGGCCCGAGTGACTGAGCTGCCAGCCCACCAGGCCTGAGTGACTGAGCTGCCAGCCCACCAGGCCTTAGTGACTGAGCTGCTAGACCACCAGGGCAGAGTGACTGACCTGCCTGCCTACCACGCATGAGTGTCTGACCTGCCAGAACACCAGGCCTGAGTGACTGAACTGCCAGCCCACCAGGCCTGAGTGACTGAGCTGCGAGCCTAAGAATCCATTCGGCCCACAATGTCCATACTAGCCCCCTGGAAACCTGTCCGTTTGGCCCACAACACCCATACTGACGCTCCAGAAACCACCCCACCCCCCCACTGGCCACCAGTATTGGAATTGGTGGAGAGGTGGAATATTACATTAAGGGACCAGCCCTCCTGTGTGAACATGGGACCCAATGGGTCCCACTTAGTATAGTATGTACCTAAAGAGAATGGTGAAATTGCAACAACATAGAAGGTCTGTGAACACAGTACTGAACAGATAACATAATAAACCTGCATAAATGGAGCTGGTGATTACAACAACATCACCTTGCAGTAGGCAAGGAGCAATGCTGGTAGGAAAAGGAACTGGGATCTGGCCTATCGCACCCTCAAGGTCAGCTGCAGGAGGCGCTCCCGGGGCACAAAGGTCGATGGATGAGGAAAGGGAGGTCACATGGCATCATAGAGTCAGAGTAATACAGTGTGGAAACAGGCCCTTCGGCCCAACTCGCCCACACCGGCCAACAATGTCCCATCTACCCTAGTCCCACTTGACTGCACTTGGTCCATAACCCTCCAAACCTGTCCTATCCATGTACCTGTCCAACTGTTTCATAAACAAAGGGATAGTCCCAGCCTCAAATACCTCCTCTGGCAGCTTGACACCCACCACCCTTTGTGTGAAAATGTTACCCCCTCTGATTCCTATTAAATCTTTTCCCCTTCACCTTGAACCTTTGTCTTCTTGTCCTCAATTTCCCTACTCTGGGTAAAAGATTGCATCTACACAATCTATTCCTCTCATGATTTGGTATACCTCTATGAGATCTCCCCTCATGCTCCGATGCTCCATGGAATTGAGACCCAGCCTACTCAACATCTCCCTATAGCTCACACCCTCTAGTCCTGGCAACATCCTCATAAATATTTTCTGAACCCTTTCAAGCTTGACAATATCTTTCCTATAACCTGGTGCCCAGAACTGAACACAATATTCTAAATGCGGTCTTATACAACTGCAACATGACCTCCAACTTCTATACTCAATACTCTGGCAGATGAAGGCCGAAGTGCCAAAAACCTTTTTGACCACCTAATCTGCCTGCGACAAGGAACCATGCACCTGTACTCCTAGATTCCTCTGCTCTACAACACTACCCAGAGGCCTACCATTTACTGTGTTGGTCCTGCATTTGTTCAACGTCCCAAAATGCAACACCTCACACTTCTCTGTATTAAATTCCATTAGCCATTCCACAGCACACCTGGCCAATCGATCCAGATCCTAATGTGATCGTTCACAACCATCTTCACTATCTGCAAAACCACTAACTTTTGTCTCATCAGCAAACTTGCTAATCTTGCCCTGTATGTTCTCATGCAAACCATTGATGTAGGTAACAAACAGTGACGGCCCAGCACTGAACCCTGTGGCACACATGCCTCCATTATGAGAAGCAATCTTCCACCATCACCATCTGTTTCCATCCAGGGAGCCAATTTGCTATCCATTCAGCTATCTCTCATTGGATCCCATGAAATGTAATGAAGGAAGGCGATGGCTGGAGGTCTGCAGAAGCCTGGGGCTTACTTGGATTGGGCACCACTCATAAGAACTAGAGCATGGACTCTTGCACGTCTTGCATGCAACTCAGTGGACTATTTCTGTACACTTTGCTAATTGGGGATCTGCTTACTGTACATATGACAATATTGTACTGGACAATGTAAGAAAATAATCGCAGTGTGTGTTTGCACATGTGGCAATAAAAGCACCATTGAACCATCTTTGAAGAATTTAAAAAATAGTTCAATAAATAAAATACCTCAACATTAGTGCAATAACCAAAAAAGAGCTGGAAGACCCCAGTGCAACCAAGACAGTTTGCAGTTTGAGGTTTGGTTGGTAATCACAGTGTTCAATAGCCTGATGTTTGTTGGAAAGAACCTGTTCATGAATGTGGATGTCATGATTTTCAGAAGCCTTTTCCGCTCTTCTCGATGGCAGGAATGAAACAAGAGCATGGTGAGTGTTGTGGGTCCTTGATAATGCAGGCTGTCTTTTTAAGACAGCGCCTCCTATACTAGTTTCCACCAATTTGTTTTGTAATTTCCTACATTCCTGGGCGCTCGAGTTGCCGAACCTGGCCATGATGCAACCAGTCAATAAACTCCCTGCAGTACACACATAAAGTTTAAGAGAGTATATGTCCACATACCAAATCTTCTCAGGAAATAGAGGCATTGACGTGATATTTTTATAATTGCACCAATGTGAATAAGTCCAGGACAGATCTTCTAAGATATGCATGCCCAGGAACGTTTTACTCTCTCCACCACCAATATGTCAGTGAAGACAGTTTTATGGATCATTGGCCTTGTGGGTCTGTCCCACTTAGGCGACTTTTTAGGGACGGCAGGAGACTATGCAGTCGCCACATGGTTGCCACATATTCGCGGGTGGTTGCCGGGGAGTTGCCTTCATGGTTGTGAGGAGTTACAACATTCTAGGAACTAGTCGCAGCCTCATTATGGTTGCCGCAAATTTTTCAACATGTTAAAAAATTTGCGCCGACTAGAATGAAGCCTCATGGAGAGTAGCGGGAATTCTCTTGCCATAGCTGGGTCGCTAGGAGGAGTGGGTTGCCAGGAGGTCGAAGGTTCTCTTAGGTTCTCGTAGGTTTTAGCCGGTGCTGACCGGTGAATTTTATAGGCTCGTTGGGAAAAGAAACGTAACCAGTAGTTTTCGGAACCAAGGATAAACGACTGCTAATGTTAATGTCCGCCGAGCTTCACAGCCGTGTATCTCAGGCTTCTTAAAAGTTGTCTCCACTGCTTCTCCTCCTTTTCTCCCACTTCTCTCCCTCTCCCTCCCTCTTTTAAAGGATTTACCGTACACTGTGCTTTGTAGCTTCTTAATTACGCCGCCAACCTTCCTGTCAGCGTGGTGTGTGTCTGTATTACATTGGCTTTGCTCCGTGTGAATTTCACTCAGACAGCAATCCCCCTCTTGCCCTGTTCCCCGCCCACATAACAGGCTGGTGAAGGAAGGGATGTGTTTGTGTGTGTTCCACTCTGACAGTCGCCCTTCCAGTTGCCGTTTTTCAGGCGACTGCCGGCAACTTGGCTGTCTTCCAAGTCAACAATCAGTTCCTTCCAAACTCACCGACTCCCGTACCTATCTAGACTTCACTTCCTCCCACCCTGCTTCCTGTAGATGCTCTATTCCCCACTCTCAATTCCTCTGACTCCGCTACATCTGTGCCCAAGATGAGGTGTTCCATACCAGGACATCTGAGATGTCCTCATATCGAACACCTCATCTGAGCAGATGCGGTGAAGACGGAAGATGCCTTCGTTCTTCAGGGAATGGGGGTTCCCCTCTTCCATCATAGAAGAGGCTTACATTAGACTCTCCTCGCTATCTTCCAGCTCTGTTCTTGCTCCTCCTCCCCCAGTCACACAGGGACAGAGACCCCTAGTTCTCACCTTTCACCTCATCAGCCATCTCAAACAGCACATAATCTTTCAGCATTTTCATCACGTCATTTACATTTTATCTATGTTTGCCTTGTTGTTACCTTCTCCTAAGTAACAGTAATCTATTCTACATTTTCCTTAATCTCCACCTCCTTTGTCTTGTTTTCACATCTTACACTTCCTTATCTCTGTATTTCCCTCTCCCCTGACAGTCTGAAGAAGGGTCTCGACCCAAAATATCGCCCATTCCTTCTAGTCACTGCCTGTCCCACTGAGTTAGTCCAGCATTTTGAGTCTAATAGCAGTCCCTCGGTTTTACCAACGTTGAAAGTAAGGTTGTTGTTCTGGCATCATTCAGTCAGATGATCAATCTCCCTCCTATACTCTGACTCATCATTACCCATAATTCATCCAACACAAATTGTGTTGCTAGTGAATTGAAAGATGGAACTGTGTCTAGCTACACATTCATGGGCAAAGAGTGAGTAGAGCAAGGAACTGAGCACACAGACTTAAGTTGCTTTGTGTTGATGGTTATTGAGGAGGAAGTGTTTGGTGCCAATTCGTACCAATTGTGCTCTGTTGATGAAGAAGTTGAGGAAACGGTTGCAAAGAGATCCGCAGAGCTCTGATTAACTGAGCTTAGTAACAAGTTTGGAGAAAATGAGGAGGTTGATTGCCAAGCTGTAGTCGATGAACAACAGCCTGACGTATGTATTTATTGTCCAACCCTGTTGATCTATTGCGGCAGTCAGTAAATTGTAGTGGATCCAGGTTCTTGCAAAGGTAGGAGTTGATAACCAACCTCTCTACGCACTTCATCATCATTACTGCCACCAGTCAGTAATCATTGAGGCATGTCACGTTACTTTTTCTGTGCGCCTGTAACATTCATGCCCTTTTAAAGCTGGTGAGAATGGTAAGATTAAACGAGCTTACCAGTTTGAAGTTTGATCTTTATTTTATGATGAGTTACGATGAGCGATTACGTGAAGAAGGCCGTCAGGCCGCATGCGCGTCAATCTTCAAAGAAGTGGTGTGAAATCACAGATAACAGTTGTTGAACTAACATAGTAAGATTAGAGATGACTAGAACTAGCAGATGATCTTTATGATACGAGGATTGGGAGCAGAGGGCACATAATCGCTCATCGTAACTCCTCATAAAATAAAGATCAAACTTCAAACTGGTAAGTTCTTGTTTAATCTTACTATTTTACTTCAGTCACGTGAGTGACTACATGAAGATTTTGAAGCTCTGTGATTTCATGCCGTGTAAAAAACGAGTCCTCACAAGCACGACTGCATCAGTTGATCACAGATAATGGAAACATTCATAATGCATACAGACATGACATAGATTTAAAACATACTGATGCTGATAAATGAATAAATAATAATAACAGTAACCCCTCTCATCCGAGGTGAAACTATTAAAATAGAATTTAAAATAGAGTTGGCACATACCGCTGGTCTGGCAATGGGTTAAAATAAAATGTTGGAAACCTTGTTTGTTAGACCATCCTGCAGTCGGCAGGATGTGGTCCAGAGGACTGTACATAATACTTGCTGCTGATGCTGTAGCAGCCCTGGTGGAGTTAGATTAGAAAATTAGTATCTACTCCTGTATAAGCCAAAACCCTGTATTAACCACCTGGAGATGGTCTGAACCATCTTATGGTTCTTATTAGATTTTTTGTAACTAACAAACATAGTTAGTATCAGAGCCTCTAAGGCTCTAGATGACCTTGACGTAATGTTGTGAATGTGTGACCACACATAACCGAAGGTGCATGGGGTATGCCATGGGAACTAGTTTGAGAGCTGACACCCCTGGGCTGCACTGCTTAACTAAATTGTAAACATGAAATATTATATATAGCAGCTGTAACCATCCTGTCCAGTCACAATTTATGTAATGACTGGACCCATGCGCTGAGGACAGTGCCAGGGGGATAACTAGCTTACGAGAGCTGAGCCAAAGATAGGGATATAGCTGGAGCCCCGTGGTGAAGAAGTGTTAACACAATGTCAATATCCCATACTTCCGTGTACTTGGGTCTGGGAGAACTTGTGTTAAAGATATCCTTAATAAACTTGACATCAGAGGGTGAGACCCGACAGAGCGGGTCCCGCTTCCTGCAGCAATTATGATGAGAAGCACGTTGGGCACAGTTAATGGGAATATAACTTAATTTATCATCAAGGACCCATTAGAAAATGAGCTCTAAGACGTCAGTGTCTGTGCCTTATCATATGTAACATAGCATTTAAACAGAATGCTTCCCATCTCCTGAAGAGGCAATGTACTGCTTTTTTGGTGCTATCCCTGCACTCTGCAGTGAGCACATACATGGATCAGTCTGACAACCCGAGCCGCAGGAGCGGTCTTCTCAGATTCTGTAAAGCAATTAATTGATTAACCACGCAGAGGCTGGTTCCCCGAGTCCCAGGCTGAACCAGCAAAGTTTTATGTTTAATAACCCCATATAAGGTTCTATTACTATTCCCAACATTTGCGGGAAACCATGGCTACGTAGGCCAGTCAGACAGTAAAAGAACCCTGAAGCGGGATCTTGCTGAATTTATTGCAAGACCCGACTGATGAGGCATAATGTAGAAACCACATAAAAGAACATTCCTCCCCCACGTAGCGAGAATGTATCTCTCGCCACTGTGATGCCACACGTTTTTACAACTGGTGAATGAGCCTGGATGCAAACATATCGAAATTGGGTGTGCCATCGAGCCATAATATCATAAAATACTTTGTGATCCAACATCCATTCTGCATTGTCATTGATTTTACATGATGCTACACCAGCGTCAAATGAGGTTGGGTAAATTATGACACAATACTTTGACTTTATTACATCCACGTGACTAACATATGCCACCACCACAGTGTGTCAACTTGGAACTGAGCATGCAGATTATGCATATTCTCACAATAACCCTTTAACCCATAGTATGCACCTGGTATCTATAGGTAGTTGATACCAATAACTGAAGAATTGGTAATTCATGCAAATCCGATCCGTCTCCGTTACTAGAGATGGCATTCATAATTTTCCATCTTTGAACACTAGCATCTGTTTGGAATATAACTGAAGATTTATTGACCAAAACTACTGGAGCAATGCTGAATATAGTTCATCCACCATTGTGAGTTTGGTAGCTTCAGCTGGTAATAGCATAGGTCTGTTAACAATTACCTATATGGCACTTGAGAGGTTACTACTTTGGACATTGTAAGTTCTGATAATGCAAAGGCCCAATTGCACAGCAGAAACACAGCTGCTACATTGCCAATTACACGAAGACTAGAAGACTACTTGATAACAAGGTTGTTGCAGGCTTCTATTGATTCCAACCTGTTGCCCCAGAGCAGAGTCACAGATAAATTAATCATTAAAGATAAATCCGAATAATCAATAACTCTAGTTGGTATCAACTTAAATTTGACTGGATGACTGAGGAACCTCAATTCCTCAAATATAGTTGCAGCTGAAACTGTTGATTTTAGCAAAACACAGTGTTAGAAATATCATCCAGATCAATTTCAAATGTCTCCGGTGATCCCTGTGAATGGGACCTGAATAGTATGCATCTTTGAGATCGATGCATGCCATAAAGATCCTAAAGAAATCAGTAGTTAGACAGTAACAAAGTTCCATATACTGAAAAGTCTATGTTGCACATGGGAGTTCAATCAATTATGAACCAACATCCTCCATCTTTCACAATGAACATGCCACGCCTTCCATAATTCCGTGCCTGCCTTAAACGACAATTCTGGCCAGATTCCCGAGCCCGTCTCGAAATGTAATCCTAGCCATAATACTGAGCCTGCCTCGAAAGACAACTCTGGCCATAATACAGGGCCTGCCTTGAAAGACTGCTCCGGCCATAATTCTGAGCCTGCCTTGAAAGACAACTCTGGCCATATTTCCGAGCTTGTCTCGGAAGGCAATCCTGGCCGTAATACTGGACCTGCCTCGAAAGACAATTCTGGCCATATTTCCGAGCTTGGCTGGGAAGGCAATCCTGGCCGTAATCCTGAGCCTGCCTCGAAAGACAACTCTGGCCCCAATTCCAACCCATGCTTGGTACCCTTGCATACTGTGCAATAATAACCCATCATATGTTATCATTTTAGTATATAACTGATCTGAACTCATGTTATCATTGCCATTTGTACAAAATCAAGTGTAAATATTACCAACTTGTAAATGGTCCACTTACCCCATGTTTCGGAAGAACCAGACCCACCTACCTCCATGGTTACTGGTGGTCTTATGGTAAGCCCAAAGGCCCCTGATGTGGGTTCTATTCCCCTCCTTGATTGGAGAGTAGCAATGGTAGTGTATATGGATTCCATAGTTCCTGAGACCGGCTTGGACCTTGGCCTGAAAGACCTCTGCCCAGCTTTCAAGCTGCCACCAGCTTCAGTGAACTGCTTGCTGCCGATGAGGCATGGGGATGTCGCCGACAATACAATGAAGCTTGCTTCCTCATCCAGGTATACCTGTTGGATAAGTCTTACCAGAAGAGAAGATTCGGCGTCTGGTTTCATTTCCTGGATTTCATGCCCCCTCCAATGTTACCCCTGGTAGCTCTGTTCATTGCCAACATTTGTTGCTTGAGGGGAACTCTGGCCCCTTCCCGGTTTACTGCCTACGGCTGGAACCAATGTTTCCGGCAGTAACCCCTTTGCTTGCGAGTATATCCTCGCACTACCCTCCACAGAGAGGGAGATTCATAGGCAGCCCTGAAAACAGGTGCTGCCGCAGGCCCCTGAGGATACCTGTGCTGACATGGCCCCTCCTTCAGACCTATATCAGGATTTTTGCTCTGGGTCAGATTGAAACAGACCCTGAATGCGGGGAGGGAGACATTGTGCAGCCCTGAAAATGGTGCCGCTGCCGTGTGCCCCCCGAGGAAACCAGCCCTGATAACTCCCTCCTTTTGAGTATATCATTGTGGAGCAACCTCTCCATCAGGTGCTCCATGTGGGTTTAGGCGTCCGCAGACGCTACCCATTGAAGGAGGGGAACCCTCCTGGCCCGACTTGCCCGAGTCCCAAGGCCTGACCGGCTTCCTCGTGGTTTGACCCCATCTCTGGGGCACCATAGCGGTCTGTGAGCCGCTGACCACACTGTCAATGACTCTGGTTGCGAGACTGGCTTACTGCCAGTTATACCCCTTTTCTGGGGGAGCCATAGCAGTCTGGGAGTTGCTGACCCCACAGTCAACAACTGGGGAAGCGAGACCAACTTTCTCTGGGTCTACCACCTTTCTTGGGGAACCACCACCCGCACTCCCCTCCTGGGTGTTGCTGATCTCCTTGTCAGTGACTTGGGAAGCGAACCCGATGGGCGCCGACTACCCGCGCTTCGGACCGGGATCTCCCCACGGTCCATAACCGGTTTCCCCGCGGCCCGTCCGACTTCGCCCTGAATCCAGCAGGCAAACTCTATAAAGAGCTTCCTGCAACACAAAAAACAAAACCGAGAAATAAGTTTTAAACTTACCTTGCAGGTTTAAACTTACCGCTGGCAGGAGCAGACCAAAGTAATGAGGTTGAAAATGCCAATACAAATTCCAGCCAGCTGGTTTGTGCAGGTTTTGGAAATGTAACTAATTACCCGATCAGGTTTAGATGTTTTCTGAGGGTTCACCCTCTGAAGGATTTTTTGATGTTGGCCTCGATGACTGAGATTACAATAGTTTTGTGGGCTGTGGAGGCCTGGGAAAGGACATCAGTGTTCTCCCTATCGAACGCTTGAGCTCTGCCTTGAGTGATGTCTCACTTGAGCTGCCACTTGGTTTTGTCTTGTAGGATGTGATGGTGTGCAAGCCCTGTCACAGCTGCCAAACATCCATCTCATTCATCAGTTTGGAGTAAAAGTCCTGTTGAACCTTTTTGATGTCCTTATCAAGGTCATACATAGACTCCTTGTATAAATCTACATCGCCAGACTAGCATGTCCAAGATCTGGTCCTCAGAAGATTGCAGACCTCCTGTTTTATTCAATGCTTCTGGTTGGGTAACACTCAAATGGTTTTCATGGGAACACTCTCCTCCATACATTTCCTTCTGAGGTTGGTAACAACTGTGGCATATTTTTTTAGGTCCCTTGCCAAGTCCATGAACATGACCCTCTATATCGACTCTAAGCAGACCCAAAGTCGTTCCTCTGCCTCTCCTGTCCAGCTCTCCAGTTGTCTTCACAGCTGGAGCTGCACTCTTCAGTTGCTGCCTATAAGAAGGAGTGCAGCCTGGTGGTTGGATTTCCCAAAGTGAAGGCGAGGGATGGAGTGAAAGGCATCATTGATATTGGTATAACAGTTGTCAAGGGGTTTGATTATCTGGTGTTGCTGGACACATGCTTCAGAGTTGCTTTAATCTGCCTCGTCAACCATGTTTTCGGACTGAGTGAAGGCCTTGCTGGTGTTTTCTGGCTGTATTCATTGGAAGTGCGAATCTCAGTGAATGGGAATTTTCCTGCCAGTGTGTTTCCCTTGCAGTCGGCAGCTACATTGACGTTGGAAGATCCCAATAGCGCACATTTATTTAAATGGCCAAGCAGCTTGTCAGGTAGAGTTTGTACTGTTTTTGAGTTTGAGTTTGAATTTAGTTTATTGTCATGTTCACCGAGGTAGTGAAAAGCTTTTTGTGGTGTGCTCATCATTCAGAGGAAAGACAACAGGACTTCTGGTGGTGCCATGAAATAACAAGGGCGCAGCATCGAGCTAAATCTTGAAAAAAGCCAGTTTGGAAGACGGGACCGATTTTAAAACACTCACCGGAGCTGTTTGACGTCACATAAGTGACGTCATCAGAAATTGCCATGAAAAAACAGAGATTAACGGCAGTTTTAAATTAAAAAAAGGGAAACCTCACCAGAAGCCTGCAAAACCTGCTGGAAGACCTGCTACAAGACTCTACATGAAAAAACTTGGTAAGACTCCTCAAACCCCTCAAACATCAGCTGAAAGCTCGGAAGAAGAAGCTGATTCTCGAAGTCCTCCTACAGAAATGACTTCAAAGGATGAACAGATGGAACAACTGGAAAAGTCAGTAAAAGTTTCAGTTACTCAAAACATTTCTAAAGTGATACGCGAGGGGAACGCCGCACTGGACAAAAGAATCTCTGAAAAAATTTTAAACGGTAATGAGAAGTTGATGGTGAAAATTGATAACTAAAATAAACGTGTTGAAGAGATTGAGGAGGATTTAAACAAAAACATTAAGCGGGTTGAAAAAGACTGTAATAAGAAGTTGGATACAATGCTTAAGAATACTGATTCGGCAATGGAAGAAATGGATAATATGATGACTGAGATGTTTAAGGAGATAAAGATACTAAGAAAGGAACAAGAAAGTACTGAGGGGCACCTTGCTAAAATGAAGCATAAATGTCTGGACTTGGAAGCAAGATCGAGGAGGCAGAATTTAAGAATAGTTGGAGTAAAAGAGGGAAGGGAGAGTGGACAAAACCCTCAGGAGTTTGCTGCCAACTTACTTAAACAAGTACTCAAGCTGCCTGAAACCCCGAGAATAGACATGGCTCACCGGGTTCGACGTAAGGCTCAAGCAAGCTTAGGTGCACCCCCCCCCCCCCCCCCGCCCCCCTACTCCACTTACTTTGATAAATATTTATGCTCCCAACTTTGATAACCCCCAATTCTTTAGTAAAATTCTGGATATAATTTCATACATAAAAAACACAAACATAATAGATGTATGGAGAATCGCTAATCCAGTTGGTAGGGAATACTCATTTTATTCAACGGTACATAAAACATATTCACGTATTGATTATTTTTTAGTGGACACAAAATTAATTCCCTATACATATAACGCTAAATATCATAATAGTATTATTTCTGATCACTCCCCGTTAACCTTTTTTTTAAAATTAGAAGGAATGTCTGATAAAAAATCGTTCTGGAGATTTAACCCCCAAATCTTAAACAACTCACAAGGTTGTACATATTTAAAACAGCAGATGATATTCTTCTTTGAGACAAATGATACACCAAATATTTCTTATTATGGTAAACTTTTAAGGCATTTATTAGAGGAACTATAATTTCATATCAAGCCTTCCAAAATAAAAAGAACAACACTGAACAATTGCAGTTAGAACAAGAAATTAGACAATTAGATTTAGAAAATGCCAAAGAACCAACCACAGAAAAACATAATAAGATAACAATATTAAAATATAAATTAAATAAAATTTTATCGGCAAGAATAATAAGATTATTTCAAATTTGGTGATAAACCACATAAACTCTAAGCACGTCAACTGAAAAAAATGGGAAACAGAAAATACAATCACTAAAATTAAATCAGATAAAGGTGAATTACTAACATTACCCAAGACATTAATAAAAGATTTGCTCAATTTTACCAAAATCTATATACATCTAAAACTTCTGCAAATAATACTAAAATTACAAACTTCTTAGACAATTGTAATCTTTCAAAACTCAATACGTTGGAACAAGAGGAATTAGGAGCTCAGATTACACTTAAGGAAATAGAAGAAACAATAAATTTGTTGAAGATGGGTAAAACGCCAGGACCAGATGGCTTTAGTAATGAATTCTATAAAAGATTCTACGAGATAATTTCTCCACGCTTACAAAATTTATATACAAATGCTTTTAAAGAAAATATGCTACCAGAAATACTAACCAAGTCATCTATTACACTTATACCTAAAAAGGATAAAGATCTTGAAGAACCAGACTCACATAGAGCCATAGCACTCTTATATACAGATCAAAACATATTAGCAAAGACCCTAGCGAGAAGATTGAGTAAATATGTTAGGAAACTAATAAACCCGGACCAAATGGGGTTTATATCAAAGAGATACTCATTCAACAATCTGAGATGGCTGTTTAATATAATGTACTCACAAAATACTGAAGAGTAAGATTTAGCAATTATTTCATTGGATGCAGAAAAATATTTTGATCAAGTAGTATGGCAAATTATAGAAACATAGAAATTAGGTGCAGGAGCAGGCCATTCGGCTCTTCGAGCCTGCACCACCATTCAATATGATCATGGCCGATCATCCAACTCAGTATCCTGTACCTGCCTTTTCTCCATACCCCCTGATCCCTTCAGCCACAAGGGCCACATCCAACTCCCTCTTAAATATGGCCAACAAACTGGCCTCAACTACCTTCTGTGGCAGAGAATTCCACAGATTCACCACTCTCTGTGTGAAAAACGATTTTCTCATCTTGGTCCTAAAAGAATTCCCCCTTAGCCTTAAACTGTGACCCCTTGTCCTGGACTTCCCCAACATCGGGAACAATCTTCCTGCATCTAGCCTGTCCAACCCCTTAAGAATTTTGTAAGTCTCTATGAGATCACCCCTCAATCTTCTAAATTCCAGCGAGTACAAGCCAAGTCTATCCAGTCTTTCTGCATATGGAAGTCGTGCGATCCCAGGAATCAGTCTGGTGAACCTTCTCTGTACTCCCTGTATGGCAAGAATGTCTTTCCTCAGATTAGGAGACCAAAACTACGCAATACTCCAGGTGTGGCTTCACCAAGACCCTGTACAACTGCAGTAGAACCTCCCTGCTCCTGTACTCAAATCCTTTTGCTATGAATGCCAACATACCATTCACTTTCTTCACAGCCTGCTGCCCCTGCATGCCTACTTTCAATGACTGGTGTACCACGACTCCCAGGTCTCACTGCATCTCCACTTTTCCTAATCAAATAATTCAAATAATAGTCTACCTTCCTGTTTTTGCCACCAAAGTGGATAACCTCACATTTATCCACATTATACTGCATCTGCCATGCATTTGCCCACTCACCCAGTCTATCCAAGTCATCCTGCGGCCTCCTAGCATCCTCTTCACAGCTAACACTGCCCCCCAGCTTCGTGTCATCCGCAAACTTTGAGATGTTGCATTTAATTCCCTTGTCCAAATCATTATTGTGTATTGTAAATAGCTGGGGTCCCAGCACTGAGCCTTGTGGCACTCCACTAGTCACTGTCTGCCATCCTGAAAAGGACCCGTTCACTCCTACTCTTTGCTTCCTGTCTGCCAGCCAGTTCTCTATCCACATCAATACTGAACCACCAATACCGTGTGCTTTAAGTTTGTATACCAATCTCTTGTGTGGGACCTTGTCGAAAGCCTTCTGAAAGTCCAGATACAACACATCCACTGCTTCTCCCTTATCCACTCTACTAGTTACATCCTCAAAAAATTAAATAAGATTCGTCAGACATGATTTACCCTTCGTAAATCCATGCTGACTTTGTCCAATGATTTCGCCACTTTCCAAATGCGCTGCTATCCCATCTTTAATAATTGACTCTAGCAGTTTCCCCACTACCGATGTTAGACTAACTGGTCTGTAATTCCCCGTTTTCTCTCTCCCTCCCTTTTTAAAAAGTGGGGTTACATTAGCTACCCTCCAATCCTCAGGAACTACTCCAGAATCTAAAGTGTTTTGAAAATTTATCACTAAGGCATCTGCTATTTCTGGGGCTACTTCCTTAAGTACCCTGGGATGCAGCCTATCTGGCCCTGGGGATTTATCGGCCTTTAATCCATTCAATTTACCCAAAACCACTTTCTGGCTAACCTGGATTTCACTCATTTCCTCCATCTCATTTGACCCGTGATCCCCTGCTATTTCCGGCAAATTATCTATGTCTTCCTTAGTGAAGACAGAACCAAAGTAGTTATTCAATTGGTCTGCCATGTCCTTGTTCCCCATGATCAATCACCCGTTTCTGACTGCAAGTGACCTACATTTGTTTTAACTAATCTTTTGCACTTCACATGTCGATAAAAACTTTTGCAGTCAGTTTTTATGTTTCCTGCCAGTTTTCTTTCATACTCCATTTTCCCTTTCCTAATTAAGCCCTTCATCCTCCTCTGTTGGTCTCTGAATTTCTCCCAGTCCTCTGGTAGGCTGCTTTTTCTGGCTAATTTGTATGCTTCATCTTTTTATTTGATACTATCCCTGATTTCCCACGTTATCCACGGATGCGCCACCTTCCCTGATTTATTCTTTTGCCATACTGGGATGAACAATTGTTGTAGTTCATCCATGCAGTCTTTAAATGCCTTCCATTGCATATCCACCGTCAACCCTTCAAGAATCAATTGCCAGTCGATCTTGGCCAATTCACGTCCCATACACTCAAAGTTACCTTTCTTTAAGTTCAAGACCCGTGTTTCTTAATTATCGCCCCTGCTATTTGCACCAGTGATAGAGCCTTTAACAGAAAGTATAAGAAGTCATCCGAATATTCATGGATATAGTACCACTCAAATAATAAATTTTAATTATATGCAGACGACATATCATTATATTACAAATTCGCAAATCAGCATACCAAATATACTAAATTTAATAGAGGAATTTGGTTATTTTTCAGTATATAGAAAAATATATACTATTTATAAACTGTATATAAATATACAGTTAATAAATAAACTGGAACAAAAGCAAAATTATGACGATAAAACCTCAAGAGTCGACACATCTGTTGAAATTCCCTTTTAGAATTGCAACAGAAAAATTCAAGTATTTGTGTATCCAAATTATTAGGAAATATAAATCATTACTCAATGCAAACTATATGCCTTTATTAACGAAATTAAATGGGTTGATTAAATTCTGGAAAACACTGCTATGTCCTTAATAGGCAGAATAAATGCTATAAAAATGATATTTTTACCACAGATATTGTACCTATTTCAATCAATACCAATATATTTACCAAAAAAAATCTTTAAAAAACTAGACTCTGATATCACAAACTTCATATGGGACTATAAATCACATAGAATTCAAAGAAAACATGTGTGTAAATCTAAAGAATCAGGGGGACTGACACTCCCTAATTTGTTGTACTACTATTGGGCAGTGAATTTTTAAAATATAATTTACTGGTTGGACAGTTCTGCCCAACAAGTAGATTGGATAAGAATGGAGAAGGCGGATTGTTCCCCTTACAATATATGAGTGATTCTTCTTTCCCGATGAAACTGAACAATATAATATATAAGAAGAATCCAATTATTCATACTGTAATACGAATTTGGAAACAAATAAAATTAACTTTAAAATGAAGAAATTTATCGCTTCTTTCCCCAATAGGTAACAATCCCGCATTCAAACCATCTATTATTGATACAACATTTATCCATTGGAAAAGAATAGGAATTAAAATGATTGGAGAAATGTATGAAATGGGAAAACTTTTATCATTCCAACAATTACAACTAAAATATAACCCGAAAAGTAACCATTATTTCAAATATCTTCAAATTCAAGATTATTTGAAAAAATATATTCAAGGATATCAAACTCTAACCTCAGATGTATTAGAGGAAGGAATGAATAGAAAGGCAGAATCAAGCAATTTAATATCATATTTATATAATATAATTTTAAATATAGAAACACCAACGACAGAGGCAATTAGAAGGGACTGGGAGCAAGAGTTATTTATAAAAATTCCAAATGACAGATGGGAAAAAAATCTATTATATATACATAAATGTTCGATTAATGTATTGCATAACCTAATTCAATTTAAACTTTTACACAGATTATATCATTCGAAAACCAGATTGAATAAAACATTTCCAAATGTCTCCCCTATTTGTGATAAATGTCTAACTCAGAATGCCACTATAGCACATTCCTTTGTCTCTTGCACAAAACTTCATAAATTTTGGAATAAAATATTTGGAACTTTTACAAAACTATTCAACACAAAATTGAACCCCAATACAGAACTGATTATCTTTGGATCAATGGAAGAGGGACATAAATTAACTACGTCCCAAGAAGCTCTCTTTAATTATGGTTTAATAACAGCAAAAAAACATACTCAAATTCTGGAAAAATGCAACCACGCCAACGTTCTAAATGTGGATTTCAAATATGTTGGAAACGCTACATCTTGAAGAAATTAGATTCCTCCTCCTTGGCAAAGTAGACCAATTCTTAAAGATTTGGTCTCCTTTCATCAACTTCTTACAAGCATATGGTTCAACA
Source organism: Okamejei kenojei (assembly GCA_035221665.1). Classification (NCBI taxonomy): domain Eukaryota; kingdom Metazoa; phylum Chordata; class Chondrichthyes; order Rajiformes; family Rajidae; genus Okamejei; species Okamejei kenojei. Next base: position 98,877,222 of record CM069131.1, read on the forward strand.
TAACATATCTTTAGAAATTAAATGATTCAGAACCGGGTGACGGATGGGTAAAGATACGAAATAGGTATCTCTCCTAATTTCTTTTCTTTCTACTTTCTTTTTTTCTTTCAATCTTCTTAGCTTCGTATCTCTGCTCTGTCTCTTTCGCTACCTGCTTATACTCGCTTGTCTATCTATCTCGACACCCTTTATTTCCCTTTTTCTTTTTAAAACAACAAAAATAAATGAAAAAAAAAAGACAACAAAAGTGTTTTCACTGTTCCTCAATACATGTGACAATAAACCAAAGTAAACTAAACAATGCATGATTAAAATCAAGCTATCCAGTGTACAAATACATGATAAAGGGAAGAACATGAATAACAATTAGTGCAAGATAAAGTCCAGTTAAGTCTGATCAAAGATAATAATAATAATAATAATAATAATAATAATAATAATAATAATAATATATTTTATTGTCATTGCACAGAGGTACAACGAGATTTGGTATGCAGCTTCCATACGTTGTAATAACTTAGTTAGCTAAAAAATTAGACACCCAGAGAAACATGATTTAAAAAAAAACTCAGTTAAAACAGTATAAAGTACAAATAAGTCTGTGCCGGCTCGATGTGCGACGTGACCATCCGAGGGAGACAGTTCATGGTAGGGGGGTGGGGGGCACTCAGCAGGGCCGGTTCAGAGCAGCTATAGCTCTGGGGTGAAGCTGTTCCTAAGTCTGGAGGCGGGGGCATAGAAAGCCTTGTAATGTCTGCCGGATGGTAGAAGTTCGAACAGACTATTGCAAAGGTGTTAGGAGTCTTTGTGAATGCTGATGGTCTACCTGAGGCACCGTGTATTGTAGATGCTCTCCAAGGCTGGTAGCTGTGTCCCAATTATCTTCTGTGCTCTGTGGACGACCCGCTGAAGAGCTCTCCTCTCTGCCTCCGTATTGCTGAGATACCACACAGAGATGCCATATGTAAGGATGATCTCTGTGGTGCAGCAGTAAAAGGTTGTCAGCAGCTGGTGGGGCAGACCAGTCTTTTTCAGTGTTCTCAGGAAGAACAGTCATTGCTGTGCCTTCTTGAGCAGTGCAGCGGTGTTGGTGGATCATGTGAGGTCCTCTGAAATGTGTGTACCTAGAAACCAAAAGCTGGACACTCTTTCCACACTGTCCCCGTTGATAAAGATTGGATCGTATTCCCCATTATGTGTCCTTCTGAAGTTGATAATCAGCTCATTGGTCTAAGAGGTGTTTAGGGAAAGGTTGTTATCTGAGCACCAGTCCACCAGGTTCTGCACCTCCGTCTCAAGGGGTTGGACAGGCTAGATGCAGGAAGATTGTTCCCGATGTTGGGGAAGTCCAGGACAAGGGGTCACAGCTTAAGGATAAGGGGGAAATCCTTTAAGACCGAGATGAGAAAGACTTTTTTCACACAGAGAGTGGTGAGTCTCTGGAACTCTCTGCCACAGAGGGTAGTTGAGGCCGGTTCATTGGCTATATTTAAGAGTGAGTTGGATGTGGCCCTTGTGGCTAAGGGGATCAGAGGGTATGGAGAGAAGGCAGGTACGGGATACTGAGTTGGATGATCAGCCATGATCATATTGAATGGCGGTGCAGGCTCGAAGGGCTGAATGGCCTACTCCTGCACCTAATTTCTATGTTTCTATGTTTCTATGTAATGAGTTTCATCACCGTTGGTGATCAGCCCGATCACCGTTGTGTCATCTGCAAACTTGACAATGGTGTTGGTTTCGAATGCAGGAACCCAGTTGTGTGTGAAGAGGGAGTAGAGCATGGGGCTCAGTACACACCCTGTTGTGTGCCGGTGCTCAGGGTGATAGTGGAGGACAGGTGTGGGCCCAGTCTCACTGCCTGCAGTCGCTCCGTCAGGAAATTCAGGATACAGTCCTGAATTTCAAATTGCAATTCCAAATGCAAGATAGTTCTATGTGTCTCCAATGTGGTAGATAGTAGCTCAGGACTGCTCTCTAGTTGGTAGCATTGTTCAGTTGCCTGATAACAGCTGGAAAAAAACTGCCCCATAATTTGGAGATGTACGTTTTCACACTTCTGTACCTCTTGCCTGATGGGAGAGGGTAGAAGAGGGTGGCCGGGATGAGACTCGTCCTTGATTAGTTATCCTTAATTTTATTATCTAATAAGTTCAGAACTGTTATATTTGATCCTCCCCATTGCACAAGTGGCAAAATGTTGCCACAGTAGTGCCATAATTTTTTCTTAATTAAAGAAGTTCATTGGGTGTTAACTGCTCTGGGACAACCACTGGGCCGTACAGGATATTTTGAATAGCAATTTGTTATAATCATCAACAATCTAGCTGTCAGCATTTTGAGTCCAATGGAAGTAAATGAGTGAATGAGAGTATATCTGGCAGCCAATAATCAGATTCAGATTCAGATTAGTCAATTACATTATACACCAGGGTGCAATCAAATTCCTTGTTCGCATGAAGATCGTAGTTAATGATAAATACAACTGACGAAACAATTAATGAATAATAGATCTGAAGACATGCAAAAAAATGCAAAAGTGCCATAACGGAATAACCAAATGTGACATAGTTAAGAGAGACAGTACGTGCCAGCATCTCCATGAAGAGGATGTGAAAGAGGTGATAACCAGAAGCTATTCTTAAGTCTAGGTGTCTGAACTTTTAAGAAGGTATGAATTGCCAGGATAGCAGACATTCTCCCAGCCTTCCTGATGCAAAGTATCATGAAGATGGACTGGATGGATGGAAATAACAAGCCTGTGGTGGACTGAGCTGTGTTCACTACCTACCGTAGGTTCAGGTGGTCAAAAGCAGAATAGTAAAGGGCCTGTCCCACTTTCATGACCTAATTCACAAACCTTTTTACTCATGGACATTTTTCATCATGCTAGAAAAACGCCCCGCCCTACTTGATGCCACAAGTACCTACGACTAGCATCACGACCTCCTACGACCTTGTGACCACCATGCTGCGAGAATGAGTCAAGGGCAAACTAGACAGAGGTCGTGAAGTAGGTCATGAAAGTGGGACAGGCACTTTACCATTATCAGCTGAGAAACATTTTATCAATATACTTTCTATAGCTCAATTTTAGAAGTTTGGGGGATTCGTCTCAATTCCATAAAGTAAATATAGTGATGTGGTATCTTCATCAGTGTTAAGCAACCAGGTCTCATGTACTGTACCAGCAATGAACATGAATGTTAAGAAACTGGATTTCAAAGTGGGAATGGCACGAGGAAGAGTTAAGTGGTGCTGACTCAGACCATGGGCAGACATGGGACATTTTGTGAATCATAATGAAAGCATGCTCAATTGAAGGCAGTTTTTGACAAATTCTAGGAAGGACATCTTAAACACACGAGCCACATGGCAGCTACACAGCAGCAATTAATATTACGACTGCCATGGAGGAACAAAAGGCTGCAAGGGTCCATTGTGATCCACTAGAAATAGAAACTGACCTGTTGCAGTTTACTCTTTCCTACGTTCTTGAAAGCTCAGACACCCAGACTTAAGAACAGCTTCTTCCCCAGGCTATCACCTCTCTCGCATGTGGCAGCCCGTGCTAGCATGGGACATCAGCACGGGAGCACCTCAAGGCTGCGTGCTCAGCCCCCTGCTGTATTCTCTCCATACTCATGACTGCGTAGCCGGTCACAGTGCGAACTCCATCATCAAGTTCGCTGACGACACCACTGTTGTGGGACGTATCACTGATGGGGATGAGTCGGAGTACAGAAGAGAGATCGAGCAACTGTCCATATGGTGCCAGCACAATAACCTGGCCCTCAACACCAGCAAATCCAAGGAACTGATTGTGGACTTTGGAAGGAGTAGGATGGGGACCCACAGTCCCGTTTATATCAACGGGTTGATGGTTCAAAGGGTCAAGAGCTTCAAATTCCTGGGCATGCACATCTCTGAAGACCTCTCCTGGTCCGAGAACACTGATGCAATTATCAAGAAAGCTCACCAGCGTCTCTACTTCCTGAGAAGATTACGGAGAGTGGGTTTATCAAGGAGGACTCTCCTCTAACTTCTACAGGTGCACAGTAGAGAGCTTGCTGACCGGTTGCATCGTGGCTTGGTTCGGCAATTTGAACGCCCTGGAGAGGAAAAGACTACAAAATATAGTAAGCACTGCCCAGTCCATCATCGGCTCTGACCTTCCTTCCATCGAGGGGATTTACCGCAGTCGCTGCCTCCAAAAAGCTGGCAGTATCATCAAAGACCCACACCATCCTGGCCACGCACTCATCTCCCTGCTAACTTCAGGTAGAAGGTACAGGAGCCTGAAGACTGCAACAACCAGGTTCAGGAATAGTTACTTCCCCTCAGCCATCAGGCTATTAAACCTGGCTTGGACAAATCTTTGATAACTAATAACCCATTATCTGTTATTTGCACTTTATTAGTTTATTTATTCATGTGTGTATATATTTATATATGGTATATGGACACACTGATCTGTTTTATAGTAAATACCTTTTATGTTCTGTGTGCTGATGCAAAGCAAGAATTTCATTGTCCTATCAGGGACACATGACAATAAACTCACTTAATATGATAAATGAACTTCATCTTTGACTTTGCCTGTGCAACTGATGAAAATAGTGCATGCAGTTACAGAGTTGTAACCATTGCAGAAACGTGGTTGAGAGAGGGGCAGGACAGACAGCACAATATTCCAGCGTTTTTCAGATGTTATTGAGAGGAATGTAAAAGATATGGGAGAGTTACACAATTGATCAAGGAGAACTTTGCAGCTGCACTTAGAGAGGACATCTTAGTGGACTCAACAAGTAAGACCATATGGGTAGAACTAAGAACATGTAGAAGAAAGGTGCATTTACTAAGCCGGATTATACTATAGATCCAGCAGGATCTAAAGGAACAGTTATGAAGGGAAAATATAAAAATATGTTAAAATTACAGGGTAGTAGCTGTGGGTGATCTTAACTTCCACAATATTGTCTGGGAATGTTGCACTGCCAGGGGCTTAGATCTGGCAGAATTTGCTTGGTGCATTTAGAAGAGAGTTTCTTGTAACAACATGTAGTTCGAGGGAAGAAATCATACTAGTCTTTATATTGGCAAATTAGTTTGGCCAGGTGATCAAAGTTTCAATGGAGGAGCATTTTGGAAACAAAGATCATAATATTGTAAGTTTAAGAAATTTATTGATTGGGATTGGACTGGTGTTTGGTGTAAGTGCTGAATTGGGGGAAGGTTAATCGCAAAAGTATTAGGTGGATTTTTTTTTAAAGGCATAATGGTTAGTATTCAGGATCAGTGTGTGCCTATGGGAATGCAAGATACGGATGAAAATGTTTGTGAACTTAGGATGGTAAGAGTATTGTCAATGTAATCCAAAAGGAAAAGAAAGTTTTGTAAGGTTTTAGTAACCGAAATCAGACATGGCCCTTGAGTAATATGAAGCAAGCAGAAAATCACTTAGGAGGACTAAAAAGAATCATGAAATGTCCTTGGCAATTAGGAATAAGGAAATTCTCAAGACATTTTGTACAACTATTGAAGGCAAGGGAGGATATTACTGCGGCCTCAAATTCTCTTTAGCCACGGGTGAGGATCCAGAATGATAGAGAATGGCCAGTGTCTTCCCTTTGTTTAGGCAGATTTTTTAAGTGGCAATGGTGGTCGCAGAGATAAAACCCATTGGATGCCACCATTCAAAATTCCACCAGGTGGCGCTTCATTGGCAGCCTCACCTACAATCTGTCTGTCCTTTGTCTTTTATTTTTATTTTTAGTGTGTTTAAAAACAGGGCCGGCCCTAGGTCGATTGGACCGATTTTTCCAAATTGGACCCCGCGCCCAAGGGGGGGCCCATGTTAATTTTCCATATCTCATATGGAAATATAAATTTGTTTGTTAAATAAAGATTTAAAAAAAAAACATTTTACAAAACTTACACGGTTTTGTACATGGAACACAAGCGCTGTACGGTCATCAGATGCAAACGATGTTTTAACCACTGTAGTGTTAACAGCCAGATGTGTTAACAGCTAGTAGTTAACAAGTAGTTATCCAATGCTTCATCAATGCATTGATCCACATTCCTCAGTAAATGTGTAATTGTGTTTTAGACAAAGTATTAATGACGCTGCATTCCTTTGAAAACTATTCACGCGGCGTCATTAACACTTCTTCAAATCATAATTACATTTTACTGAGGAATGTAGATTGATGCATTGAAGACATATTGAGAATTTCTTAAAACTCTCTGTCATGAGTGAGACCTTCTTGGTGACATTCTTGGTCTGCAGGTGAGTCATTCCATTTACCTACCGACCCACGTTGTGTCTCTCCGTCTTTCGCTCTCTCCCTCCCTCTCTCTCTCTCTCTCTCCTTCCCTCTCTCTCTTCTGTTCCCCACCTCTCTCTCTAGCTCTCTCGGCATTCCCGGAATCATTGATGTTTTGCGATATACAAAAATGCTGGTGAAACTTAGCGGGTGAGACAGCATCTATGGAGCGAAGGAAATATGCAATGTTACGGGTCGAAACCCTTCTTCAGACCCGGCTATTTCCTTTGCTCCATAGATGCTGCCTCAAGCCCTGTCCCACTGTGCAAGTTCACCCAAGAGCTTAAAATCTCTGCATAGCACCTCTGTACCTATCTTCAAATTCCCACTTTGAAATAAAATACAGTTTTCTACTTAAACATTTCGCAGCAGGATCGTGATTAGTCGATTCCAATGCATTTTCAATCATTGTTCGAATCAGTGTATTTTTCACACATGGTTGATGTTGTTTTTTTAAAGATACAGTACATTACAATAAATAATGATGAATAGTAATAAATGCAAACGCTTCAAGTTGCGCTTCTTATGTGGTGGTAAGAGGGGGGAGGGATAAAATACCATATATTTGCATTTATATAGCGATCCTGCTGCGAAATTTCTGTCGAAAGTTGTATTTTATTTCAAAGTGGAAATTGGAAGATAGGGACAGAGATGCTACACAGAGATTTTGATTGGAAGGAAACGTTACAGCAGCTGAGTAAAAGATCGGTCAAATGGTAGGTTCAATGAAGTTCGGGTGAGGGGGATTGGGGGTGGGGGAAAAGTATCTATAGCTTGGGACTTGCCTAAATGAGTACCGAGATGGATTATCATTCCACACCAAATTTCTTAGACAACAATACATTTTATGCAATTATCACCACATTTTGTTGGATATGGATAAACCTATGGTACATGCACGTAAATTAGTAAAACAAATGTTCTTCTTTAAGTACTGTTGTTTCTGGGATGGGGTGACTGATAACAAATAACCTACATTCTATATTTTGTCATAATGTGGCTGAAACAATGACATATATTGTGATATTTATTGAGATAGAAAGATACAACTGAGTTGGGGCAAGATATTACCTTGCAACATTCTGTATGTCTGATAGATATTGTGAAATGGAACTCAGAAATTATGGGAGGATTACATAAAACTACAATTCAGTGGTAATGAATATACAGAGTATTCTTATTTCCATTATGAACATGCAATAGTGATATAGGACACCAGGTCCTACTACGGTAAACTCACGAGCTTCTAAGGTATGGTTACGTGTTAAAAAGTATCAAATTTTAACATCCTGAGTGTGGACATTTACATTTACATGTGGACATTTTTCAACACATTGAGATATCTTCACGAGTTACCACGTTTCCCGAGTATCTGCCGTTAGCGCTAAGAAATGGCATGTTGGCCTTTACAACAAGAGGAATCGAATGTAGGAGCAAAGAGGTCCTTCTGCAGTTGTACAGAGTTCTAGTGAGACCGCACCTGGAGTATTGTGTGCAGTTCTGGTCCCTAATTTGAGGGATGACATTCCTGCTATTCAGGGAGTGCAGCGTAGGTTTACAAGGTTAATTCCCGGGATGGCGGGACTGTCATTTACTGAGAGAATGGAGCAGCTGGGCTTGTATGCTCTGGAGTTTAGGATGAGAGGGGATCTCATTGAAACATATAAGATTGTTAAGGGCTTGGACACGCTAGAGGCAGGAAACATGTTTCCGATGTTGGGGGAGTCCAGAACCAGGGGCAACAATTTAAGAATAAGGAGTAAGCCATTTAGAACGGAGACGAGGAAAAAATTTTACTCAGAGAGTTGTGAATCTGTGGAATTCTCTGATCCGAGGGTGGGTGAGGACAGTTCTCTGGATGCTTTCAAGAGAGAGCTAGATAGGGCTCTTAAAAATAGCTGCCAGGGGATATGGGGAGAAGGCAGGAACGGGGTACTGATTGTGGATGGTCAGCCATGATCACATTGAATGGCGGTGCTGGCTCGAAGGGCCAAATGGCCTCCTCCTGAACCTATTGTTTATTGTCTATTGAAACGTTCCAAGCTCCGACGTACCCGCTACATTCATCCTACGTGTTTACCACGAGTTTTGATTTTTTTTTTAAACTCGGGAGAGCTCAAGTGAGTTTCTCCAGCATTTTTGTCTACCTTCGATTTTCCAACATCTACTGTTCCTTCTTAGACGTTTTGCGGTGATGGCTGCATCTGCGGTTTCGGGAAGGGTCCTGTGGTGGCTCCTGGTCCATTCCTCCATGAGCTGGCTCTGAAGTTGAAGGTCGACCCCCCTGTGGGTGTGGGTGCCTACCTTCAACTCCCTGTCTGTGGTGGCTCAGCGGGAGGGGCAGGGGCTCTGGGTAGAGGGTTGCGGTTCTGGTTGAGTCACTTCTTCAGACAATCACAAGTACTCTCACCAACAAGAGTTCAGTTCAGTCTGAAGAATAGTCTTCTCACCCCCCAGCTGCGCTGCCTGTCCTGCTGAGCTACTCCATTGTTGCTGTACTGAGATATAGCCAAGTCTATCCCTCATTGCTAGCAGCTGATGGGAAGCGGCTGTAAAGTGGGAAGCGGCTGTAAAAGGACAGCGCTGCTGGGGGGTGGGGAGAAGAGTTCTTTTCACAGCGTGCAGGTAGCCTGTCCAGGGGTAAAGTTGCGGGGAGGGAAGGAGGGTTGAGAATGAGGGGGTCAGCCGGGGATCATCCAGCTCAAGAGCGGGTTAGCGTGCGATGGATAACAGGACAGCGGGCGGTGGAGCTTACTCCATATGTCAGGGCGAGTAACCTCAATTGCTCCCTTGTTAAGGGAGCTCCACTGCCCGCTGTGATGTTATCCATCACCCGCTGACCCACTCCGCTCTATGATCTTTGCTCTTGAGCTGGTCCCCTCACTGTTCAGAAGGAGAGCACTGCCAGAGGTGAGATGGCAGTCGGTTCCGCTGTCCGGTGATGGAGGCCACTGGATCCCAATTGGGCCCCGCACCTCCTAAGGCCGGCCCTGTTTAAAAAGTATGTGTTAATGTTCTCTGCTTTGTTTTATTTGGGGATGGGTGGGGGTGTCAGAGGAAACTTTTTTTTCAATCTCCTACCTTGCCGGAGATGCGATTGTTTTCCGGATCGTACCCCCGGTCGCTCGGTGGCCTAATATTGTGGAGCTGGAGGCCTTGCTTGGGACTGACTTTGAGCCCCACTGCAGGGCGTGGACTTACCATCGGAGCCGATTCCTTGCCTGGGATCGATGTACCAACTGCGGCCCACGGACTTTAACATCAAGGAACTTGCAGTCTTCGGTTGAGACCGACGTCAGGAAGCTCCAAAACCGCACAACGTTGAACGAGCCTTGACCTGAGGTAGATTGCCTGGTGCGGGGGAGCTGAGATTACCCCCCCAGTGGGGCTTCATGAAGGGCTAGTATGGGTGTTGTGGGCCAGTTTCCAGAGGGCTAGTATGCACATTGTAGACCAAATGGATACATGGTCTACTCCTGCAGCTGGGGACTGGGAGGCGTCAGGTGCAGGCTGGCGGGAGCATTCTGTAGCCAGGGAAGGTGGACAGCTTCAGGCCGGGGCCAGTGAGGGGGGGGGGTTGAAGTGCTGCCATAGCCAACTGCTGCCGTGGCCTGCCGCTGCCATGGCCTGCCGCTGGTGGGGAGGGGGAGTTGTGCGAGGGGATGGGGATGTGGGTGTGTGGGCAGGTGTGGTGAGCCTTCTGGACACAGTTCACGACTTGTGGATTCAAAGTTCACTCAGCCACTGCTTGTGGACTCACAGTTCACTTAGCCACGGCTTGTGGACTCACAGTTTACTCAGCCACGGCTTGTGGACTCACAGTTCAGTCAGCCACGGTTTGTGGACTAACAGTACAGTCAGTCACGGCTTGTGGAGTCACAGTTCACTCAGCCACGGCTTGTGCACTCACACTTCACTCAGCCACTGCTTGTGGACTCACAGTTCACTTAGCCACGGCTTGTGGACTCACAGTTTATTCAGCCATGACTTGTGGACTCACAGTTCAGTCAGCCACAGTTTGTGGACTAACAGTACAGTCAGCCACAGCTTGTGGACTCACAGTTCAGTCAGCCACGGGTTGTGGACTCACAGTTCACTAACTCATGGCTTGTGGGCTCACAGTTCACTGACTCATGGCTTGTGCACTAACAATTCACTCAGCCACAGCTTGTGGACTCACAGTTCACTCAGCTACAGCTTGTGGACTCACAGTTCACTCAGCTACGGCTTGTGAACTCACAGTTCACATCAGCCAGCTACAGTTACTCAGCATGGATTGTGAAATTCATAGTTCCTCAGCCACACTCACAGTTCACTCAGCCACAGCTTGTGGGTACTCAGTCAGTTCACAGTCAGCCACGGCTTGTGCACTCGCCACTGCTTGTGGACTTCACAGTTCACTTAGCCATGGCTTGTGGACCTCACAGTTTACTCAGCCATGGCTTGTGGACAGTCACAGTTTGTTCACAGTCAGCCACAGCTTGTGGACTCACACAGTCAGGGTTGTGGACTCACAGTTCACTTCATGGCTTTGTGGGCTCACAGTTCACTCAGTCAGCCACGGCTTGTGGAGTTCTCACAGTTCACTCAGCCACGGCTTGTGGACTCACAGTTCACTCAGCCACGGCTTGTGGACTCACAGTTCACTCAGCCACGGCTTGTGGACTCACAGTTCACTCAGCCACGGCTTGTGGACTCACAGTTCACTCAGCCATGGCTTGTGGACACAGTTCACTCAGCCACAGCTTGTGGACTAACAGTTCAGTCAGCCACGGCTTGTGGACTCACAGTTCAGTCAGCCACCGGTTGTGGACTCACCTCTGTACTCAGGGGAGTGGTGGGGTAGGAGGTGGTGGGTGTAGGGGATGGTGGGGGTATGGGCGCTTGCATGGGAGGGATGTGTGTGGTAGTGGGAAGTGGGGGGGGGGGAGTGGAGAGGTGGGTGCAGGGGAGAGGGGTTGCAGGGGAGGGTGAGGGTGCATGGGAGAGTGGAGTGCATGGGATGTGGGGGTGCAGGGGTGTGTAGGGGAGGTGGAGTGTAGCAGAGAGGGGTGCAGGAGAGGGGAGGGTGCAGGTTAGGCGGGTGCAGGGGAGGGCTGTACAGGGGAGGGGGCTGCAGTGGAGTGGGTATGCAGGGGTGGATTGCAAGGGAGGGGGAGTGGGAAATGGTGGGGGAGCGGGAGGGGGTAGGGGAGAATGGGTTGTGGGGGTAGGGGAGGGAGTGTATGTGGGAAGGGGGTGTGTGGTAAGGGGGGGCTGGGTGTGGGAGGGTGGGTGGTGGTGTGGGGGGAGGGGCGTGGTGAGGGTGGAGGTGGTTGTGGGATTAGGGGAGGGGGGTTCTGTGGTAGGGGAGGGGGATTGTGTGGGGGGTGTGTGGGAGGAGGTGGTGTGGGGGGAGGGGTGGTGTGGGGGGAGGGGGATTATGAGGGAGAGGGGATGGTGTGGGGGGTGGAGTGTGTGCAGTGGGGGGTTTGGTGTGGGGGGAGGGGTGGTGTGGAGGGAGGAGGGGTGGTATGGATTTGGGGGTGGGTGGAGTGGATGGGAGGGGGGTGTCGGGCGATGTTTCGGCTCAGTGGCTCCTGACCCGGCTCCGACCACTCTCACTGCCTCCAGACTCACTCACCCGCTCTTGTCCCCGGCTGCACACAATGGCACCCCCCCCCCCACCCCCCTCCCCCCCACGCCACTCTGGATTAATGCAGCTGCTGTCAACGCGCATGCACAGTTTTCCACGAGGTACGTTAACCCACCCACAAAACAAAAGAATGAGAATGTTCTGCAGCAAAGCATGCTCCGCCTCCGCCTTTGTTCTGTCTGAGGAGCGGCGTCACGGCTGGTCGCCAGCTTGTGAAGCCAAGCCCAGCATTTTCCTCCCGCTCATGTTAAATTTATCACAGAATACAGCAGCCACTCGCAGAACACAGCCCCCGCTCACAGAGGTCAAGATGAGAGTTTACCTTACCTTATTTTACCTTAGGGTGGGAATGTCAAAGAACAGCGGGCATAAATTGAAGGTGAGAGGGGAGATGTTGAAAGGAGACTAGTGGGGCAAGTTTTCTTATACTAGAGACTGGTAGGCACCTGGAATATGCTGTCAGAGGAGACGGTAGAAGCATAAATTATAGCAACATGTAAGAGCCATATAGAAAGACACATGAAATAGCCAGAGCAAGAAGGGTTATAGACCTTGTGCATGAGGATGGGATTGGGTAGATTGGATAATGGTTGGGAAAGGGCCTGATCCCAAACTGCTATGTTGGGGAAGGTTGTACATGAGGACCTTTGTCTTCTCAGAAGGAACAACACTTATTTGTTTGTATCCATTGCCTGGATGAAAGCAGTATCACATAACAGTAATGTTATCCACATTTCCATCCTCACAGGAACGATATTTTGTCTGCCATGCTTATGAAATCTAAGGTGCCTGTATGTGTCAAGAGTGTCACCCAACTTCTCAACCCTGCAGATATGGTACATACAATAAACACTGGAGTTAGCATTGCCTGCATGCTTGTAATGAGCTCCAATGACAGGTTTTCCAGACTCCCGAGACAACATGAACAGGTGTGAGAGTGTACCATATACCATACATTTTTTGAGCAGCTCAACATCACAGGGGCATTTGTGGGAGTGAATGCAGTTCCACATATCATCTACACACCTGGAAAAACGTTTCTTTTGTTGCTCAGTGTAATTAAATTGTCAGAGCAAAATAAATATTTCTTCCATGCAACAGTTCTGGAGAAATAGGAATTTGCAAAATAGGAATTTGATTTAAATATGTTCTTGTCTGTCACAATAATGATGTTCCGCTATAAAGCTATTCTGAAGAATTTGAATTTTTTACTTACTAAAATTAGAACAGACTGTAAATAAAGTTAGAAAACTTTGCATTCATTAGTGACATAGGCAAGTCTTTCATGCACTGAAATGGCCCTTCATTACAGTAATGACCTCTTTGTTTGTAAGCTTTCCAAGCAATTCAAATAAGAAAGATGCCAAAATAATGGACAGGTTGAGAGAAGAGGATTTTGTTACCAATCCACTCAAATTTAATTAGGTTTAGACACTTCCTCGTCAGTTTTGCAATACTTGCATTTATATATTACAATGATTAGGCTATTATGTGAACAACATTGCCACAGACAACATTATAACTAGTTTGTGCATGTTGATCAATTCACAGTGCAATGATGCTATTAATTCATGTTAGTCACTGTAATTTTATTGATTTATTTTCAACATATTCCCATGCAGAACTAAGGTTAAAACATTGGAATATTAATTGTCACTAGACCAAGGGGCACCCGGTGGGACCCGTCCCCTCGATGCGCGGTTGCGGGGGGAGGGGGCCTGCAGTGTCACACACACACACTAAATACTCCCCACATACATAGGGTGGGGGAGGGGGTTTAGAGAGGGGGGGTGGAGGGGGTGGGAGAGGGTGAGGGTGAGAGGGAGGGGAGGGAGGAGGGAGGAGGGGGAGGGGGAGGGAGGGGGAGAGATAGGAGGGGGAGAGATAGGAGGGAGGGAGAGGGGGGAAGGGGGGAGAGTTAGGAGGGAGAGAGAGGGGGTAGAGGGGGAGAGATTAGAGGGGAGAGAGGAGTGGGGGAGAGAGGAGGTCGGAGAGAGAGGAGTGGAGTGAGAAGGGGGTATGGGTTTAGAGGAGGGGAGAGCGTAGAGGGGAGAGAGGATGTGGGGAGAGAGGATGTGGGGAGAAGAGGAGGTGGGGAGAGAGGAGATGGGGAGTAGGATGGAGGGGAGTGGGGCGAGTGAGTGGGCTGCAAAAAGTGGAGAGAGACAGAACTGGCCTGACCAAAGATTATAGAGGAGCTCCTCTACAATCTTTGGGCCTGACTCTCTGGAAACCCGCAGCTGAGTTAGCGGGTGGACGGGGGAGGGGAGGGGCGTGGCTTCACAAGCTGTGCCGGCAGCGAGGAGAAAGCTCTTCAGCACGTGCGTGCCGGTGACCTCGCGATTCTGCAGAACAAAAATCCTATAGCGGAGCGGAGCTGTAGGATCTTTGCTGCAGAATTTATTCGTTCTTTTTGCGCCTTTTGAAGAACGGGGGGGGTGTAACGTATCTCGAGAGACGAGGCTGAGAGGATGGGAGGGGGAGGGAGGGTGGGGAGGCGATGGGGAGGGTGTGGAGGGAAGGGGGTAGGGGAGGGGTGGAGGGGAGGGTGTAGAGGGGAGGGGAGAATGTGGTTGAGGGCAGGGGAGGTGGGGGAGAGAGAGAGGGAGGGGGAGAGAGTGGGAGTTGGGGAAAATGAGGGGGGGAAAGAGAGAGGGGGGGGAGAAAGGAGAGGGGGAGAGGAAATGGGGAGGGAGAGATGGGGAGAGAGAAGGAAGGGGACAGAGAGAAGTAGAGAGTGAGGGGGGAGAGAGAGAAGGGGGAGAGAGAAAAGTGGGAGAGAAGGGGGGAGAGAGAGAAGGGAGAGAGAGAGAGAAGGGAGGGGGAGAGAGAGAGGGGGGGAAAGAGGGGGGAGAGAGAGAGAGAGAGCGAGAGGGGTGAGAGGGGGGGGAGAGAGAGAGGGAGAGAGAAAGATAGAGAGGGGAGAGAGAGATAGAGAGGGAGAGAGAAGGGGGGAGAGAGAAGGGGGAGAGAGGGTGAGAGAGGTGGGGTTGGGAGCAGGTCGCAGGTGAGAAGAGGAGGGGGAGTGGAGGGGAGCCGGGTGAGTGAGTGGGCTGCGAATAGCGGAGAGAGACAGAACCAGCCTGATTCTCTGGAAACCCAGAGCTGAGTGACCGGGCGGGTGAGTGGGGAGGGGCTTGGCTTCACAAGCTGCAGCGAGGAGAAAGCTCTTCAGCGCGTGAGCGCCGCTGACCTCAGGATCTGCAGAACAAAGATCCTATAGCGGAGCGGAGCAGTGGGATCTTTGCTGCAGAACATTCTCATTCTTTTGCGCCTTTTGAAGAACGGTGGGTGGGTTAACGTACCTCGTGGAAAACTGTGCATGCGCGTTGACAGCAGCTGCATTAATCCAGAGTGGCGTGGGGGGGGGAGGGGGGGGGGGGGGGGGGGGGTGCACGAGGAAATGCATTGTGTGGTCAGCAGCTGGGCAGCCTTTATATTATTAAAAAATGTCAGTTTGGTGATACATTTTAGTAAATATCTCTGGAAATAATTGACAAATTTATTGGGAATTGGATTTTTGAAATCATAAGGAAAATTTCTACCAGAAGATGTAAAAAACTCACTGTTATTGTAATGTCAGCAGCTGGGCAGCAGTCAGATTTTTTAAAAAAAGGTCAGATTGGTCAGCAATTTTAATAAAAAATGTCAGGAAAATAATGTACCAAATGTACAGAGGAGTGGATTTCTAAAATCACAAGGAAAATCTCTACTGAAATATGTAAACATTTCCCCGTCTGGTTTTTGAGGAGATACGTTTCAAAGGCAAAATGACACACACACACACAGTTTTAAAAGTAGGTAGATAGATATGATTGCATTAGTGGGTTTTTGCCCACACTGCAAAGACGTACAGGTTTGTAGGTTAATTGGCTTTGGTAAAAATTGTTCCTAGTGTGCAGGATAGTGCTAGTGTACAGGTGATTGCTAGTTGGCATGGTGGGCCAAAGAGCCTGTTTCCATACTGTGTCTCACAAAACCTTCTACGCTCTAAGCGTAGTAAGGAAATTTAAAAAAGAGATTAAATAAATAATTTAAAAGGGTTCAGTCTTAGTCAAGATTATTGTGTCAGGCTGGGACTACAGAGAGAAGATTCATGTCCATAAGTTAGTAAATCATATGAGCAGAATTAGGCCATTTGGCCCAACAAGTGGTTGGCACGGACTGGAAGGGCCAAGAGGGCCTGTTTCCGTGCTGTAATTAATTGTTATATGGTTATAAGTCTAGTCTGTCATTCAATCATGGCTGATCTATATCTCTCTCTCAAACCCATTCTCCTGCCCGCTCCGCATAACTCCTGACACCCATACTAATCAGGATTCTATCTATCTCTGCCTTATAAAATATCCATTGACATCCTCCACAGTCTACCGTGGCAATGAATTCCACAGATTCACCACCCTCTGACTAAAGAAATTCCTCCTCATCTCCTTCCTAAAGGAACGTCCTTTTATTCTGAAGCTATGACCTCTGGTCCTAGACTCTCCCACTAGTGGAAACAACCTCTCCACATCCACTATCCAAGACTTTCACAATTTGGTAATTTTCATTGAGGTACCCCTCATTCTTCTAAACTCCAGCTAATAGAGGACCGGTGCCCTCAAATGCTCATCATACGTTAACCCAATCAACCCTGGGATAATTCTTCTATACCTCCTGTCTACCCTCTCCAGTATCAGCACATCCTTCCTCAAATATGGGGCCCAAAATGTCAGGTCTCGTGTTTAATCTAGGTTCTGTTCCTTATTGGTTTTCAGTATTTGAGTTTGCATTCTTGTTTTATTTTGGTGCCTCATCTCCTCTTGTTTCAGGTGCCATTTCCTGTCGGGTCGTTTACCCTCATGTGATTGTTGACCCTGCCCTGATGTGTTTCACCTGTGTCTCGTTATCCCCTGTTAAATCTGTATTTAAGTCTTTGTGTTTTAGGTTTTTTGCCAGGAAAATTGAAGTAATATTGATGCAACGTGACTGTGTCTGTTTGTGGTGTACCTCTAAACTAAACTAAACTGAAAGGATTAGAGAGTTGTGAATTGTGTAGCTAGAGGCTGAATTGTTTAAGAATGTAGGTGGAGAGAGGGAAGGTGGGAGATGGGTGCAAGGTCATCCGGGGCTCAGGAAGAGGGGAGGGGGGAATGAAAGGGGGTAGGGCTATGGGGGAGAAAGAGGAGGAGGGGGAAGGGAGCAAAAGGAAATCATTTCAATAGCGCTGCTTGTCCTCCAGCTTTGTGATCTACAGGAATAGCAGGTTAGCTGGATAGCAGGTTGGCTGGATGGGAGAAGGCAAAAGGAGGCAATAAAGGGGTCTTTCTCCGGTAGGCTGCCAGTGACCAGCGTAGTTCTACAGGAGTTGATGCTGGGGCTGCAACTCTTCACATTGTGTATCAATTATTTAGATGAGGGGATTGAAGATTTTGTGGCCAAATGTGCAGATGATACAAAGATAGATGGAGGAACAGGTGATGTAGAGAAAGCAGGAACTTTGCAGAAGAACTTGGACAGGTGGGAAGATGGTATAGTAGCAAAGTGTAGAGTCATGTATTTTCGTAGTAGGAATAAAGGCATAGGCTATTTTTTAAATGGGGAGAGAATTCAGAAATCAGAGGTGCAAAGGGACATGGGAGTGCTGGTGTAGGATTCCCAAAAAGTTAATTTGCAAGTTGAATCAGTTGAAAGCAAACACAATGCTTGCATTTATTTGAGAAGATAAAGATGTTATGGCAGCGTATTTGGAAAGCAGTGAGAGGATCGGTCAAAGTCAGCATGAGTTTCATAAATTTTTTTGGGGATGTAACAAATATAATGAATATGGGAGCCAGTGGATGTGTTGTATCTGGACTTTCAACAAAACCTTTGACAAGGTTTTGGTGCATTGATGCTTGGTTGTGCTTATACATCAGTTACTGAAAGTAAGCATGCAGTTACAGCAGGCAGTGGAGAAAGCTAATGGTATGTTAGCCTTCATTGCGAGAAGATTTGGAGCAAGGAGGTCCTACTGCAGTTGTTCAGGGCCCTGGTGAGACTGCACCTGGAGCATTTTGTGCAATTTTGTTCTCCTAATTTGAGGAAGGACATTATCACTATTGAGAGAGTGCAGCGTAGGTTCACCAGGTTAATTCCCAGGATGGCATATGATGAAAGAATGGGTCAACTGGGCTTGTATTCACTAGAATGTAATGCTGAGGCTTTATATGGTGCTGGTCAGACCGCATTTGGAGTATTGTGAGCAATTTTGTGTCCGAACTGAACGAGGAGGAGGACACAAATGCAGGCTCAGACATAGGGCAGATCCGTATTCAGAGTTTAATTGGTCCAAGTCGGTACACAGGTAAGCAAACACTGAAGCAACAGTAATCTAGGAGCAGGCAAAAACAGTGGTCTAAAAACGTTCTTCACAACATTCCCTTATGGTACTTGTTGACTAGTTCAAGGTCAAGTTAGATTTATTGTCACATACACCAATTGGTACAGTGAAATTTCAGTTACCATGTGCCAGTGTTTAGCCTTAGATGGACCTTTTCTACTACCACGAGCAGGTAGGACTAGTTTAGATGGGGTACCTTGGTCAGCATTGCCTAAGGTCCTGTATCCTGCTGTATGCCTCTGACACTATATAAGCTCTAAACATTACATTATAGATATGTATAATCTGTGTGCATTGTGTCTATAGGCCTATTAAATGGCTGTAAGTATGAATTTAATTTATGTTCTGTTGTCGGTACACAATGACAATAAATTATCTGGACTCCATCAATATGTGCTATACTGTCCAACAAATCAGCACTTTCCCTTCCATCAATAAAAAAATACTTTCCTTTGGTGTTTTAAAAATAATAATCATCCCGCAGGTGACATCTGATCAAGGATCTGTGAAGATAATGCATTAACTTCCCACTTTCAATTATAAACCCACTAATATATTTATTCATAAACCTTTTTGTGAATATTTGCTGAATCTGTGTTTTAGCTTTTGCTTCACAGAAACCCATATTTAATTTATTCTCACACAGCGTAATGTCCCTGATCTTTCCCAGATACAAAATGGGAAGTCAGGATTTTCCGAATTTAAGACATATCATTTTCTATGTTATAGCTTAGGAGGTTGCTGGGGTGACCTTGTTGAGGTGTCATGAGGGTCATTGATAAAGTGAAAGTTCAACGTCTTTTTCCCAAGGGTAGAGGATTCTAAAACTAGTCAAGTCAAGTTTATTCATCACATACACATACGAGAGGTGCAGTGGAATGAAAAGTGGCAGTGCTCGCCGACTTTGTGCAAAAAAACAAGCAAACAAACAACCAAACAAACCACAAACAGAATCACATGTTCTTTTACATATTAAATATTGTGGTACAGTAAAGTTAGTCCCTGGTGAGATAGGAGTTTACAGTCCGAATGGCCTCTGGGGAAAAAACTCCTTCTCAACCTCTTCGTTCTCACAGCATGGCAATGGAGGCGTTTGCCTGACCGTAGCAGCTGGAACAGACCATTGTAGGGGTGGAAGTGGTCTCCCATGATCTTATTGGCTCTGGAGTTGCACCTCCTGCAGTGGGGCGAGTGCAGAGCCTTCTAGAGGTATAGGCTGAAGGTGAAAGGGGAGGAACTTCAGAAAGTAATCTGTATCTGGAATGAGCTACCCAAGGAAGCCGTAGTAATGGATACAATAATGACTTTTAAAAAACATTTGGACAGAAGACTATAGGTCAGAAGGGTTTAGAGGCATCTGAGCCAAATGTAGACAAATAGGACAAGTGCAGCATGCCAACAAAGTAGGCATGGACAAGGCGAGCCAAAGGGCCTGTTTCCCTGCTGTACAACTCCATGACTGAGCGATTCAACGTTTTTGCACTCAAAAACATTTGGATTGTGTGCTTTTTGTGTTCATGTTTTGGCTGTGAATGAAGTCAAGTAATCCTTGAACAATTTGACAAAGACTGGAAGAGTTAACTGTTCTTGCTTCAAAGCTGTCTGCATAAATGCTAATATCTGTCCAAATTGCCCTCGCATAACTGTGATGAAATGCAAATTTTTAATAAACTTAATCAATAGGAAAGGTCAAACGTAAATTATACAGATGGTTATTGCAAACAGGTACACTAACCTAAACTAACATTGAGATATCTGCATTTAATTCAAAATGTCTATGTTATGAAAAACAATAGTTTACCATTCATTTGCATGCAACAGATCCCAAGGGCAAATCTGTATTATTGTTTAATGAGAAAGCTAAACATTAGTTTCCCACAAAAGAGCATTCGCTTTAGGTTACTAAGCACAATAAAGATTTGATAATCTGCGAAGCAATTATTCAGAAATATGTTACTGCCATGCAGGGCGCTAGTGAGGCCACATTTGAAGTATTGTGTTCAGGTTTGGTCACACTGCTATAGGAAAGACTAGACTTAGAGGGAGGGCTGGTCCCCCAACGTAATACTCCAGCTCTCCACCAATTCCAATATTGGTGGCCAGTGAGGGGAGGGGGGGCTTTCTGGAGCGCTAGTATGGGTGTTGTGGGCTGAAGAGACTGGTTTGCAGAGGGCTAGTATGGACATTGTGGGCCAAATGGATTATTGGGCTGGCAGCTCAGTCACTCAGGCCTGGTGGGCTGGCATCTCAGTCACTCAGGGCTGATGAGATGGCATCTCGGTCACTCGGGGCTGGTGGGCTGGCTGTTCACCAATGGCTATTACTTGAAATTCCATTTCAAGCAGAGTGCAGCCCACCAAATTCAGTTTCATAGCATTTCAGGCAGGGTGCAGGCCACCAAATTCAGTTTCATAGCATTTCAGGCAGAGTGCAGGCCACCAAATTCAATTTCATATCATTTCAAGCAGAGTGCAGGCCACCAAATTGCCAAACAACTCATTACATTGTGATTAAGGGCTAACAAATCATTTATTGCATGTACATTGCAGACGCACAGTTCAGTTGATTCACAGCTTAGAATCACAGTTGTGGACTCGCCCTCGCGATCTTCCAGAGTGACTAACTCGCGTCCAGGCATCCAAGGTTTTATAGTCCTGCCCCCCCCCCCCCTCCACCTGGTAGGGGCATTACCTTCATCGTGGTGATCAACAGGCGAGAAGACCAATCAGCTGATCTCAAGATTTTTTTAAACACTCATAACTTTTTTGTTTATCATTGATCAGAAAAATCCTTGAGGCTGCCTCAGCGGAGGAGGACTGTGAGGAATATGACCAAAAATCATTGCAATATATGGTAACGTTTTTACTAAAATCAAAAAGCGCAGACAGGAAGTGGGCAAGATGATACTTTTAGTTATATAGATGTTTGTTAAGCTGGAAAGAGTGCGGAGAAGATTTGCAAGGAGGTTGCCAGAAAATGAGTGCCTGAGCTCTCGAGAGAGGTGTGGCAGGCTAGGATAGGTTTCCTAGGACCATGGGAGGATGAGAGGTGATATAATAGAGGTTTATAAAATCATGAGGGGAATTGATAGGGTTGATGCACAGAGTCCAAAAAGAGCAACATTTTCACAGAGAACATGGAATGGGTATCATTCCACGGGTACATGGAATGAGCTGCCAGGTGAGGTAATTGAGGCAGAAACTATAACATTTAAAAGGAGTTTTGTGGGATAGGATATGTTTATATGGATAGGAGGCAAATGTGGGGACATGAGACTAGTGTAGATAGGGCACTTTGATCTGCAAGGGCAAGGTGGGCTGAACCTGTTTCCATGCTGTCTGACTATGATTTTAAACTCTAATACAATGGCATTCGCATCACATGGTAATGTCACCTGCCATTCTCGTTAACCTCATAATGGCCACAGTTCCAGAGCTCCCTTTATGCTCACAAAGACCCTGATTCCTGCACTTTCTTTAAATACACTGGGGGCTTGTTTCTACACTCCTATTCAATACAGCAATACCCAGTTTCCCATGCTGGTTTGAAACATGAGGACACAAAGTGCTGGAGTAACTCAGTGGGTCAGGCAGCATCTCTGGAGAGCATGGATAGGTGATATTTCCAGTTGGGAGCCTTTAAACTTTGAACTTATTAGGTTCACTGGAAGGATAAATGTACTATTGTGTAATATATTAAATATGGGTCAATTAGATACGTCTTGTGATATTTTTAGTTTAGTTTAGTAGAGAGATTCAGCTCGGAAATAGGCCCTTTGGCCCACTGAGACCTCACTGCTACGCACGCTAGGGATAATTTACACTTATACCAATTCAATGAATCTACAAATGTGTATGTCTTTAGAATATGGGAGAAAACCAAAGATCTTGGAGAAAAAAGCACACGGTCACGGGGAAAACGTACAAACTCCATACAGATAGCACCCGTAGTCAGGATCAAACCCAGGTCTCCGGCGCTGCAAGCACTGTAAGGCAAAAACTCTACCGCTGCACCACCGTGCTGCCCATATTAATAGGAATAACATGCAACTGTCTGAAAATCTATCAGTCTGGCACTAACACAAGTAAAAAGTTGTTGGAGTTCACTGTGAACTATTCAACTTTACTCTTGAAAATAATACTTACAAAATATATTCAGCTTTTATAAGACCAATGATAAAAAGGTTTTGTTTGCAGCAAAAGATAAGTTGACAGTTTTCTAATTTGTTGCTGTGTTGACAATGTCCAGAGAGCAGCTTGGAAATGTCCATGAACTCGGAGACCAATGTGGCTGTGTGTCAGGACAACGTCAAAAGCAACATGCAGAGGAACCACACATTCTCTTTCTTTTCTTTTAAAATCTTTTAATTGTTTTTTTCCTCAAAAACAAATAACATAAAAAACAAGCAAAAAGAATAATGATAAACATAACAATGATATTGATACATAGGGATCAGAATTACATTAATAACAGGTATAAACTGATGTGAGACCAGTGTCAAAATACACATTGAATTTTGCCCTCCCGGTCTCTATGTAAATATAGTTAAATCTTTAAAAGAAAACTTAAAAAAAACAAAAATAAAAAGACAAAAAGAAAAGGAAAAAAGGAAAAAACAAAACCCCCTAAACTAAAAAAAAATGAAATAAGAATAAAAATATAATAAATAAATAAAAACTAAGCAAAGCAAAACAGAATCTGAACTAAAATTTTCAACAATTTAATTCTGTTTGTCGTCAAGTTCGTTCCACCCTATAAAGGTAAAATAGGTTTTATACCGGTTAAAGAGGGAGTCATTTATATCGTATGAAAGTGTTCAACAAATTTTCCCCAAGGGTTCAACAATGTCACTCCTAATTTTTTTCTAAATTTAAACATGATATCATTTCAGAATACCACTGGAGTTTGGTCGGAGGGTTGGTGTCTTTCCATTTAAATACAACAGATCTTCTGGCGATTAATGTGGTAAAAGCAATCAACCGATCGGCAGAGCGGGACAAATGAATAAAATCTAACATTGGTAGCCCAAAAATTGCAGTAATAGAATGAGGTTGTAAATCAATACCTAAGACTACAGAAATAGTATCAAAAATGTATTTCCAATATTTTTCCAAAAGTGGGCAGGACCAAAACATATGGGACAGTGAGGCCACTTCAGAGTTACAGCTGTCACAGGTAGGATTTATATGACCATAAAAACGAGCCAACTTATCTTTTGACATATGAGCTCTGTGAACCACCTTGAATTGTATCAAAGCGTGTAAACTACTGTAAATGGGTTTACAGTAGAATTTTTAAAATATTTTTACAAATACTTAAAATACTGGGAGCTTTACCAGAATTCATTGAAAAGATTGCATTCTATATTTCTTCTTCCGTGATGGGTTCATCTAACAACAGAGACTCATTATATGGTAAATTTGGTAAGTTCAGTTTCTTTTAAAACTCATGCATTATACTGGAATCAGTAGGAAAATCTGATTGATATAGGGAGGTATAAAATTCCTGTAAGGATTTATTAATTTTGTCATGGTCTACAGTTACTGTGCCATCCCGTTTTCTCACTTTAGTAATCTGATGCTTGGCCGACACAGCTTTCAATTGATTAGCGAGTAATTTACCAGATTTTTCGCAATGTATATAAAATTGACTTTTGGTTTTAAGTAGCTGGTTCTCAATTGGTCATACTAATATCAAATCATGTCTCAATTGAAGTTCAACTCTATTCTTGTAGAGCTCTAAAGTAGGAGCATTTGAATATTTGTTTTAAATTTCTTTAATCTCATCAGCCAATGTACCTATTTCTTTTTGATTTTCTTTTCTTAATCCAGCGGATTATGAAATAATTTGTGCATGAATTTGCGCCTTAAAAGCATCCCAGACTACACCTTTGAATATTTCTTAGTAGAGTTTGTCAAAAAGTAAAAAGCAATCTGATCTTCCATAAAATTAATAACATTTAAGTCTTGAAGCAAAGTAGCATTAAATCGCCATTGTTTAGCACTAAACTTGGAATCAGGTAGATTGATTGATAGGTTCAAAGGTGCGTGATCAGAAATAGCGATTGCATCATACTCGCAGTGACCGATGGAACTAGCCAAGAATCTAGTGTAAAATAATCAATCCTAGAATAACTGTGATATACATGAGAGAAAAATGAAAATTCTTTGTCATTTGGGTGTAAGAATCTCCAAACTTCTATCATTCCAGAGTCAAGTAAAAAAGAATGAATAAAATTAGCTGATTTATTTGGAAACACATGATCAGGTGTCAATCGAGGGGTTCAGACAGCAGTTGAAATCTCCACACATTATTAAAAAGTGTTCATTTACATTAGGAAAGGATGCAATTAACTGTTTAAAAAAACTCAGGGTGATCCATATTTGGTGCATACATTCACCATAGCAACTTTTTGCTTGTAAAGAACACCAGTAATCACCAAAAATCTGCCATATGGATCAGAAATTGTTTCATTGTGAACAAACGGAATTGAGGGGTCAATAAAAATAGACTCCTTTCACCTTAGCCTGTGAATTTGAATGAAACTGCTGTCCTCTCCAAAACTTGAAAAATTGTAAATTGTCATCTTGCCTTACATAGAAACATAAAAAATAGGTGCAGGAGTAGGCCATTCGGCCCTTTGAGCCTGGACTGCCATTCAATATGATCATGGCTGATCATCCAACTCAGTATCCTGTACCTGCCTTCTCTCCATACCCCCTGATCCCTTTAGCTGCAAGGGCCACATCTAACGCCCTCTTAAATATAGCCAATGAACTGGCCTCAACTACCTTCTGTGGCAGAGAATTCCAGAGCCTCACCACTCTGTGTGAAAAATGTTTTCCTCATCTCGATCCTAAAGGAATTTCTCCTTATCCTTAGATTGTGAACCCTTGTTCTGGGTCTTACATGAGTTTCCTGAGCAAAGATAATCTGAGCATTTAGTCTGTGAAGAACTTTAAAAAAAAATCCTCGTAATGGGATGGTTCAAGCCATTCACATTCCATGAAAGGATAATAGTAAATTTAACCATATTGCTTGTAAAAATCATGTGGGATGCAATTGGTTAATTTCTTGAAGCCTAAAGGTTCATGGTACTGGAAGAAGAAAAATCTAGGGCGGAGCCAGTAGTGATGACATTTCAGATATTTTTGTAGTTCAGACTTTGCACAAATGAAAAACACTAAATAGGGAACAAAGGACCCACCCCCCCCCCCCCCCCCCCACCTCCCCCCCCCCCCCCCCCCCCACCCCCCCCCCCCCCCCCCCCCTCCTACCCCCTGTAAAGCCCCAAACATACCAATAGACAGTCAGCAAGCTAACTAATCCCATCCCCGAACCCATCTCTCCTAGTAACAGCGCTCGGCATAGAGATAATATTTTTTAGCCACTCCTAGCCATAACACATTCCTTATTATCTTTTTGAGAGAGAAGAAAAAAAAATACAGATTGACATGAAGTTAACGAGCGAGAGCTGCATATCCAAGGTCAGGATATGAAAAACAAGAACTGCGTTCTCTTAATTTGTCTAACGAAGGGGAACACAAAATTAACAAAGAAATTCTTAAAAGATTATATAAAAGAAAAACAACTCGTCCAGTTAAATTCTTAATCATTACCAAACAAAATATTGTCAAAATAGGAACAGTAAATCTCCAGTTATAACTTAGCCAGCTATCGATTGCTCCCCCTTCCTCCTCGTAGCTCTCCAGAAAACTGAAGACATCTTGAGGATTGTTAAAAAATCAAAAATTACCGTTGAAAAGTCGAATATGCAATCTAGCTGGATATAATAGAACTGGGCGTAGCTTTTTCTTATACAGATCAGACATTACATTATAAAAGGACTTTCTTATTTCCAAAAGCTCGTAACTATAATCAGGGACGCTCCGAAACTTGCATCCTTCATATTCAACCACACCCAACTTTTTTGCTGCCTGGAGAATATTCTCCTTCATTTGCAAAAAATGAAACCGAATAATCAAGTGTCTTGGTTAATTATCGGATTTCTTCCCAATCCTGTGAGCGTTATCCAAAAACGGAAGGTTTTCATTGTGCTCAATGTTAAAAGTTTCCTTTATCATTTTCGAAGCATATTTTATAACGTTATCTCCTTCTTGCCCTTCTGGCAAACCAACAATTTGTAAATTCAAACGACGGCTTCTGTTTTCTAGGTCCACATTTTTAGTCTTGTATTGCTGAAGTGCTCGAGTGTTTTAATTAATTCTCCGTTCCAGTTTTTCAATCTTCAAATCTCTCTCCCGTCCCAGGGTTCGCAAGATATCAATTTCATCCTTTTGTTCACAAAGTTAATCTTGTAACAAAGACAGTTTTCCTTGGACTTCCTTCAGTTTGGTCGAAACTCCTTTCACCATTTCTTCCAAACTGCCAAATCTTGTTTTCATTTCATTTTTCAATTCATTGTTCATTTTCAATATTGCTTCTATGATACTGGAGTCAGAAGCTGCAACTGTGGTTGTGGCTTTCCCCTGTTCCTTCCTTGGGGAGCCGCCCTTTCTTCTTGTCTCCATCCTTCAGACAATTAAGGCATGTAAAAGTGTTTTCAACACTTTATGAAAAGTTAGACCGTGTCTTGGAGTCAATGGAATGGAAGTTAAAAGTTAAGGGAGCAAACGAATTTGCAACCCTACAGCATCCTGCCACTAGGAGAGTCCACACATTCTTTTAACGACAGTACTGCCCATTGGCATGATAAATGTTTTGTTTGGACCCATCAACCTGTGCCTCAATCAATGAACCCAAATTTGGGCCTGAATTAACCATTGTTTTGTTTAAAATGGGCAATGATTAGACCTTCACAATAGTACTGATTCAGACACAGTGTTGTATCAACAAAATCAAATATAATAAATTGATCATGCTCAGACATTTGCAATTTTACACTGTAATATAATAGAATATTTTATGAATTCTTATGCCAGCATTCATTGGATGAAAATTCCAACTTGGTACATTGGTAGAAGAATAAATGCAAGATCAGGATTGAACTGAGAGACAAGGGGATGATAGGAAAGTTGTCATCATCATTGTCCTATGCACAAGTCATGGCAAGTTAAGTCAATGTCATTGTCCTATGCATAAGTACAGTGAGAAACAGGTATAATTAATGCCTTGCTTGCAGCAGCAACACGGGCACACAGACTCAGTTAACACACAAAACATGTTATACAATCATTATTTGTAGATTATAGATAAGTTTAACAATACAATGAAAAGAAAAAAGGCTGCAAAAATAACATTAATGCAAGAGTATGATGCAAGTCCATGGTAGGGAAAGATATGGAGTATAGTGTTCCATTGCTAAGATAAGATTAGGGCAAGATGTTTCAGAAAGAACTGCAGATGCTGGAAAAATCGAAGGTCGACAAAAATGCTGGAGAAACTCAGTGGGTGAGGCAGCATCTATGCAGCGAAGGAATAGGTGATGTTTTGGGTCGAGGCCCTTCTTCAGAAGAAGGGTCTCGACCAAAAACATCACCTATTCCTTCGCTCCATAGATGCTGTCTCACCCCTGAGATTAGGGGAAGATTAAGTTTCTGCATGTTGGTTTAAAACCCTGATATTTGCAGGAAAATAGCTGTTCCTGAAGTCTGCAGTGCGGGGCTTCAGGCCTTCATGTCTTCTGCTCAATCAGAGCAGTGAGAAGAGGGCACAGTCCTTCTTCTTCTTGCATTTGAAGCAGCAGAGGTTATGTAATGCCCTCCAGACACTGTATCCAGTTCAATGTGCTGTTGTTGAGGGCCTTGAGGTCTACCCCTCCACCAGGGGGGCGGAGGACAGCGCAGATGAAAATGATGTGCTGCGCTGTTTGCTGGTCTGCTCCACACATGCAGGCTGCTAATGAACACAGCCCCCAGCAAAGTGTGTTGGCATTGAACCAGCTGACCCCTGTATCGAGCCGGTTCAGGGTGACCCACTCTTTGCGGGGCAGGTCCGAGCCGGGTGGGGCTGTGGTGTTCGGTGCAAGAGTGAATTGTGGAGATCATGAAGTCTGTTCCCAGCTGGTTCTCCATGCTCCTAATGTGTTGAAACTGGAGCCACAGAGGGTCGCTGTGTGACAGGAAAAGGGGCGCCGAGATGACAGGCGTTGAGGTCCCAGTTGCTGTGAGTCCTGGGTGAGGTGGTGCAGAGGATGTTTGGCGTCCAATGGGGCCTTGCACAGCAGCCTGTGAGTGAAGTACTCTTCGCAAAGCTTGGCAAATGTGATACCTGCGAGCACCGGCAGAAGATCCGTCGGAGTAGGACGTAGGCAGCCAGGTGATGATCCACATGGTGTCATTGAGGATGGCGTCTAGCTTGCTAGTATGAGCGCTGCAGCACCATGCTGGGACAGCGTACACAGTGGCGCTGTACACGAGTGCAAGAGCACTGGTTCGGAGAGTAAATGTCCTGGCGCCCCATGACGATCCAGCCAAGCAACACAGGAGGTTGTTCCATGCCGAGCCTTTAGCAAGGAGAGCTTCAAGGTGTTGCTTGTTGGGGTCAGCTGCCGATCTAGTTTCACCCCAAGGTATGTAGGGAATGGGTTACAGGGTAGGGATGACCCATTGAGGGTGACAGTTAGCTGGCGTTGAGCTTCCTTGTTCTTCAGATGAAAGCCTTTGAGGTGGTTTTTTGCCACACTCAGTTTTAGTCTCCAGGTCTTAAGGTAACCCACGACAAGTTCCATATCTGCCGAAAGCACATCCTCCACGTTTGACCAACACCTGTCCGAATGCAGTAGGGCCAGGTCATTCGCGTATCCATACTGGCGCGAGATCGTGCGTGGCAGATCGCTGTTATAGAGATTGAAGAGCACGGGGCCAGTACCAAGCCTTGAGGGACTCTGTTGGGGCACGGTCAAAATGATGGAGATCCTCGACAGTAGTCATCACATTCTTGAGGCAGTGCCTCGGGTAGATGCTGTTGATGATGGGGAGTTCACCGCTCGCTGCAGCCTCTTGTGCTCCTGTGGGTAGGAATTGCTGTATCAGCCCATGACACAACCATTGAACAAAGAATATACATGCATTTAGATGGACAAGGTCAAAATAGGAGAGTTATGGGCCTGTCCCACTTAGGCTATTTTTAGGCGACTTCCGGCGACTGTCATAGTCGTTGTAGGTCGCGAAATAGCCGGGCACTGGACCCCCCCTTCGACATAAAATTTTAAATAGAATCATTACTTTAACAACAACAAAAATATGAAATCAGCACCGGCGACAACCTACATTAACCTGGCGACAACCTACGTAAACCTGGTGACAACTATGACAGCACCTACATCAGGAAAAATCAAGCTATGCTCATTGGCATCGAACCAACTGTCGCCGACTGTCTCCGAAAAACGTTCAACATATTGAAAATCCAGCGGCGACTAGAAAGACGCTATGACTCTTTGGGCAGTTGAGGAGACTACTCACGATCATACAGGCGACACCTCGGTGACCATGTGGCGACAGCCTAGTCGCCTGCAGTCGCCTAAAACATTTCTTAATTGGGACAGGCCCATTACAATGATGTTTTACGTGGGAGGTCATTCCTCATGAATCTGATTGATTTTATGAAAATGTGACCAAAAAGGTTGATGAGAGCAGAGGTGCAGACATGGTATACCTGGATTTCATATTTGACAAGGTTCTGCATGGTTTGCTACTCTGGAAGGTTAGAGCACATGGGATCCAAGGAGAGATAGTTCAATGGATATAAAATTGACTTCACGGAAAAAGAGGGTGATGTGGAAGATTGCTTTTCAGACTGGAGGCCTGCGACTTGTGGTGTGCTCAGGGTTTGCTGCTGGGTCCAATGCTATTTGTCATCTATATCAATGATTTAGATGAGAAAGTATATGCCATGAATAGCATGGTTGCATTTGACACACAAGTGTTTGGTAAGAGAAGGTGGTTGTCAAAAATTGCAACAAGACTTTGATCAGTTGGGCAGGTGGGCTGAGGAATGGTTGATGGAATTTAATACAGAGATGTGAGGTGTTGCATTTTGGGAAGTCTAACATGGGTAGGACCTACACAGTGAATGCTCTGGGAAGTGTCATAGAGCAGGAAGATATAAGAATGCAGGCACATAGTTAATTGAAAGTGGCATAATATGTCATGTAGATAGGGTGGTTAAAATGCTTTCAGCACATTGGCCTACATCAGTCAGAGTATTGATAAAGAAGTTGGGAGGTCATATTGTAGTCATATACTGTAGGATCACCAGGGGTGCCGGGAGATGACAGCCCTGCAGGCAGTCTGTTAGTTTTTTTATCTTTTTGTTATTTTTAGCGTTTGTTAAAAGTTTGTTTTAATGTACTTCAGTTTGTTTTATGTGGGGGTGAGGGGGTCTGGGATCGGGGGATTTTTTTTTTCTTTCAAGTTCCTACCTTCCCGGACATTTTTCGGATCACATTGTCCGGGCTCTGCGGCCTACCATCGCTGGATGTGGAGGTCTCCTCAGACTGTTGTGAGCCCCACCGCGGGGCACGGACTTAACATCGGAGCAGATCCCTTGCCTGAGATCGATCCCACCGTGGCCTGCGGACTTACCATCAAGGGCTCGCAGTCTCAGGAGCTAGGCGGGAGCTCCAACGCTGCAGAAGGTTCGACCAGCCGCGGCACAAGGTTCGATCGCCCGGAGCTGACAACCCCCCGATGCAGGAGCTGAACGCCTTGACGTGGAGGGCACGAACGCCACCAGCTACGGGAGTCAAGACCGTCCTGTCAACAGACCGAGGACGAACAAAAAGGACTTGAACTTTATTTCACCTTCCATCACAGTGAGGAATGTGTAGAAGTCACTGTGGTGGATGTTCATGTTAAAATGTGTTTTTGAGTCTATTCCTTTTAATTCCAGTGAAATTCCTCGTATGTTGCAAAACATACTTGGCGAATAAAATCTGATTCTGATTCTCAATCTGATATAAGGCATTGATGAGGCCACATTTAGAGTGTTGTGTTCAGTTTTGGGCACCATGTTATAGGAAAATTGTTGTCAAGCTTGAAAGGGTGCAAACAATATTTACGGGGATGTTGCCAGGGCTCAAGGGCCTGACCTGTTGGCATAGATTGAGCAGGCTAGGACTTTATTCCTTGGAGCACAGGAGGATGATGGGTGATCTTATAGAAGTGGACAAAATCATGAGGAATAATTTGGTAAACCCACAGTTTCTTGCCCAGAATAAGAGAATTATGAACCAGAAGACATAATTTAAGATGGGGGGGGGGGGGGGCCTTCTTTTCTTTTTCTGCCCCCCCGCACATCAGTCTGAAGAAGGTTCTCGACCCGAAATGTCGCCTATTCCTTATCTCCATAGATGCTGCCTCACCCGCTGATTTTCTCCAGCATTTTATGTCTACCTTTGATTTTTCCAGCATCTGCAGTTCTTTCTTAAATAAATCTTGGAGAAGACTGAACCAGCAGGCAGCGGTACGAAAGAATGAATGACCGACGGTGGCGCCCCCAGTTTTGCCCCGGTGGTGGAAGTTTTCTTGTAATTTATACTATATTAACACATTAATAATAATATTAATGTGTTTATGTAGAAAACATCATTGTAATCACAGTACAACTAGAGAAAATAGCACAACCTTTTAGCAAAATGGCAAATAAAGGCTGATTTAGGCACTCATGAAAAGGGCATTATTTGTGTGAAATCATCAGAAAAGGCACATGGCATTTTTGGCAAAACCCTGGCTCTATTCATGAGAGATTTACCTGAATGGTTCTGGGAATGAGGGATTCTAGCTGCAAGTTACAGCATGTGGAATAACTGGGGATAATCACCTTGAGGTAAAGAGGGTTAAGGAGAAATATTTTGGAGGTATAATGGATTGTCACAGATATAAATAAGACAGGCGATCAAAAACTGATCCCAATGTTAATGGTGCAACACAGATTTAAGCAGCTGGCACAAGATATAGAAGGGACTAGATTAAGTGGGACTCGTTGGATCCCATGTTCACACGTCAGGGCTGGTCACCTGACGCAATATTCCACCTCTCCACCAATTCCAATATTGGTGGCCAGTGGGGGGGATTTCTGGAGCGCTGGTATGGGTTCTTGGGGTGGCAGCTCTGTCCCTCAAGCCTAATGTGCTGGCAGCTCACTCACGGCTGGTGGGCTGGCAGTTGACTCATGGCTATTCCTTGAAATTCCATTACAAGCAGGGTGCAAGGCCACCAAATTCAAATCCTTTTTCCAACCATTTCAAGCAGGGTGTAAGGCCACCAAATTTAAGTGCAGTTTCTTACCACTTCGAGCAGGGTGCAAGGCCACCAAATCCAAGTGCAGTTTCCTACCACTTCAAGCAGGGTGCAAGGCCACTGAATTCAAGTGCAGTTTCATACCACTTTCAGCAGGGTGCAAGGCCACCAAATTCAAGTGCAGTTTCATGCCATTTCAAGCAGGGTGCAAGGCCACCAAATTCAAATGCAGCTTCATACCATTTCACGCAGGGTGCAAGGCCACCACATTCAAATGCAGTTTCATACCATTTCAAGCAGGGCAAAACCACCATAAAACCACACAAAACACAGTTCAGTAGACATTCAGTGTGTTCAGTTGATTCACAGCTCAGACAGAGTTATGACCACTCCCTCCCCCATCATGCAGAGACTGAGCCACACCCACACTTCCCGGTTTTATAAACCCTCCCCCTCCCACCGGAAAAGGTGTGGCTTTCATGACATGATTGACAGGAGAGAGATTCGCGCCTGTCAATCTCCTATTTTTAAACACTAATAAAACCTTCATTTTTCATTTATGGGAAGAATCCTCTGCACCTGCTGAATGGAGGGGACTGAGTAAGATGGCCAAAAATCACAGCCGTAAGTGGTAGTGTATTATCGAAAATCAATGTACAGTGCAAACATTAAGTTAGCCAAAGCACCCAAGCCACAATTTGCAGCAGTGCCTTTTCACTTCAAGCCAAAGCCCCCAATCCACCATTTGCAGCAGTGCCTTTTCACTTCAAGCCAAAGCCCCCAAGCCACCATTTGGAGTAGTGCCTTTTCATTTCAAGCCAAATCCCCCAAGCCTCCATTTTCAGTAGTGCCTTTGCACCATTTGCAGTAGTATTTGCAGTAGTGCCTTTTCACTTCAACCCAAAGCTGCCAAACAAACATTTGCAGGCAGTGCCTTTTTACTTTAAACCAACCATATTTTCATTTTCAAACCATATTAAGGGTACTCACAGTTGAGTAGACATGTGTTCAGCGCTGCTCAGAGAAACATGACCCTCTGATTCCTCCATCTTGCACAGACTGAATGAGGCACACAACTTCCTGGTTTTATAGTCCCTCCCCCTCCCTCCAGCAGGGGCAGCAGAGAGAATGGGGAATTTGTTAAAAACATTAATATATCTCTGATTTATCATCGATGGGAAAAATCCTCTGGTCCCGGAAGGCGGAGGGGGGCTCTGAGTGAGCTGGCCAAAAATGACGGCCATAGGTGGCAGCGTTCTCTCGGAAATCACAGCACAGCGAGCCAAAAGCAGTCATGATCAGACTTTTAGTAACATAGATAGATAGATAGATAGATAGATGGTAGAGAACTATTTTTATTCAGTGATGGTTAATGATCAGGAACTGTTTGCCTTATGGGGTGGTAAAGCAAGGTCGATTAATGATTTAAAGAGGAAAACTGGTCAGAACTTGAGACATAAACGCATGGCCACAGCGATAGAGTGAAACTTGGGATTGAATGAATTGCTCAATAGTCTGAAGAAGGGTCTCGACCTGAAACGTCACCCATTCCTACCATCCAGAGATGCTGCCTGTCCCGCTGAGTAACTCCAGCATTTTGTACTTATGCTCAATAGAGAGGTGACATGAACTTCATGCGCTGCATGGCTTCTTGAGCCATCATGCCTCGATGCTACAAACCAGGCTTGAGTGTTCATTTCTGGGTTTAATTCCTCTCACAAGCAGTTGTGTCCTCTCACAACTCAATCATCTTAATCCCCATATTCTATGTAAAATCACAGTCCAAAATAAATACATGGCACCAGCTCACAGCCAGTCGCTGTTTCACCTTTGGTTGCAGCAAAAGCTTTTGCTCCCTTCTCTTGCAGATTGTTTTAGTTATACCCTCATTCCAAAACTCCCAGTCAAGCCTCTCTTCTAGAGCTCCCGTACTTTCCTGACAAGATATTCCCTTCTCCCTTTACGTGTTGTTCACCAGCCTCTCAGGTGATCTCACTCGGCATTTGCAATTTGTGTTGGAGCCTCATATACCTCTACAACCTCACTGAAATTCGGAGTCACGTGAGTGACTACGTGAAGAAGGCTATCCCCACACATGCGCGTCATTACATCTGATGCATTGCGCACTGACTGACTGGTGGGCACGCGGCTCCGGCCAGCGGTATATTTTTGAACCTGGGAGGTAAGTTTAAACTTATTTCTAGGGATGTATTTTGTTTTGCAGGATTGCCTGCTGAATTCGGGGCAAAGTTGGACGGGCTGCGGGAAACCGGCTATGGACCGTGGGGAAATCCCGGTCCGGACTGTGGTATTGCGGGTAGCCACGCCGGCGGACGTCGGGTTCGCTCCCCAGTCGCTGGCAAGGAGGTCAGTGACATCCAGAAGGGGAATGCGAGTGGGGATTCTTCCAGTATGGGTTCCCAGACCACTATGGTCTCCCAGAGAACGGGGTTAGACTGGCAGTTTGCTGGCCTTCCTACCCCAGTCACTGTTAAATGGGGTTAGCAGCTCCCACATCGCATGATTACCCCAGAGTTGGGGTTGGACTGGCAGTCAGCCGGTCTTGCAACACCGGCCATTCAATATAGGGTCTGCAGCTCCCACACCACAATGGTTCCCCCAGAGATGGGGTTAGACTGGCAGTCGTCCGGTCTTACTACCCCAGTCACTGTTAAGGGGGTTAGCAGAAGGGTTAAGTATGGCAGCAAGTCAGTCTTGCAACCCCAGCCATTCACTATGGGGACTGTAGTTCCTACACCATTATGGTCCCCAGAAATAAGGGTTAGACTGGCAGCAAGCCGGTCTAGCTACCCCAGTCTCGGACATTGGGGTCAGCAACCCCCAGACCGCTTAGGACTTCCTAGCGAAGCAGTCAGACTGGCAGTAAGCTGGTCACGCTACTGCAGTCGCTGACAATGGGATCAGCAGCTCCCAGACTGTTTAGGTCTTTCTAAATAAGGGGAAAGCTGGCAGTAAGCTGGTCTCGAGACCAAGTCAATACCTAAGGGATCAGCAACTCACAGACCGCTATGTTTCCCTAGGAAAAGAGGTTAAACCATGAGGAAGACGGTCAGGCCTTGGACTCGGTCGAGTCGGGCCAGGAGGTTCCCCCCTCCTTCTATGGGTAGCGTCTGTGAACGCCAAAAACCCACCTGGAATAGGCACCTAATGAGGTTGCTCCAGAGAGATATGCTCCAGAAGAGAGCTATCTGAGCCCGGGTATTACGAATAACCCGCAGGCAGCGGCACCTGTTAGGGCTGCACAATGTCTCCTTCTCTGCAGAAGGGAGCATCATGGGTCAGTTTTTGCTCTGGCCCAGACTCATATTCTGATATAGGTCTGAGACGCCTTGTCAGCGCAGGTATCCTCAGGGGCCTGCGGCAGCACCAGTTAGGGCTGCACAATGCCTCCTTCTCTGACGAGGGGAATACCAGGGGTCAGTTTCGTTCTGGCCCAGACTCATACTCTGATATAGGGCCGAGGGGCCATGTCAGCGCAGATAGCCTCAGGGGCCTGCGGCAGCAGCTGTCAGAGCTATCTAAGAGTCTCCCTCTCGGTGGAGGGGTGTGCAAGGACATACGGGCCTTTGGGCTTACGATAGGACCACCGGTAGCCATGGAGCTAGGTGGGTCTGGGTCGTTCAAAACATGGGGTAAGTGCACCATTTACAAGTTTGTAATAGTTACTTGTTTGGTACAAATGAAAATGTTGACATGTGATGGGTAATTATTACACAGTATACAAGGGTATCAAGCATGCCTTGGCATTGGGGCCAGAGTCGGTAATATGGCCAGAGTTCTCTCTCGAGGCAGACTCGGAATGCCAGAGCAACTTTAAGGCAGGCCAGTAGTATGGCCAGAGCTGCATTCAAGGCAGGCACGGAATTATGGTGTGGCTTGTTCCTTGTGAAAGATGGAGAGATGCCGGTTTATGTTTCATTTACTCCCATGTGCAACATAGCTTTCAGTGTATGGAATTTCTCTACTGTCTAATTGATTATTTAGTTGGGATTTTTGTGGCATGCATCGGTTTCATAGCTGCATACTGTCTGGGACCCATTCGCAGGAGGTCACCAGAGACATTTCAATTTGGTCTGGAGAATATTTTGTATGCTGTGTTTTGCTTAAATCAACAGTTTCAGTCATCCAGTCTAATATAAGTTGCTACCAACTGGAAGTTGTGGTTTATAGGGTTTACCTTTAACTATTAATTACCTGAGATTCCACCCTGGGGCAACAGATTGGAATTAATTGAAGCCTGTAACAACCTTGTTATCAAGCAGTCTTCTAGTTATTAAGGGTAATTGGCTATAGCAGCTGGGTTTCAGCTGTGCAATTGGGTCTTGCATTATTTGAACTGTCAACGTGCAAGTATTAACCTCTCAAGGTTAATAAGTCATTGTTAACAGACCTATGCTATTATCAGCTGAAGCTACCATGGTCACAATGATGGTCGAACTACATTCCGTATTGCTCCAGTAGTTTGGTCATATTATCTTCAGTTATATTACTTACACGTGCTAGAACTAAGATGGACAATCGCGAATGCAATCTCTAGTAACGAAGGCGGATGGAATTTGCATGAATCACCAATTCTTGATATTAGTATTGGTATTAACTACTTATAGACATGAGGTGTATATTATGGGTTAAAGGGTTATTGTGCGAATATGCAAAACCTGCATGCTTAGTTCCAAGTTGATACACTGGTGGTGGCATATGTTAGTCACATGGATGCAATAAAGTCAAAGTATCCTGCCATAATTTAACCAACCTTTTTTGGCGCTGGTGTATCATCATGCAAAGTCAATGATAAAATGATAACACAGTATGGATGTTGGATCACGAAGCATTTTAGGATCTATGGCTCTGTGGCATCCACTACCGCTATGTTTGCATGCAGGCTCATTCTCGCTACACAGGGGAGGAATGTTCCTTTATGTGGTTCTCCATTTTGCCTCATCAGTCGGAGCTTGCAATATTCAGCAAGATCCCACATTCAGGTTTCTCGGACTGTCTGACTGGCCTACTGGTTTCTGGTAAATGTTGCGAATAATATAGAACCTTATATGGGGTTCTAAACAAAACTT
Organism: Okamejei kenojei; assembly: GCA_035221665.1. Classification (NCBI taxonomy): domain Eukaryota; kingdom Metazoa; phylum Chordata; class Chondrichthyes; order Rajiformes; family Rajidae; genus Okamejei; species Okamejei kenojei. The sequence goes on from CM069131.1 coordinate 98,914,838, forward strand.
TGCTGGTTCAGCCTGGGATTCAGGGAACCAGCCTCTACATAATTATCAATTCATTGCTTTACAGAATCTGAGAAGACTGCTCCTGTGGAGCAGGCTGTCAGACTGATCCATGTATATCTCACTACAGTATGCAGGGATAGCAACCAAAAAAGCAGTACTTTTCCTCTTCAGGAAATGGGAAGTGTTTTCTGTTAAATGTTGTGTTACATATAGTACGCACGGACACTGACGTCTTAAAGTTCTTTTCTTTGGGTTGTTGACAATAAATTAAGTTATAGTCCCATTAACTGTACCCAACATGTTTCTCTTCATAGCTGTAGCAAGTGGTGGGACCCACTCTCTCGGGTTTCACCATCTGGTGTCCAGTATTTAGGATATGATTGACACATGTTCTTCCAGACCCAAGTACACGGAAGTATTGGATATTGACATTGTGTTAACATTTATTCACCATGGGGCTCCAGCTATATCTCTATCTTTGGTTCAACTCTCCTAGGTAGGTTATTCCCTGGCGCTGCCCTCAGCGCACGGGTCCAGTCATTACATGAATTGTGAATGGACAGAATCATTACACCTGCAATTTCATAATTCATGTTTACATACTTCATACCCCTTCGGTTACATATGGCCACACGTTTACATCATTACGTCAAGATCATCTAGAGCCTTAGAGGGTTCAGACCATCTCCAGGTGGTTATGCGAGGTTTGTTTTATACAGGAGTAGATACTGGTTTCTAATCTCACTCCACCAGTGCTGCTACAACACAAGTAGCAAGGGTTATGTGCGGTCCTCTGGACCACATCCCGTCTACTGCAGGATGGTCTAACAAATGGTATCCAACATTTATTTTAACCCATTGCCAGACCAGGGGTGTTTGCCAACTCTATTAAGGTTCAATTTATAGTTCCCCTCAGTTGAGAGGTGTTACTGTTATTATTGTTTGTTCTTTATCAGCATCAGCATTTTAAACCTTTCATGTATGTATGCATTATGATGTTTCCCTCATCTAAGGTCAACTGATGCAGTCATGATTGTGTGGACTCGTTTTTCCACAGCATTAAATCACAGACCTTCAAAGTCTTCACGTAGTCACTTACGTTACTCCGAAGTAAAATAGTAAGATTAAATGAGAACTTACCAGTTTGAAGTTTGATCATTATTTTATGAGGAGTTACGATGAGGGATTACGTGCCCTCCTCTCCCTACCCTCGTAACTTAACGATCATCTGGTAGTTCTAGTCATCTATAATCTTACTATGTTAGTTCAACAACTGTTATCTGTGATTTCACACCGTTGCTTTGAAGATTGACATGCATGCATGGGGACGGCCTTCTTCACGTAATCCCTCATCATAACTCCTCATAAAATAGCGATCAAACTTCAAACTGGTAAGCTCTCATTTAATGTTACTATTCATTGCCACTTGCTCCACCCCTCTCTCCATTGCCATCACAGTATAAGTTCATAGGTTCCGAAGAGATAGGAGCAGAATTAGGCCATTTGCCCCATCAAGTCTACTCAGCCATTCAATCTATTTGTCTCAACCCCATTTTCTTGCTTTCACCCCATAACTCCTGACACCCACACTAATCAAGAATCTATCAATCTCCACCATAAAAATTTTCTTTGACGTGGCCTCCACAGCCTTCCGTGACATCGAATTCAACAGATTCACCACCCTCTGACTAAAGAAATTCCTCCTAATCTCCTTTCTAAAGGAGCATCCTTTTATTCTGAGGCTATGGCCTCTGTTCATAAGTTGGTGCAAGAGGGAGGGATTCAAATTTCTTCAGCATCGGAACCATTTCAGGGGGAGGTGGGACCAGTACAAACAGGACAGTGTGCACCTGGGCTGGAATGAAACCAATGTCCTTGGGGGGAGTGTTTGCTAGGGCTGTTTGGGAGGATTTAAATTAATGTGGCAGGGGGATGGGAGCATGAGCAGAGAGACAGGGGTGTAAAATGAGGGAGAAGCAATAGGTAGCAAGGTGAAAAGTAAAAGTGGTAGGCAGAAAAATCCAGGGCAAAAATAAAAATTGGCCACTTTTCAACATCATTGTATAAGGGGAAAGAGTGTTGAATAAACAAGCCTGAAGGATCTGTGTCTCAATGCAAGGAGCATTGGTAATACGGTGATGAGTTGAATGTGCGGATCGTTATTAATGAATATGACATAGTTGGGATCACGGAGACATGGCTCCAGGGAGACCAAGTCTGGAAGCTGAACATCCAGGGATATTCAATATTCAGGAGGGATAGACAGAAAGGAAAATGAGGTGGGGTAGCGTTGCTGGTTAGAGAGGAGATTAATGCAATAGAAAGGAAGGACATTAGCTTGGATGATGTGGAATCGATATGGGTAGAGCTGCGAAACACTAAGGGGCAGAAAACGCTAGCGGGAGTTGTGTACAGGCCACCTAACAGTAGTAGTGGAGTTGGGGATGGCATCAAACAGGAAATTAGAAATGCGTGCAACAAGGGTAAAACGGTTATAATGGGTGACTACAATCTACATGTAGATTGGGTGAACCAAATTGGCAGGGGTGCTGAGGAAGAGGATTTTTTGGAATGCATGTGGGATAGTTTTCTAAACCAACATGTAGAGGAACCAACGAGAGAGCAGGCTATTCTAGACTGGGTATTGAGTAATGAGGAAGGGTTAGTTAGCAGTCTTGTTGTGTGTCGCCCCTTGGGAAAGAATGACCATAATATGGTTGAATTCTTCATTTGGGTGGAGAGTGACATTGTTAATTCAGAAACAAGGGTTCTGAACTTAAAGAAAGGTAACTTTGAGGGTATGAGACGTGAATTGGCCAAGATAGACTGGCAAGTGATTCTTAAAGGGTTGACAGTGGATATGCAAAGGAAGGCATTTAAAGACTGCAACTATGAACTACAACAATTGTTCATCCCTGTTTGGCAAAATAATAAATCAGGGTAGGTAGCGCATCCATGGATAACAAGGGAAATCAAAACAAAAGAAGCATACAAATAAGCCAGAAAAAGCAGCCTACCAGAGGACTGGGAGAAATTCAGTCCAGCAGAGGAGGACGAAGGGCTTAATTAGGAAAGGGAAAATAGATTATTAAAGAAAATTGGCAGGGAACATAAAAACTGACTGCAAAACTTTTTATAGATATGTGAAGAGAAAAAGATTTGTTGAAACAAATGTAGGTCCCTTGCAGTCAGAAACTGGTGAATTGATCATGGGGAACAAGGACATGGCAGACTACTTTGCTTCTGTCTTCACTAAGGAAGACATAAATAATCTGCCGGAAATAGCAGGGGACCGGGGGTCAAATGAGATGGAAGAACTGAGTGAAATCCTGGTTAGCCGGGAAGTTGTGATAGGTAAATTGAATGGATTAAAGGCCGATAAATCCCCAGGGCCAGATAGGCTGCATCCTAGAGTACTTAAGGAATTAGCCACAGAAATAGTGGATGCATTAGTGATAATTTTTCAAAACTCTTTAGATTCTGGAGTAGTTCCTGAGGATTGGAGGGTAGCTAATGTAACCCCACTTTTTAAAAATGGAGGGAGAGAGAAAACAGGGAATTACAGACCAGTTAGTCTAACATCAGTAGTGGGAAAACTGCTAGGGTCAGTTATTAAAGATGGGATAGCAGCACATTTAGAAAGTGGTGAAATCATTGGACACAGTCAGCATGGATTTATATAAGGTAAATCATGTCTGAAGAATCTTAAAGACATTTTCGAGGATGTAACTAGTAGAGTGGATAAGGCAAACCAGTGGATGTGTTATATCTGGACTTTCAGAAGGCTTTCAACAAGGTCCCATATAAGAGATTAGTACGGTTCAGTATTGATGCGGATGGAGAACTGGCTGGCAGACAGGAAGCAAAGAGTAGGAGTAGACGGGTCATTTTCAGAATGGCAGGCAGTGACTAGTGGGGTACCGCAAGGCTCAGTGCTGGGACCGCAGCTATTTACAATATATATTAATGATCTGGATGAGGGAATTGAATGCAACATCTCCAAGTTTGCGGATAACACGAAGCTGGGGGGCAGTGTTAGCTGTGAGGAGGATGCTAGGAGGCTGCAAGGTAACTTGGATAGGTTGGGTGAGTGGGCAAATGCATGGCAGATGCAGTGTAATGTGGATAAATGTGAGGTTATCCACTTTGGTGGCAAAAACAGGAAAGTAGACTATTATCTGAATGGTGGCCGATTAGGAAAAGGGGAGATGCAATGAGACCGGGGTGTCATGGTACACCAGTCATTGAAAGTAGGCATGCAGGTGCAGCAGGCAGTGAAGAAAGCGAATGGTATGTTAGCATTCATAGCAAAAGGATTTGAGTATAAGAGCAGGGATGTTCTACTGCAGTTGTACAGTGTCTTGGTGAGGCCACACCTGGAGTATTGCGTACAGTTTTGGTCTCCAAATCTGAAGAAAGACATTCTTGCCATAGAGGGAGTACAGAGAAGATTCATCAGACTGATTCCTGGGATGGCAGGACTTTCAACTGAAGAAAAGCTGTATAGACTCGACTTGTACTCGCTAGAATTTAGAAGATTGAGGAGGGATCTTATAGAAAGTTACACAATTCTTAAAGGGATGGGCAGGCTAGATGCAGTAAGATTGTTCCCGGTATTGGGGAAGTCCAGAACAAGGAAGTTGAGGCCAGTTCATTGGCTATATTTAAGAGGGAGTTAGATGTGGCCCTTGTGGCTAAAGGGATCAGGGGGGTATGGAGAGAAGGCAGGTACAGGATATTCAGCTGGATGATCAGCCATGATCATAATGAATGCCGGTGCAGGCTCGAAGAGCTGAATGGCCTACTCCTGCACCTATTTTCTATGTCTATGTTCCTAGACTCCTTGGCTCTATCACTAATGGAATCATCCTCTTCACATCCACTCTATTCAGGCCTTTCAGTAAGTTTTAATGAAGTCCCCCCTCATCAGAGTATAAGAGATGAGGAGAGCAGTAAGTATATATATGAATATATATTTATTATCATTGCAACAAACACCATTTTTATATGAATCATTACACAAGAGATCAGTTAATGCATAATCAGATCAACCAGAAAATATGTTCTTCTCTACAAACTGACTCTCAATTAGAGATTTGCAAGTTTGAAAGCTGTGGCACTTAAATGCCAAATTACTAATGTGATAAAAAATTTTGTTCATTTCATGTAACCTACAATTGGAGTGCCAAACCATAGAATAATCTATGATGGCTGGAAATCATTGTGAATATTTTTTTCTGAATCCCTTTTTATCTGTAGACATCCAGCTGAATATTTTTCTGGTCAGAAGTTATAGGGGAAGAATATAACTTGGAGCAATTCATTTTGCACCTGAAAATGATTCAACCTTGAAATTTAAAAATAGATCGGAGGTGAAATTGGATAGTAGACACTGGTACATTTGATACTTGCATAATGCTAATTGTGCTCAGTGGAATAATTAAACATAGATCCACACAAACATATCTCCCTTCCATTGACTCCATTTACACTTCATGCTGCCTCGGCAGGGCCACAAGCATAATCAAGGACAAATTGGACCCCGGCAACCCTATTCTCCCCTCTCCCATTGGGGAAAAAGGCATGGATGTGATAAAACGCACACTTCCAGATTCAGGTACAGTTTCTTCACAGCTATTATCAGGCAACTGAACCATCCTACCAACAACTAGAGAGCAGTCCTCAGCTACTATCTACCTTATTGGAGACACTCAGATTATCTTTGATTTGACTTTACTGGACCTCAGTACATGTGAATATAAAGTAAACTCAACTCAGATCTCACTTACATTGTTCTTACTTATGTGATACAGCTCTTAGGGCTAGCGGAATCATGTGGTATGGGGAGAAGGTAGGAACAGGGTATTGATTGTGGATGATCAGCCAAGATCACATTGAATGGTGGTGTCGGCTCGAAGGGCTGAATGGCCTACACCCGCACCTATTGTCTGTGTATCTACGCATCTATGTGATTTTCTTTACAGTTTAGAAGACTGATGTAGTGGAAATGGAAGCGGTTGGGGGACTGATACGCATACTGGGAAAGGTAGCAACAGGGCAGCACATTGACATAGTGGCAGAGATACTGCCTTACATTGTATGAGACCTGGGTTTGATGCTGACTATGGGTGATTGACTGTATGGAGTTTGTATGTTCTCCCTGTGACCTGCGTGGATTTTCTCAGATCTTTGGTATTCTCCCACACTACAAAGACATACAGGTTTGCAGATTAATTGGCATGGTATGAATGTAAAATTGTCCCTAGTGTGTGTAGGATAGTGTTTGGAAACTGCGATGAAAGATATGTCTGAAGCGATGAAGAGAATGAAAGACTGAGTGTCTGGGCAACTGGCTAGAATGACCAACAAATATCTTGATTTCGAAGCTCGGTCAAGACGGCAGAATTTAAGGATAGTTGGAGTGAGAGAAGGAAAGGAGATTGGAATGGACACTCGGGATTTCACTGCCAACTTACTTAAACAGGTATTCAAGCTGTCTGAAAACCGAAAGTAGATGTTGCACACCAAGTTCAGAGACCATACTCGAGGCCAGGAGCCCCACCAAGACAGATTATAGTGAAACTTCACGACACAGCAGCTCTGGAAGACATTATGAAAAAAATTCAATTCGCAAAAAATCTGATGTTTGAAGGCGAAACTGTAGGATTCTTCAGAGACTACCCAACAGAAGTGGTGAAGAAACGTGCCCTTTTTACAAAGACACGACTGATCCTTAAAGGAATTCCAATCTTAAGATATGGGATAATTTATCCTGCAAAAATGAGGGTCACATACAATGACTCGGAGCGTTTCATTACTGATCTAGAAGAAGCATTGAAATATGCACAAGATCTAACTAAGGACATTAAAGGATAAGTAAAATAACACAGTTATCCTTTTATATATATTTTGTGGAGAAAACCGAGAAAATATGACTTTTTAAATAAAGTCTGTTGATGTTTTGGATGTGTATAAATTTTGATAAAATTGAGCAAATTTTTTATTAATGTCGTTAGGCAGCATTAGCAATTCGCCTTTATCTGATTTAGAATAGTGTGATCCTTTTCCACTTTTTTCAGCTGACATGCATTTGTGTGGCTTATTGCCAAATTCAAATTTTTCCTGTTTTGTAATTTGAAATAATCTAATAACTCTTGCAGATAAAAGTTGGTTTAGTTTGAATTTCAATATTGCTATCTTGTTGTGTTTATCTATAGTTGGATCTTTCGCGTTTTCTAAATCAAGTCTAATTTGTTCTTCTAGTTGCAATTGTTCTGTCCTATTCTTTTTATTTTGAAAAGCTTGTTATGAAATAATAGAACCTCTAATAAACGCCTTAACGGATTTCCATAATATGGAGGGTGAAATATCTAGGGTATCATTAGTCTCGAAGAAAAGTTCCATTTGTTGTTTTAAGTATATACAACCGTCCGGGTTGTTTAGAATTTGGGGATTAAACCTCCAAAACAATTTTTTATTGAACATTCCTTCTAGTTTTAGGATGAAGGTTAACGGGGAATGATCAGAGATGACACTATTATGATATTTAGGATTAATTGTATAGCAAATTAATTTTGTGTCCACTAGGAAGTAGTCAATATGTGTATAGGTTTTATGTACTGATGAATAAAAGGAATATTCCCTTCAGGCCAGGTTTGCAATCCTCCATATATCTGTTATATTTGTGTTTTTTATGTATGTATTTACACAAGCTTTATACATATGCATTTAATGACCAGATACTCTAGCTGAATCAACTATCACACTTATACCCCAAAAAGATAAAGATCTAGAAGACCCCGGTGCAATTGCATTATTAAATACATTTCAGAAAATATTAGCAAAAACTCTGGCAAGAAGATTAAGTAAATACGTTAGGAAATTAAACATGCGGATCAAATGGGGTTCATACCCAAGAGGCATTCATTTAATAATTTGAGATGTCTTTTTAATATAATGTATTCACACAAAATTGTAGAAGAAGACTTATCAATTATTTCATTAGATGCAGAAAAAGCATTTGACCAAGTAGTATGGGAATTCCTCTTCACAGTATTGCAAAAAATTCAGATGGGAGAGAATTTTATTTAATGGATAAAATTACTATATGACAGGCCGTTGGTAGAAAATTAACCAACCATATACTTTCTCCAAAACATATCCAGGGGCAATCGACAAAGTTGCACATTATCACCCATGCTATTTGCCCATGCGATAGAGCCCTTAGCGGAAAGTATAAGAATACATCCGAATATTCACAGCTATAATACTAAACATTCAAATAATTAAATATCATTATATGCAGATGATGTATTATTATACATTACAAACTCTCAAGTTAGTATACCAAATATATTAAATCTATAGAGGAATTTGGTTCTTTATCAGGATATAGAATAAACTGTAATAAAAGTAAAATCGTGGCGATAAAACCCCAAGAGTCGATACACCTTTTAAAATTTCCCTTTAGAATTGTTACAGAAAACTTTAAATATCTGGGTATCCAAGTAACCAGAAAATATAATAGTAAGATTAAATGCGAACTTACCAGTTTGAAGTTTGATATTTATTTTATGAGAAGACGAGTTGAGAGACTACGTGAAGAATCCTGTACAGCCGTTGATGTGTCAATCTTCAAAGCAGCGGAGTGAATTCACAGATAACAATGACTGAAGTATAATGGTAAGATAACAAAGATTAGAACTTCCAGATGAGATCTATGAGGGCTGGGAGCAGAGGGCACGTAGTCCCTCAACTCGACTCCTCATAAAGTAAAGATCAAACTTCAAACTGGTAAGTTCTCATTTAATCTTACTATTTTATTTCGGAGTCATGCGAGTCAATTGCATCGATTGACTCAAAAGTCGTTAACAATAACATTTGTTAAATGAATAACAGTTTATTTACAAACGAAACCATAACAAACCCCTCTAACTCAGGGGGAAACTATAACAGAACTCAAAACAGAATCAGCAAACACCCCCAGCCGTGAAATCGGCTTGTGATAAAACCTTTGAAGGGTCAGCTCACTGGATCATCCTGCGGCCGCGAGGATATGATCTATTGGCACATCCATCACCCTTGCCATGGAAGTTGATGCCAGCACAACACTTTCTTGGTCATCGACATTTCTCCCTCCGGAGCACCTCGCTGCCACGTTTTTCATCTTCTGCAACATCACTAACGGGACCACTCCAACCGTTGTCACTGAAAATCAACTCTGAAAAAAATTTAAAACTTACCTCGAGTTTTAAAACTTACCGCTTGGAGGAGCGCTGCTGCTCCAACCGGCCGACTGCACCAAAGCGTCTGACGTAATGATGCACCAATGGCTGTACAGGGTTCTTCACATAGTCACTCACGTGACTCCGAAGTAAAATTCTTTATTCAATGCAAACCTCCTACCCTTAGTTACTAAATTAAACGCTCTTATTCAATTCTGGAAAACATTTCCAATGTCTCTAATAGGCAGAATAAATGCCATAAAAATGATTTTCCTACCACAAATTCTCTATTTATTTCAATCAATTCCGATATATTTACCTAAAAACTTATTTAAAAAACTTGATTCCCAGATTACAAATTTTATTTGGGATTATAAATCACACAGAATTCACAGACGACATTTTGTAAACCCAAAGAAATCGGTGGATTGGCGCTCCCCAATTTCTTGTGCTATTATTGGGCAGCGAATATTAAAAATGTAATTCACTGGCTGGATAATTCATGTCAACAGGTAGATTGGTTAGTAATGGAGAGAGAGGATTACTCGCCTTTTAATATAGGCGCAATCCTTCTCTCCCCAATAAAGTTGAAGAATACAATATACAAGAAAAACCCGATTATTCATAGCACTTTACGAATTTGGAGACAAGTAAAATTTACTCTTAAACTAAGAAATCTATCTCTTCTTTCTCCAATAGCTAATAACCCGTCGTTCAAACCATCTATTATAGATAAAATGTTTATTCATTGGGAAAGACTAGGAATTAAAAAGCTTGGAGATACTGTATGTACGAAATGGGAAACCTCTTATCATTCCAGAAATTACAATCGAAATACAATCTAAAAGGTAATCAATATTTTAGATATTTTCAAATTTGAGATTATTTGAAAACATATACCCATGAATACCAAACTCTGTTGCCAGATATATTAGATGAAGGTATGAATAGAAATGCAGTCAAATAATTTAATATCATACTTATACAATATCCTTCTAAATATAGAAATTCCATCGTCAGATAGAAACATAGAAAATAGGTGCAGGAGTAGGCCATTCGGCCCTTCGAGCCTGCACCGCCATTTAATATGATCATGGCTGATCATCCAACTCAGTATCCTGTACCTATCTTCTCTCCATACCCCCTGATCTCTTTAGCCACAAGGGCCACATCTAACTCTCTCTTAAATATAGCCAATGAACTGGCCTCAACTACCTTCTGTGGCAGAGAATTCCAGAGACTCACGACTCTCTGTGTGAAAAATGTTTTCCTCATCTCGGTCCTAAAGGAATTCCCCCTTATCCTTAGACTGTGACCCCTTGTTCTGGACCTCCCCAACATCGGGAACAATCTTCATGCATCTAGCCTATCCAATCCATTAAGAATTTTTGTAAGTTTCTATAAGATCCCCCCTCAGTCATCTAAATTCTAGTGAGTACAAGCCAAGTCTATCCAGTCTTTCCTCATATGAAAGTCCTGACATGCCAGGAATCAGTCTGGTGAACCTTCTCTGTACCCCCTCTATGGCAAGAACGTCTTTCCTCAGATTTGGAGACCAAAACTGTACACTATACTCCAGGTGTGATCTCACCAAAACCCTGTACAACTGCAGTAGAACCTCCCTGCTCTTATACTCAAATCCTTTCGCTATGAATGCTAACATACCATTTGTTTTCTTCACTGCCTGCTGCACCTGCATGCCTACTTTCAAAGATTGGTGTACCATGACACCCAAGTCTCATTGCATCTCCCCTTTTCCTAATTTGCCACCATTCAAATAATAGTCTACCCTCCTGTTTTTGCTACCAAAGTGGATAACCTCACATTTATCCACATTATACTGCATCTGCCATGCATTTATTTGCCCGCTTACCCAGCCTATACAAGTCACCTTGCAGCCTCCTAGCATCCTCCTGACACCTAAAATTACCCCCCAGCTTAGTGTCATCCGCTTGGAGATGTTGCATTCAATTCCCTCATCCAAATCATTAATATATATTGTAAGTAGCTGGGGTCCCAGCACTGAGCCTTGCGGTACCCCACTAGTCACTGCCTGCAATTCTGAAAAGGACCAGATTATTCCTACCTTTTGCTTCCTGTCTGCCAGCCAGTTCTCTATCCACATCAATACTGAACTCCCAATACCATGTGCTTTAAGTTTGTAAACTAATCTCTTATGTGGGACCTTGTCGAAAGCCTTCTGAAAGTCTAGATATAACACAGCCACTGGTTTTCCCTTATCCACTCTACTTGTTACATCCTCAAAAAATTCTATAAGATTTGTCAGACATGATTTACCTTTCATAAATCCATGCTGACTTTGTCCAATGATTTCACCACTTTCCAAATGTACTGCTATCCCATGGTTAATAACTGACTCTAGCAGTTTCCCCACTACCGATGTTAGACTAACTGGTCTGTAATTCCTTGTTTTCTCACTTTCCAAATGTACTGCTATCCCATCTTTAATAACTGACTCTAGCAGTTTCCCCACTACCAATGTTAGACTAACTGATCTGTAATTCCCTGTTTTCTCTCTCCCTCCTTTTTTAAAAAGTGGGGTTACATTAGCTACCCTCCACTCCTCAGGAACTACTCCAGAATCTAAGGAGTTTTGAAAAATTATCATTAATGCATCCACTATGTCTGTGGCTATTTCCTTGAGTACTCTGGGATGCAGACTATCTGGCCCTGGGGATTTATCGGCCTTTAATCCATTCAATTTACCCAACACCACTTCCCGGCTAACCTGGATTTCACTCAGTTCCTCCACCTTATTTGACCCCCGGTCCCCTGCTATTTCCAGCAGATTATTTATGTCTTCCTTAGTGAAGACAGAAACAAAGTAGTTATTCAATTGGTCTGCCATGTCCTTGTTCCACATGATCAATTCACCAGTTTCTGACTGCAAGGGACCTACATTTGTTTTAACTAATCTCTTTCTCTTCACATATCTAGAAAAAAAATTTGAGTCAGTTTTTATGTTCCCTGCCAGTTTTCTTTCATAATCTAATTTACCTTTCCTAATTAAGCCCTTTGTCCTCCTCTGTTGGACTCTGAATTTCTCCTCTGGTAGGCTGCTTTTTCTGGCTAATTTGTATGCTTCATATTTTGTTTTGATACTATCCCTGATTTCCCTTGTTATCCATGGATGCACTACCTTCCCTGATTTATTCTTTTGCCAAACTGGGATGAACAATTGTTGTAGTTCATCCATGCAGTCTTTATATACCTTCCATTGCACATCCACTGTCAACCCTTTAAGAATCACTTGCCAGTCTATCTTGGCCAATTCACGTCTCATACCTTCAAAGTTACCTTTGTTTAAGTTCAGAACCCTTGTTTCTGACTTCATTCTCCATCCTAATGAAGAACTCAACCATATTATGGTCACTCTTGCCCAAGGGGCCACGCACAACAAGACTGCTAACTAACCCTTCCTCATGACTCAATACCCATTCTAGAATAGCCGGCTCTCTCGTTGGTTAGATGTAATTAAAAGAGAGTGGGAACAGGAATTAAGCCTAAAAATCCCCAGAGACAGATGGGAAAAATATCTCCTATATATACATAATTGTTCGATTAATGTAAGACACATTCTAATCCAATTTAAGATATTACACAGACTATATTACTCAAAAACTAAATTGAACAAAAGTTTTCCAAATGTATCTCCTATCTGCGACAAATGTCTATCTCAAGAAGCATCTATAACACACTCCTTCGCCTCTTGCATAAAACTCTATAAATTTTGGAAAGGAATCTTTGAAATCTTCTCAAAATTATTTAAAATAAAACTGGACCCCCAAACAGAATTGTTTATTTTTGGAACAACAGGAACCTGCTCTGAGCTATCAATATTTCAAAGATGTTTCCTCATTTATGGCCTGATAATAACAAAAATACTTATACTTAAATTTTGGAAAAATGCATCCACCCCGACTCTTAAAATGTGGATCACAAGCATTTCTGAGAAGCTACATCTTGAAGATATGAGACTCGTCTTAGCAGGAAAATCAGAGCAATTTTTAATGATGTATGGTGCAACACAACTTCAGAATTAAACCGATTTACGGACAGGGTGATAGGTGTGGTGAGAAACGAGGTAGGTATATCAACACGTTTTGGCCTTTTTCTTTTCTTTTTTTTTAAATTATTTTTTGTTTTTGTCTTTTTATTTATTTTTAAGTTTTTACTTATTCACTGTGCGACTACATTCTTTGGTAGTTTAGAGGTTTACATATTCACTAGCTCTTTCACTCTCTCTCTTTCTTGCTCTTTTTCTCGTTTTCTATTTCATTTTTGTCAAAATTAAAATGGAAGATGTACAATAAATGTATTTTGTCATAAGCTGCAATTTATACTACTGTACACTGCTTCCAATTTAAAAAAAAATTGTTTTTAAAAGGATGTGTTTGGGACAGCCTACATCTAAAACACCCGGGGTGCCATACGATTGATACCACCACCAACAGTCTGTCTGCTTTTTCGTCTTTTTAAAAAATGTTTAGTGTGTGTTAAAAGTTTGTGTGAATGTTCTATGGTTTATTTTATGTGGGGGAAAACTTTTTTTTAGTTTCTTACCTTGTGATAGTTTTCCGGGTCGCATCTCTGGCCAATCTGCGGCCTACCATCGATGGAGCTGGAGGCCTCCTTGGACTGACTTGAAGCCCACCATGGGGCATGGACTTAACATCGGAGCTGATCCCTTGCCTGGGATCACTCCAACCACGGCCTGCGGACTTACCATCAAGAGCTCGCAGTCTTGGGAGAAGCTAGTCGGGAGTTCCAATGGTGCAGAGATTCGACCAGCCCCGCCTCAGGGTCCGATCGCAGGTGCAGGGGAGCTGACATCCCCCCTGATGCAGGAGCTGATCACCCAATGTGGATGGCCGAAACGCCGCCAGCTACGGGAGTCAAGATCATCCTGTCAACAGAGGGCTCGAGGCCCCCGACCGCAGGAGAGCATAGAAGGGAAGAGATTTGATTTTTTTTTCGCCTTCCATCACATTGAGGAATGTGGAGGAGTCACTGTGGTGGATGTTTATGTTAAAATGTATTTTGTGTGTTCTGTTGCTTTTTATTTGTATGACTGACTTGGCAAATGAAATTCCTTGTAAGTTGCAAAACATACTTGGCTAATAAAGTATTATTTAGATTGATTGTGATTGTGATTGAGGTGCCAACAAGCTACAATACAATGAAAATAGAGAAACCACTAAATTAAATAGTGGGGCAAGGAATCAAAGCTGGGAAAATGTTGTAAATCAAAAGAGTAAAGACCAAAACAGAATAAAGTCAAGAGCATAAGTAATACAATCAGAATTAATAAACAAACTGTAACAGGTTGGGATAAGGAGTAAAAATCAAAAACAAGTCTTCTGATGGGGCACAATACTACAACAATAATAAAAGGAGAAAAGTAGAGGCTCTGTTTGGAATAAAAGTAGTATTTGAAACACCAGATGAACTAAAGTTAGAAATAGAAGTAAATCAGTACGTCACTGCAGAAACACGGCTGCACAGGATGACATAGATTAGGATTGCATAATTGAATGAAGGATGGAAAGGTGGTAAAAAAGTGGCTCAGTTTATTAAGGATGGTCAGTGTGTGGAACAAGCTGCCAGAGGGCCCTTCTCTCCATACCCCCTGATCCCTTCAGCCACAAGGACCACATCCAACTCCCTCTTAAATATGGCCAACGAACTGGCCTCAACTACCTTCTGTGGCAGAGAATTCCACAGATTCACCACTCTCTGTGTGAAAAACGATTTTCTCATCTCGGTCCTAAAAGAATTCCCCCTTATCCTTAATCTGTGACCCCTTGTCCTGGACTTCCCCAACATCGGGAACAATCTTCCTGCATCTAGCCTGTCCAACCCCTTAAGAATTTTGTAAGTCTCTATGAAATCACCCCTCAATCTTATAAATTCCAGTGAGTACAAGCCAAGTCTATCCAGTCTTTCTTCATATGGAAGTCGTGCCATCCCAGGAATCAGTCTGGTGAACCTTCTCTGTACTCCCTCTATGGCAAGAATGTCTTTCCTCAGATTAGGAGACCAAAACTGTACGCAGTACTCCAGGTGTGGCCTCACCAAGACCCTGTACAACTGCAGTAGAACCTCCCTGCTCTTGTACTCAAATCCTTTTGCTATGAATGCCAACATACCATTCGCTTTCTTCACAGCCTGCTGCACCTGCATGCCTACTTTCAATGACTGGTGTACCATGACACCCAGGTCTCGCTGCATCTCCCCTTTTCCTAATCGGTCACCATTCAAATAATAGTCTACCTTCCGGTTTTGCCACCAAAGTGGATAACCTCACATTTATCCACATTATACTGCATCTGCCATGCATTTGCCCACTCACCCAGTCTATCCAAGTCATCCTGCAGCCTCCTAGCATCCTCCTCACAGCTAACACTGCCCCCCAGCTTCGTGTCATCCGCAAACCTCGAGATGTTGCATTTAATTCCCTCGTCCAAATCATTAATGTATATTGTAAATAGCTGGGGTCCCAACACTGAGCCTTGCGGCACCCCGCTAGTCACTGTCTGAAAAGGACCCGTTCACTCCTACCCTTTGCTTCCTGTCTGCCAGCCAGTTCTCTATCCACATCAATACTGAACCACCAATACCGTGTGCTTTAAGTTTGTATACCAATGTCTTGTGTGGGACCTTGTCGAAAGCCTTCTGAAAGTCCAGATATAACACATCCACTGCTTCTCCCTTATCCACTCTACTAGTTACATCCTCAAAAAATTCAATAAGATTCGTCAGACATGATTTACCCTTCGTAAATCCATGCTGACTTTGTCCAATGATTTCACCATTTTCCAAATGCGCTGCTATCCCATCTTTAATAATTGACTCTAGCAGTTTCCCTACTACCGATGTTAGACTAACTGGTCTGTAATTCCCTGTTTTCTCTCTCCCTCACTTTTTAAAAAGTGGAGTTACATTAGCTACCCTCCAATCCTCAGGAACTACTCCAGAATCTAAAGAGTTTTGAAAAATTATCACTAAGGCATCTGCTATTTCTGGGGCTACTTCCTTAAGTACCCTGGGATGCAGCCTATCTGGCCCTGGGGATTTATCGGCCTTTAATCCATTCAATTTACCTAACACCACTTTCTGGCTAACCTATATTTCACTCATTTCCTCCATCTCATTTGACCCGCGATCCCTGCTATTTCCGGCAATTTATTTATGTCTTCCTTAGTGAAGACAGAACCAAATTAGTTATTCAATTGGTCTGCCATGTCCTTGTTCCCCATGATCAATTCACCCGTTTTTGACTGCAAGGGACCTACATTTGTTTTAACTAATCTTTTGCGCTTCACATATCGATAAAAACTTTTGCAGTCAGTTGTTATGTTTCCTGCCAGTTTTCTTTCATACTCCATTTTCCCTTTCCTAATTAAGCCATTTGTCCTCCTCTGTTGGTCTCTGAATTTCTCCCAGTCCTCTGGTAGGCTGCTTTTTCTGGCTAATTTGTACGCTTCATCTTTTTCTTTGATACTATCCCTGATTTCCCTCGTTATCCACGGATGCACCACCTTCCCTGATTTATTCTTTTGCCATACAGGGATGAACAATTGTTGTAGTTCATCCATGCAGTCTTTAAATGCCTTCCATTGCATATCCACCGTCAGCCCTTCAAGAATCAATTGCCAGTCGATCTTGGCCAATTCACGTCTCATACCCTCAAAGTTACCTTTCTTTAAGTTCAGGACCCGTGTTTCTGAATTAACGATGTCACTCTCCATCCTAATGAAGAACTCAACCATATTATGGTCACTCTTGCCCAAGGGGCCACGTACAACAAGACTGCTAACAAACCCTTCCTCATTACTGAATATCCAGTCTAGAATAGCCTGCTCTCTCGTTGGTTCCTCCACATGTTGGTTTAGAAAACTATCCCGCATACATTCCAAGAAATCCTCTTCCTCAGCACCCCTGCCAATTTGATTCACCCAATCTATATGTAGATTGAAGTCACCCATTATAACGGTTTTACCTTAGTTGCACGGATTTCTAATTTCCTGTTTGATGTCATCCCCAACTCTACTACTACTGTTCGGTGGCCTGTATACAACACCCACTAGCGTTTTCTGCCCCTTAGTGTTTCGCAGCTCCACCCATATCGATTCCACATCCTCCAAGCTAATGTCATTCCTTTCTATTGCGTTAATCTCCGCTCTAACCAGCAACGCTACCCCACCTCCTTTTCCTCTCCGTCTATCCTTCCTGAATATTGAATATCCCTGGATGTTCAGCTCCCAGCCTTGGTCACCCTGGAGCCATGTATCCGTGATCCCAATTATATCATAATTATTAATAGCTATCCGCACATTCAACACATCCACCTTATTACGAATGCTCCTCGCATTGAGACACAAAGCCTTCAGGCTTGTTTTTACAACATTCTTGGCCCTTTTACAATTATGTTGAAAAATGGCCGTTTTAGTTTTTTGCTCGATAGTTGCTGCCTGATCCGTTACGTTTCTCCAGCACTTGTGTTTTGTCCAAAATGTAAAAATGACAAAATAATACAAAATGTTCAGAAAGGAGTGCTAAACATTATGGGGGGTTTAATCCAGAGGTTATCTGGAAAACCTCAGGTAGTCAAAGGTAGTCTAGATGAAGATTTAATGAACCATTGAGTTCAGTTTTCGTTTATTGTAACGCGATTCAAGGTACAGTGGAAAACTATACATGATTACAATAGAGCTGTTTACAGTGTACACATACATGATAAGGGAATATCATGATTAGTGCAAGATAAAACCAGTAACTTCTGATCAAAGATAGTGTGAGGATCCCCAATAAAATAGGAAATAGTTCAGGACTGCATTCTAGTTGCAGTTGGATGGTTCAGTTGCCTGATAACAGCCGGTAAGGAACTGTCCTTGAATCTGGAGAAGTACGTTTTCACACTTCTATTCTTTTGCCCCATGGGAGAGAGGGGAAGAGTTAGTGGCCAGGGATTATAATTCTTGATTTTGCTGTTGGCCTTGCCGAAGCAGTGTGAGGTATAAATGGAGTCAATGGAAGGGAAGCTGGTTTTTGTGATGGTTTGGGCTGCGTCCACAATTCACTGCAATTTATTTTCATCTTGAATGGAACTGTTCCAAAACCAAGCTGTAAAGTATCCCGATAAAACACGTTCTATGGTGCATCTGTAGAATTGGTGAAGGTTGTTGGGGACATGCTAAACTTCTTCAACCTTATAATGAAGTAGAGACGTTAATGTGCCTTCTTGGTCATTGCTTCAATATGGGTGATCCAGGAGAAGTCATTGGTGATTTTTACTCCTAGGAATTGGAAGTTTTTAATCATCTCTACTTCGGTGCCATCAATACAAATTGGGGTATGTGTACCCCCTTGCTTCCTGAAGTCAATCACAATGTAATTTGTCTTGTTGATATTGAGAGAAAGGTTGTTGTCTCGACACTCGGACACAAGGTCTCCTTCTTATACTCCGTCTCATCATTACTTGTTATCCTGACCATAATAGTGGTGTCGTCTGCAAAATTGTAAGATGTATCAGATTTTGCATGGTTGCGCAGTCGTGGGTGTACAAGGAGTAAAGAAGGGGTTGAGCATTATCCTATAGGATGATTTATCCCCTATCCTCACTGTTTGGGTTCTGTTGGTCAGGAAGTTGAGGATCCAGTTGCAGAGATGAGTGCTGACTCCGTCCCGTGAGTTTGATGATGAGCTGGGATGTTTCTGGGATAATATTTCTGGGATAGTTTCTTGAAGCATATTTGGAACCAGCAAGGTGGTAGTAGACATGATAGTTTGTTAGTTTGCATAATCCCGCAGGCATTGCCACTTTCATTTCACTGCACATCTTGTATGTATATGTGAAAAATAAACTTGGCTTGACTTGACTAGTTTGCAGGAAGTCAGGATTAATGAGTTAAACCTATTATGGAGGTATCTCCAGGTAGAAGAGATCATAATGTGTTTCATTCACTTTCAGTTGGGTCGAGGTCTTGTGTTTTAATCTGAAAGAAGAAGAATTATGGGGGGCATGAAAACAGTGGTAGCAAAAGTGAATTGATAAGTAAGGTTAATTAAAAATGGAAAAATAATGGAAACACTGAGCTATTCAGTTAGCATTTATGGTAAGAGCATCAATGTTGATGATATGATGAAGGGTTAAATTTATTTTTCTTTTCACAGCTGAATGCTTCCTTTATATCCCAACAATGTGCACATTGGTAGGTTGATTGGCCATTGTAAATTTACCCCTGGTGTATAAATGAGTGGTAGAATCTGGGTATGAGTTGGTAGGGAAAATATAATGGCGAAGATCTGGGTTAGTATGAGTAAAAACAATCTGTAAAAATGTGAACAAAAGCAAAACAGAACAGGGGGTACAGAGAAGGTTCACCAGACTGATTCCTGGGATGTCAGGACTTTCATATGAGGAAAGACTGGATAGACTTGGCTTGTACTCACTAGAATTTAGAAGATTGAGGGGGGATCTTATAGAAACTTACAAAATTCTTAAGGGGTTGGACAGGCTAGATGCATGAAGATTGTTCCCGATGTTGGGGAGGTCCAGAACAAGGGGTCACAGTTTAAGGATAAGGGGGAATTCCTTTAGGACCGATTTGAGGAAAACATTTTTCACACAGAGATTGGAGAGTCCCTGGAATTCACAGAAGGTAGTTGAGTCCCTGAGCCACAGAAGGTAGTTGAGGCCAGTTCATTGGCTATATTTAAGAGGGAGTTAGATGTGGCCCTTGTGGCTAAAGGGATCATGGGGTATGGAGAGAAGGCAGGTACAGGATACTGAGTTGAATGATCAGCCATGATCATATTGAATGACGGTGCAGGCTCGAAGGGCCGAATGGCCTACTCCTGCACCTATTTTGTATGTTTCTAGGTTTCTAATCAATGCCAGCTTTTAACATTTTCCAAATTTATCTCTCAGGGACAGGACACAGGGAAAATAATTATCTAAGTTTACGGAACTGCAGGTGCTTATTTACAAAAATAAAGACACAAATGCTAACCATAAATGCTAACGTAGTACTAGAGTAACACCTAGAGTACTGGAGTAAGTACTAGAGTAGTAGGTCACATGGAACCTCTGGAGAACATAGTTAAGTCATTTTTGGTTGGGACCTTTCTTCAGACTAATTGTGGTGGGGGAAAGGGGAGAGAGCTGGAAGAGAAGGGCTGGATAAATCATTGCGAGTTATAGATGGAGGCATGTTAGGGTTTTTTTTTTGATATGCAAATGGTTGGAGTCCATAGCTGGGAAGTCCAGAGCTGAGAAGACAAAAGGCATGAGATAAGGTTTGAAGAGTTGCAAATTGTGAAGCCAGAGGAAAGAATATAGGTGGAAGGGGATAGAGAAGGGGAGAATTGGTCCACAGGGAAAATAGGGGTGGGGAAAGGAAGGAAGGGTAGTCTGTAGGTAAGTTTAGTTTAGAGATACAGTGTGGAAACAAGCCCTTCGGCCCAATGAGTCTGCGCCAACCAGCGATCTTCACACACTAACACTATCCTATACATACTGGGGACAATTTACAATTTTACCAACGCCAATTAGCCTACGTCTATGTCTTTGGACTGTGGGAGGAAACCACAGATGCCGGAGAAATACCCGTGCAGGTCAGGGGGAGAAGGTACAAACTCCATTAATTAACTAAATTTGGAGAATCAATGATCAGATCATTAAGTTGTAAGCTGTGCACGCGGAATACGAGGTGCTGTTTTTTGAGTTTGCACATGCCCTCGCTCTGGTAATGGATATGCACCCATTCTGTTATGTTCATCTATCTGTCTCATCTTATTATCTTATCTTTCCCTCTCTTCCAAATAAAATGAACAACTTTTTTTATCACCATTTAACATTGTTTTTGTCTTCATGCATGAGGTTTACATTTGTTTGTACATTTTCTTAAACCATTTTTTTGATTTTCATAACATTCAGCTTTTTTTCTTGGAAAACTTGCTTAATAACATCAAAATATTATGAATGGAGTTCAGTGATATCCAAATCTTATTAATCATAGATTTTTTGAGTGATCGTATGAGTCTTTTCTATTGCAATCATGTTGTTTCCTATGGGTATTTCTGCACAAAAAAAAATATGACCTTATATGAAAGTAATAGAAAGGTACATTAAAAATTTAGGGAGTAATGTATAGTGTGCCTACAAACTATTAATGATGTGAGGAATAGTAAAGTGACGTTGGTTATCTGAATTACATTGTGAAAAGACTCAGTCTAATGACCCCCACTATATTGAGCACTCAATCATGATTAAGTTGTATTTAACAGACATCACCTCAGAATTGCTATATTTGCACCAAAGGGGAAAATCAGAATTGCTGTGCTTGGCTTAATAATGAGTGCCACAAGTGAACTGGTTCTGCTGCCCTTCTGAACCACGATGCGTGAGTAGCCTAGTGAATTACCTGAATCTGCAGAGGCAGCTAACCAGCTTAAAATGAGTTTGAAAAATGATGTGGGTGGATCAATGACAGATTAAATTGATTATGCAATTTGTATACAAAAATGTTTTGTAAATAAGAATACGTATTCTGTGGAAACTGTTGAAAAAAGCAAAAGAGGTTCAAATTGATCCAGAACTATTAGTACATCTAGAACTAATGTTTTATTTCTGTAACATCCATCATCATAACATAATAAAGTCTGAAGTAAAGGTCAATCAATGAAATGCAAAATAGCAGATGGCTGGTAAAATTGCAAAGTCGCCTACTTATGCTGAACTTAGAATATGGTGACACAAGAGATGACAGATGCTGGAAACAAACCGTCGGAGAAATTCAACAGCTTGGTCAACATCTGGGGAAGCAAATTATCAGATATCCTTTCAGGTTGGAACCTTTCATAAAGACTGGCATAGAGGAGCTATATCCAGTAGAAACAGATGAGAGGAAGGAGTGGATTAAGAGCTGCCAAGTGGATCTAGGTACGGAGTGGTTGACTGGCAGTTGAGTCAGAGGTGTGGTTGGTGGGGGTTGTTGAAAAATGGTGTTGTCTTGATCCCAGAAATAATAGAGAAGAGCTAGGTAATCACATAGTTCAGGGAATTAATATAAGATAAATGTTAGGAAGGAACTGCAGACACAGATTTATACTAAAGATAGAAAAATGTTTGGTGTTACTTGAATTTTCAGCTTGGCCAGAAATGTGCAAGAAAAAGGTCATGTAGAAGAAACTGAAGAACATGGTTTGGAAGTCTAAAAAGAATAATCTGTGATAGAAACACGAGTATGTTAAGAAGTTCTGGTTTTCCTTAAAATAAAACCCATATTTCTGCATAGCCCAATAAAGATAAATTGAGCCCTGGGCTTATGTCAGAAACATTTTGAAGATTTTGTTTCTTTCAAAATGAATGCCCGCTGTGGATGTTTCTCAACCATATCTATTAACTGATTCCAGAAATATATCAACATTTTATATCTTATGAAATTCTGAACAGGATTGGAAACATTGATCCAGGGAAATTAATGAAGAGGAGAAGGATCCAATATTAAGCCATATCATTCAATACGTAAAGATTTTGGTCAGATAGATAATATTATGACAAACGCTTCAGATATTACGTTATAAGGGAAAACAATGAAAGCTGAAATATTGAGAAATAAAATGAGAAGGTAAGGTTTAGTCATTCCAACCCTTGTAGAGTTAAATCATATTTCGTTGTTGAAATTAAAGAAAAAAACAATTGATGCTGGAAATCTGAAATAAAATGTTAGACAGCTCAGGTTGTAGAAAGATAAATAATGCATTTGTCAATGATGTTTATGTGGTTTGATTTTTTGGTTGATAATATCTCATTAATGATGTTCAGGTCATCCCATGGGATTTTTTCTAATTATGTTTTTGCACTAATGACTTGTATTTTTGCGTAGTCTTAATTTGTTAAAATAGATAATTGATGTATAGTTTGTCTGTGTGTTTTTCATTGTACCTGTATCTCACTGTGCTTGTGCAGATGACAATAAACTAAGTTTGTCAGAACTGATGAAAGTTCTTCAACCTGAATCATGTATTCTGGGTTTTTTTTTTCCACCGACGTCATTTGATATGATTAATACTTGTAATATTTTCTGCCTTGTGTTCTTCCATTGCTGTCATCTTTGGAGAGAAAAAAAGAGGAAATACTCTAAACTTAAAACTAAACCAAGTTGAAGATGATTAAATGTAGAATGCAAACAGATTTGGAGACTCATGGGCCTGTCCCACTTAGGCGATTTTTCAGGCGACTGCCGGCGACTGTCAGGTTGTAGTAGGTCGGTGACAAACCGGCGACTGGAACGGCGACTGTCAGAGTGGAACACACACACACATACACACATCACTTCCTTCACCAGCCAGTTATGTAGGTGGGGGACAGGGCAAGCAGGGGGGAGCGATGTCTGAGTGAAATTCACACAGTGCAGAGCCAGTGTGATACAGACACATTACAATGAACAGGAAGGTTGGCGCTGTAATTAAGACGGTGAAAGTACGGGAATGGTCACTTAAGTTCTTTAAAAGAGGGGAAAGAGGGGTGGGGGGAGAGGGGAAAGAAGGGGGGAGAAGGGGAGCGAAAGGGGAGAAGGGGGGAGAAGGGGAGCGAAGGGGGAGAAGGAGTGGAGACAACTTTTAACAAGGCAGAGATACACGGCTGTGAAGTCGGCGGACATTAACATTACTGGTCGGTTTTCCTTGGTTCTGAAAACTACTGTTTGTAATTTTTATCCCAATGAGCCAATGAAATTCACCGGTCAGCAACGGCGACAACCTACGACCACCTACGACCTCATGCCGACCCACTACCACTGCACCTACGTCACGAGAATTCTCGCTATTTCTATGGCTACTCAAACACGTTGAAAAATTAGCATTGACCAGAATGCCGTTATGACTTGTTGCGAGTCTGAGGGCAATACTCACAACAATGATGGCGACTCCCCGGCAACGACCCGCGAACATGTGGCGACCACATAGTCTCCTGTAATTGCCTAAAAAGCCTAAGTGGGACAGGCCCATAAAATTCAAGAAAATGTTTAAACAAGCTTTAAAGAATAGGAGGAGTAGTAAACTATGGCAGCCTTTAGATTTGCTGTGTTAATATGGAGTGCATTAATTTATTCCAGGGCACAGAAGGAAAAAATATAAATGGAAAATGCTGAAAAGAAGCTCATGCTTTGATAAGAGAGGCCATTCAATAGCGCCTGCACTTGTCAATAATGTCCATGCGGCTGTATCTTTAGTTAATAATATCACATTAATAATGTTCATTAGACTCCTGCTCCAAAATGATAATGATTCCTCTTAGAAAATGAAGTTTTAAAGTATGCAGAACATAATGAACCCTGCAAATCTGACTGGCAATAAGTCACTGTTTTATAGTCAGCAAATTATAGGATCATTAAGACATTTGGCCCATTGAGTCATTCTGGTTCCCTGTAGATATTGTGTTTCTGCTCTTTCCCTGTAGCTGAGCAAAATGCATTTCCTTATATGCATATCCAATTGCCTTTTGAATGCTGAAACCTGGAACTGCAGATGCCCGTTTACAAAAAAAAGACATAAAGTGCCGGACTAATTCAGCTGTTCAAGAAGCATCCCTAGAGAACATGAATAGGTGATGTTTCGGGTCGGGATCCTTCTTTAAACCAGATCTGAAGTAGAGAACTGACTTGAAACATCACCTACCCATGTTCTCGAGGGATGCTGCTAAAACCGCTGAATCACTCCTTGCTTTTTGCATGCCCAGACCAATGGCTCTCACTGACAATGAGTCCCAGAACATCACCACCCTCCTAGTAAAAATAATTTCTTCTCACAGCCCATGATCCATTTGTTTTCCACTTAATATCTGGGAGCACCTACTGGCATCTGCAGTCTTTGGACCACCCAACCAGCCAAGTTTATCTCTACTAACTCTCCTCTCAACTTTTTTTTCATGGAGAGCAAACCAAGTTACTGCTGTATAATTTTGATGCTGAACACCCTCATTCCTGGAATAAATCACGATAAATCTCTTCCAGAGTTTGGAACCATCTCATCCTTCACATGACCAAAAATGAATGCAAAACTCCACCTGAGGCATAAATGATGATTTATAAAGATTCAAATGTGATTTATTTTTGGATGGATCAAATTAAATTAGCTATGCTCACCTGAGCTGGTCACTGATTGGATAACTCATTATTATGAGTAAAGCTACATACATTTACAGGCACGCCATCAATTACATCATTAACTTTAGGAACTCTGTTTAAAAGATATCAAAGCTAATTTTATTTTCTTGTTTTCATGCAGAACATAATGCAATTATATGCTCTTGCAAGCAACCGACTTTGTGCATCTGTGGATGCCAGCTTAACGGCTATTACTGATGTTAACTCGTATTATTGCTATGGCTGCTGACTGCCTGGAAGGAATTGAAGGTGTAAGAAAAAGTTCGAGCAGAATGATCTTGATTGCCTTTGACAGTTTTGTGCCCAGCCTAAGGTTTAGCTGTGGATCATTTTGCAGCAAGAGGTTCAATGGATATGAGCCTTTGAAAAGTGTATTATTTGATTAAGTCTGTAACTGATAAATAAGCTAGATAAGGTGGGTGGGGCTCACAGAAAGCAACATGATAATATGGGATTCTTGGAGCAGTATTTGTGATGCAAAGAATTGCATGGAAAGAGCAACAAAAAAACCATAAAGTCCGTTGGCAATTTGGTTCCAGTGCTTACTAATCTACTTGTACCATGTCAACCATGAAATAATGAAATTGGTTGCTTTGAAAATAGCACCCTTCATTAATTTTAAATTGTCCTGTCAACCAGCACATGACTTTGTAGCATGCAATCTGATGATTTGTTGGTCCCTTATCTGGAGTGAACATTTGTATTCTAAAAACCCCATTTCATCTTTGCTGTTCACTCACCATCTCACTGCTCCATTGGTCTCTTGTAAATAATTCAAATGCAGCTTATTTTCTTGCAATTTTGCAAAGAATATTTTGTATTTTTATGCCCAAATACCATTTCCAATTTGTGATGTCTGAAAGAGAAAAATAAAACAATGAGAAAAAGGATGCATTTTGTCTTGTATGAAAGTATTTAAAAAGTTACTAAGCCATTTGTGTTCACAAAAAAGTGGCATTGAATGTCCCTATATAATCATTGTCCCATTTAGTGTGTCTTAATTAGGCATAATAGGGACATGGAGTCATACTGTGTGGAAACAGCCCCTTCAGCTCAACTTGCCCACGTCGACCAACATGCCCCATCTAAACTAGTCCTACTTGCCTGCTTTTGCCCCATATCCCTCTAATCCATGTACCTGTCAAAATGTTTCTTAAATGTTGCGATAGTATCTGCCTCAACAACCTCCTCTGGCATCTTGTTCCATACAGCCATCACTCTTTATGTAAAAAAGGTTCCTAGAAGGGCCGAGATGGCCTGTTTCCGTGCTGTAATTGTTATATAGTTATATGGTTATTTAGAAGTTCATGACAAAATATGCCAGTCAGCATTGCTTTGTGAAGGGGGTGTCTTGCTTGACAAATTTGATGGATTTATTTGAAGAAGTAAATAGCAGGACAGACAAAGGAGTAGTCAGTACTTAGATTTTCTGAAAGCTTTTAATAAGGTGCCACACGTGTGGCTGCTTAGGTAGATGAGAGCCGACGGTATCAATGGGCAGATACTAGCATGGATAGCAGGTCGGCTGGATGGCAGAATGCAAATAGTGGCAATAAAGAGGGCTTTCTCTGGTTGGCTGCCAGTGACTAGCGGAGTTCTGCAGGGCTCGGTGCTTGGGTTGCTATTCATCACATTGTATATTAATGATTTGGACATGGAATATTTTTGAGCCTGATTAGTCGCCATCGACCAAGGTTCCTGGGCTATAGAATCATAGAAAATAGGTGCAGGAGTAGGTCATTCGGCCCTTCGAGCCTGCACCGCCATTCAATATGATCATGGCTGATCATCCAACTCAGTATCCTGTACCTGCCTTCTCTCCATACCCCCTGATCCCTTTAGCCACAAGGGCCACATCTAACTCCCTCTTAAATATAGCCAATGAACTGGCCTCAACTACCTTCTGTGGCAGAGAATTTCACAGACTCACCACTCTCTGTGTGAAAAATGATGAAATGAAATGATATGAAATGAACCTGCTCATAAGGATAGACAGAAAATGCTGGAGTAACTCAGCGGGACAGGCAGCATCATTGGAGAGAAGACTGATCAGTCTGAAGAAGAGTCTCAACCCGAAACATCACCTATTCCTTCTTTCTAAAGATGCTGCCTGTCCTGCTAAGTTACTACAGCATTTTATGTCTAACCTCAAATTCTATTTGGGCTGTTTGAAATCCAATCGGAACTTTGAATTTTCCAACTTCAATTAATACATTCCGACCCCCTCTTTCTTCCTGGTGCACCCCACCCCATGGTGTGCCACCAATGCTCCTAAAATCTCCCAAACCCCACCCCTAAGTCACCATGTTTCTTTCCCATTTTTATTTGGGTATCTCAATTCCACCCCCCCCCCCCTCTTTCCTCTACACACAGACCCCCTCCAACCTTATATTTCATTCCACTCCTCTCCTTATCTGTCACTCTTTTGTCTCTTTTTCTCCTCACCTTTGTCACTGACTGCACCTATCTGTAAATCAAGCCTCCCCCTGTATCCACCTATCACTTACCAGGCTTTGTCATGCCCTACCTCTCTTTTCCATCTTTCTTCTCCCCTACTCCTATCAATCGAACAAAGGGTCCCAACCTGAAATGTCAATTCCCTCCCCAGATGCTGCCTGACCTGTTGTGTTCGTCCAGCACTTTGTGTTTTGAATTAGAGTTCATGACTGCATTTTATTGACATTTTTACCATTACAACAAAATCTGCCATTCAGTTGGTTTTGCAAAATGTCCTGTTTAATGTTGTACCAAGTGGTTTCCCATAGTTCCCTATAGTGACCACAATTACTCATTTAATTCCTATAGAGTGAGCAATGCAGCCCTACAGGTGGGAGAATCACGCTGAATTATTTACTCAATGGAAAATTAATGAAACTATTATTGGCGTGAAAAGCTCTGCAAAGCCTTTAATTCCTATTTTTGTCTGCCACAATGAACAGATGCAGAAGATACAACTTCACAGTAGGAAGAGTACATTACAATCTGACAGCTTGTTGCTAGTCTTGTCGAAAATATGCTCCTGTGGAAGTTAGCTGTGGAGCTTCATAACCTTTGCAATGCAAGCACTCAGTCGCATTGGGATTAGTGCAACAAAAGTACAATGAAATTCATCGCTGCTTGCATGTAGGATTATGTAGATTTTATGAACCAGAATCAAACTAATAAGACCAAAGGAAGGAACAAAATGCTGGAGCAACTCAGCATCTCTGGAGAACATGAATAGGTGCCATTTCAGATTGGAACCCGTCTTCAAACTGAAAAAGGATCCTGACTCGAAATCTCGCCTATCCACGTTCCGCATGCTGCCTGATCAGCTGAGTTACTCCAGCATCATTTGGTGCCTTTCTTTGGTATTAACCAGTATCTGCAATTCCTTGTTATTATATAATAAGACCAATGAATTCATGCAGTCTCCAACTGAGCCTGCTCACTTCATTCATCTAAATCTTTCAGTGAAACCCTCTATTCCCGTCTCTTAAATGCACCTCATGTCATTCACCTCAACCATTCTCCGATGCAGTGATGTCCATGTTCTCGCTGCTCTTCAGTTAAAAAAGTTTCATGTGTAATATTATGACAATGAGATTGTTTGGCAATAATTAGGACATCACATCATTAAAAATTAGCATACAAATGAACATATTAGTATTCACATTTTCTTGTATGCTTAATGGGTAATGACTGGGTAAGCACAACACTTAGTCCCTTAAATTGATGTCAATCTGTCAATGAGGTACATGAAGTTTTTGGAGATCAGAGCAAATTGATCAGCAATTTCTGTCTTTGAATGCTGGAAGATGTCGTCGTTTATTCAAAGGTTCAAAGGTATTTTATTGTCACGTGTACCAATTAAGGTACAGTGATATACGAATTATCATATAGCCACACGAAAACAAAAGTAACACAACTGCATAAAATTTAACATAAACATACACCACAGCAGATTCCCTACATTCCTCACAGTGATGGAAGGCAATAAAGTCCAATCTTCTTCCTTCTTTATTCTCCTGCAGCCAGTGATTGAAGCCCCACGTCAGGGCGATCGAAGCTCCCGCGTCGGGGCTGTCGAAGCTCCTGCGGCTTCGAGCTCCCGATGTCGGTCTCTAACCAGGGACAGTGAGCTCCACGATGTTAATGTCCGCAGGCTCCTGCGGTTGGAGTTCCCGAAGTCGGTCTCCAGCAGAGGCCGCCAACTCCTCGATGTTAGGCTGCAGCAGTATCTTTGGGCTGCAGTGCGGACGGAGATACGATACGGAAAAAAATCGCATCTCTGTCGAGGCAAGAGATTAGAAAAAGTTTCCCCCAACCCCCACATAAATCAGGCTAAAGAACTCTAAAAACATACATTTAACACATACAATTAAAACAACAAAGAAGGAAGGGACAGACAGGCTGTTGGCGAGGCAGCCATTGTTGTCCCCACCCGGTGATGTTATTCCATATTAATGTTGAGTATTGATACCTTCATTGTTATTCCCACTGCAAAATCCAGGTCAATATAAATGATATAAGTAATGTACCTTTAATTTAGGCCACCTTGAAGATGTGGAGTCTAAGTGTGCAGTCCACCGACTGAAGTTTCAGGATGACTATGAATTTTCATTTGGGTCAGATAGAAAGTTAATTCCAAGCTAATTGCTCAATAGCTTTGGTGAAGATTAAGTGTAATTATAAATCCTATAAAAGAACCCTATTAATAATGTGATCTAAATGTCCAGTGTTTACAGAAGGTAGGATGCTAATCTCCAAGACAATTAGTCTGCATCAGAACAAAATTACAGCAACACTGGGAAATACAGCAGTTACCATAGGCTCATTGGAAATTGTGCTTAAAATAAGATGCAAATGGTTGCATGTGTCATGAGGAACAATTACAAGTTTCTGTTTCAGTAACACATTTTACACTTGCAACCCCTATAGCTGTGAGGGAGCAAAACTCTAATATATGTAATTTACTTTCAGAGTCAGTTGTATGAGTTAGAGAACTGAAAGTTTCAAAATTCAAGCCAAAGGCTACTTGCCTTTGCTGTTCATTTTGTTGTGAATAAAGTTTCACAAACGCTTTGTAATATTTCAAATCGGAGAAGACTTAAAGAGATAATCTTTCATTTGAATGAAAGCTCAAGTCAGCTTGTATTTATTTGACTGTCAATTATGCATTTCTCTTGAATCAGATTTCAGTTAACCTGAAATGAAATTCCAGAGGTGAGCAGTGGACTGCTGGATCAATCCAACTATTGTCTAATGTATTAAAAATATCCCCTCCCCCCACCCTCTCCAAAGTGCTTCAAAAATAGTTTAATTGTAGTCTGTTCAATATCTTTTTGTTACTGGACCATGCTCAATAAAATGTAGGATGGGCATTATGAAATTACAACCTTCCATCTAGGAATTAGATTGTTCCTGATGTTATTATATTGAAACACATTTGCAATTAACTCCACTGGCAAATCAGGTCTTCTGAAAAGGACCTTAGTCAATAGCAAGTGTCACAAACTTAGTCAATAGCAAATGTGCCGCAGTGTTAGGTTGATTTTCAGCCAGGGCAATGAGATCTGCACACTTCCCACTAGGACCACACTAAATCCAGTGCAGCTGCCAACACTTTACAGGGTGATGGGGGCAGAGATGTGGAGAAAATCCTAGTAAGGTGTAAATAAAGATACATCGTTGGTGACTGGTCTCTGATGATATTGGAATTACTGTACCATGAGAAGTGACTCATGTTTTGACCCAGTAATTGTAAATGACGCAAATCATACACTTGGAACAGAAGCATTAACGACTTAAAACAGAATATGATTAAATTTGACGTGATCTGACAAACTAATACCCAAGTATCTAACTTAAAAGGGCCAACTTCAAAGGGCTGAGAAAATAGTTTTTAAAAATCTAGTAGGATTAGTGATTATGAGAACTTCAATTTTGAACAAAAAGATCATACACTCAATTTGTGCATTAAAATAATTTTTGGTTTGGATGAAATTATCCTTTTCTCTTTGAATAGCATCCCTGCGATGCATTATTGGAATTCTTTTTCATCATGATGCAAAATATTTCACCACCTTGATTATATGAAAAGCAAAGGCTGAGAAGAAAATATCAGATTTTGTTATTTCAGTCGATGTTAAATGCTGCAAGTTGGGAAAATAAATAAAGTCTTTAAAAATGTCTTTACAGCAGGCATACTGGTTCTATCATTGCTGTTGTGCAGGGCCAGATTTACATATGAGCTAGACAAGCTTAAGCTTAGGGCCTCGAGATCTAGGGGGGGCCTATTCACCTCGCTGCCTCACCAGACCTGTCGAACCTCGCCGCCCCACCGATCATCCGCCCACCGGGACCTCCAACTCTTTGCCCATTGAACCTGGCCACTCCACCGCCATCAAGCAGCCCACAGCCATTACCGTACCTGCAGCTTGGACAGCACCGGGCCTGAAGCTTCCACGCTGCAGACTCCCATTCCCCCGGGTTTGACTGCGCTGGGTCCTAGTGCTAGTCAGCCAACCCTGATAATCTCAGTGGCTGTTCCACTGTGTCTTCCCTATTCCCCTCAAACCATGTGACCCCAGCTCTTCCCCACCCAAAGTAAATTAAGTAATTTAATAGATCCTGGAAAACCAATAACCATTGGTGAAAAACCAGTCCAGGCATTAAATTTTGGGCTTCAGCCCCATCCTAACCTTTGTGCTTCTACCCCATCCTAACTGTATGTTAGTTGTCCGTGCATGATGCGTGTGTGGGAGGGAGGGAGAGAAGGGAGGGAGGGAGGGAGGGCGAGAAGGGAGGAAGGACAGAAGGGAGGGAGGGAGGGAAATAGAGAAAGAAGGGAAGGAGAGAAAGAAGGGATGGAGTGAATGAGAGAATGGAAAAGAGAGAGGAAGGAGGGAGGGAGGGAGATAAGGGAGGGAGGGTAGAAGGGAAGGAGAAAAGGGAGGGAGAGGGCCAGTGGCAGGAGCGGATGCCGGGGTCTGGGCGTGAGCTGAGGCCGAGGTTTGTAAAAATTGCTCCAACTCCTGGCCCTCCATGTATTGTTCACTGCGTCTCCCTGGGGAGAGAGAGGGGAGGAGCCGAGGCTGTGTGCGTGAAGCAGGGCGACTGGATAGGCAGGAGTGCTGCCCCGGGA
Source organism: Okamejei kenojei (assembly GCA_035221665.1). Taxonomy (NCBI): domain Eukaryota; kingdom Metazoa; phylum Chordata; class Chondrichthyes; order Rajiformes; family Rajidae; genus Okamejei; species Okamejei kenojei. The sequence continues at coordinate 98,947,381 of CM069131.1, forward strand.
CTGTGAAGGAACAACCCACCTCCCCCCCTCCATTCCCCCTCTTACCCCCCTCCCCATCTACTCCTTTCTTCCCCCTCCACCCTTCCACTCTCTCTCCGCCCCTCTCTCCCCTCCACCCGGGGTACATTTACCCGAGCCGAGAGAAGATTACTCTGGCGCAGGGCCCCCTTACTCGTGGGGCCCAATTTGGGAGCAATCAGTCCAATCGGCTTAAGGCTGGCCCTGGCCTCACCTTTGTCCCCCTCCGTCCCCACCTCAATGAGTTCTGCACCCGCCGCAATTTGGAGCACTTCTTCCGTCGCCTCCGCCTCACACCGTTCTTCCATGGGAAGGAATCCTTGCCTCCATTGATAATCCCTTTACCCGTCTCCAACAGACCCTCTCCTCTTGGACCCCCCTTCATGGCCATTGGTACAATGAAATTTAGGGGTCACCGTCCGACGTCGGAACGGAAGAACATTCTCAGCGGCTTGGACTTCCGAATCGGCCACTTCCTACCGGAGATCGCGGCTCCCGAAGTCCACAGGCTGAGCTGGGTGGAGATTCACGCTGGCGGCCCTCGGCAAAGGGATCCCAGGGCGCCGCTATGTTGAAATCAGCGCAGCCCGAGGCTGGGAGCTCCGCAAACCACAGCTCCATGATGTTGAAGCAGCAGGCCCAACACTCCAGAGCTTCAAGCGGCGATCCAGGTAAAGCATCCCCTGCTCCATGGTGAATCCAATATGTATTTTAAAACAAACTGTTTAATGACAACATACAGTAGGATCTAAAAGTGTCACACTGTCACTGTCGGGTAGTCATGGTCCTCTAGTCGTGGAGGTGGGGGATTGGGATGGGGGCGCCTCACAAGTGAAATAGCTTAGGGCCTCTCTTCATCTAAATCCAGCCCTGCTGTTGCGGCATGAGATCCCCACATTCAAACTTCCACACAGCAAACTGACACAGAGCTGCAGTTGTAAGAGCCACTGCTTACAGCACCAGAGACCCAGGTCCAAACCTGACTTGAGGTCTGTGTGGAGTTTGCATGTGACCATGTGGGTTTCCTCTTCATGTTCCAGTTTCCTCCCACATTCCAAAGATGGCTGGGTTTATAGGTTAATTGGCCTCTGTAAATTGTCCCCTTGTGTGTAAGAATTGGGTGAGAAAGTGGGATAATATGGAACTAATGTGAATGGGTGGTTGACATCCCATGACACACCACAAGTTTTCCAGTCACGGATCCAGTGTAGGAATTTTTGGATATTATGACAAAATTAGGGAACTTTATTATATGGATAACCCAGGAGTTTCATATATATTGGAAAATAATGATGGGAAATCAGGCCAAATTCGTGACGGTAACTTAAAGGTCACGTCAGAAGAGGCAGTAATTAGCTTGGGGAAGTGTTTCGTTTGCGAGGCGTAATTAGTAAACCATGTAAAATCCATATGTAGTCATTGAGATTGCTATATGTTGGAGGTTTCTTAAGCCAATGGAGAACTTTGAGCTCTTTCTCAAAGTGCTTCCCAAAATATACTGCAATAAAGCCTAAATAAACCAACTAGTTTGAGAAACTCACTCGTGCTGTGTGAATTTTTCTTTGCATGCTGTCCCATTCTGAGCCCTAAATTAAAAGTGAGATTAAACATAGAAAATAGATGCAGAAGGAGGCCATTCATTGTGATCATGGCTGATCGTCCCCTATCAATAACCGGTGCCTGCCTTCTTCCAATATCCCTTGACTCCACTAGCCCCTAGAGCTCTATCTAACTCTTTTAAATCCATCCAGTGATTTGGCCTCCACTGCCCGCTGTGGCAGGGGATTCCATAAATTCACAACTCTCTGGGTGAAAACGTTTTTTCTCACCTCAGTCTTAATAACCTCCCCTTTATCTAAGACTATGGTCCCTGGTTCTGGACTCACTCAACATTAGGAACATTTTTCCTGCATCTCATTTGTCCAGTCCTTTTATAATTGTATATGTTTCCATAACCCTCCCCCTAAACTCCAGTGAATGCAAACCTAGTCTTTTCAATCTTTCCTCATATGACAGTCCCACCATCCCAGGATCAATCCCGTGAACCTACGCTGCACTGCCTCAATTGCAAGGATGTCCTTCCTCAAATTAGGAGACCAAAACTGTACACAATACTCCAGATGTGGCCTCACCAGAGCCCTATACAACTGCAGAAGAACCTCTTTACTCCTATACTGAAATTCTCATGTTATGAAGGCCAACATTCCATGAGCTTTCTTTACTGCCTGCTGTACCTGCACACCAACTTTCAGTGACCGGTGTACAAGGACACCCAGGTCTCGCTGTACCTCCCCCTTAACTAACCTAACCCCATTGAGATAATAATCTGCCCCCTTATTTTTGCCACCAAAATGGATAACCTCACATTTATAGTAAGATTAAACGAGAACTTACCAGTTTGAAGTTTGATCTTTATTTTATGAGTCGTCGAGTTGAGGGACTACGTGCCCTCCGCTCCCACCCTCATAGATCTCATCTGGTAGTTCTAGTTTTATCATCTTACCGTTATACTTCGGTCATTGTTAGCTGTGAATTCATTCCGCTGCTTTGAAGATTGACGCACCAACGGCTGTACGGGTTTCTATTCACGTAGTCCCTCAACTCGACGACTCATAAAATAAAGATCAAACTTCAAACTGGTAAGTTCTCGTTTAATCTTACTATTTTACTTCGGAGTCACGTGAGTGACTACGTGAAGACTTCAAAGCACTGTGAATTCACGCCGCAGACTCAAATCCGACGTTCACACTGCCTGGATTGACTCAAAAGTCATTAACAATCAATCATGCATCAGTAATACATTTGTTAAATGAAATAACAGTTTATTTACAAACAAATCATAACAAACCCCTCTAACTCAGGGGAAAAGTGTAACAGTACTGAAACCAGAATCAGCAAACACCCCGAGCCTTGAAATCGGCTTGTGATAAAACCTCTGAAAATTTAGCTCACTGGACCATCCTGCGGCCGCAAGGACATGGTCTATTGGCAAGTCCATCGCCCTTGCCGCGGAAGTTGATGCCGCCCTGGTGGAATGAGATTTGAATTTATCAGTATCAATTGCAGCACTTGCCAGGACCCACTTTAGCCACCTTGAAATCGTTTGCACCGACACCTTACTGTGTGGTTTTTTGTGATTAATAAACAAAGCCAACTCTGTTCCTCTCAGAGGTTTAGTAATCTCAATGTAACGAGATAAATGTGAGACTACACACAAGCGATCATCTGCGGGGTATGCTGAAAACACAATCTTACATCCTGTCATGCCTCTTTTATTATGTATAAGCAAATCATAGACATAAAATATAATGGCATCAGCCGACACATGCATTCTATCTAGCCGTAGCTTTTGCAACATTTATACACGTTGAGCTGAAACCAACGCCATAAGCATGACCACCTTCATAGATAATTTGGCTACTGATAGGCTTGTAACCAGAGCCCACTGGTGAAGAACCATAAAAACCTCACTCACATTCCAAATACCGGCATACCTGGGTTTAGGAGGATTAAAATTGAAAAACTCCCTTCATGAATCGTGAAACTAACGGATGTGTCCCTACTGTATGCAATTCTGCATTCATAGGTAAATAAGAAGACAGAGCACTTCTGGCTGAATTAATCGCACTGTAACTTAATTTTTTGGTCAAAATAAAGAGTTGACAAAGTCCAATACATCCGTGATCCCTGCAGTGTGATATACAATATTCTGCTGTAGGCAGAATTGCTCCCACTTTCTTATATAGGTGATATATTGCTGCTGTGTACTATCCCTGCAGGCCGACGTGAGAACATCCAAAGTCCGATGAGACAGTCCTCTCCCCAGGTATGGCCTCCTTAAAATCTGCAAATTAACAGATCAATACGATCATATAAAGGATGTAGATCCCCAGTGACTGGATTTACCAGTAGATTTTTATTCTTGGGCATAAGCATGTAAGGCTCCCTAGCCATTTGTAATACAATGGGAAACCATGCTCGTGTAGGCCAATCTGGCACTACCAATACCCCTGAAGCGGAGTCCTCCTTGATCTTTTGCAAACATCTGCTGATGAAACAGAATGGAGGAAATACATACACAAACATTCCTCCCCCAATGCAGCGAAAATGCATCCACTGCTACTGCCCCAGGATCTGGTTACCATGAAACATATCTAGGTAACTGATGATTTAATCAAGATGCAAACAAGTCAATATCTGGCAATGCATACTGATCAATCATTTGGTTAAATACATCCTTATTTAACATCCATTCAATGTTGTCATTAAACTGACGTGACCTCTTCCTGGCAAATAAAGTGCTGAAAGCCAGATATTTTGGTCAATACACCAGCTCCAAATCTGGTTAGCCAGTCTATCACAAGACTGTGACTTAACTGCACCCATGTGGTTTACATATGCCACTGCTGTGGTGTTGTCAATCTTACCTGCACATGCAGATCCCTCCTTGTAGAACAATAAGCTTTGAGCCCATACCAGGTGCCCAACAACTCTAAATAATTAATCCCTCTTAATTGAGGAAGCGATGTCTCATCCACATTCCATCTGCCTCCACAACTAGAAGACATATCTGTTGCACCCCAACCCAGTGCACTTACATCAGTCTGTAATATCAGTGACGGTGATTCCACCAAAACCTTCCTTAAATTTTTTGAAACATGTACTATCCACCATTGTATGTCAGCAATCGCCCCAGCTGACAACTGCATAGGCCTATCAAAAATGGCCCCTTTGTATTCACAGTGCCTGTTCCTTTGATTGTTGTAATTGTTGATAATGCAGAGGACCATACTGCACAGCTGGAAAGGCTGCAACAACTTCCCAATTAAACTGGCTACTTGTCTAATCGAAGGCCGTTGTTCTCCAACGAGATTAACACAGTCCTCAATTAACTGATTCAGTTTATCCCTGGGCAAAGTTACCAACATGTGATTGGAATTAATGGTAAATCCCAGATAATCAATAATTTGGACTGGTGATAATTTAGATTTATCTGGGTGAATAACAAATCCCATTTGTTCAAAAGTGATTTTAACAACTGAAACTGATGATTGAGTTTCATCATGAGTCTTTCCAACAATCAGAATATCATCTAAATAGGCCATTACCACATGCCCCTGAGCTCTAAGTAATGCTAACACAGGTTTTACCAATTTAGTAAATAATCTAGGAGCTGAAGTTAATCCATTTGGCAATGTCCTGAATTCCACAGCTCAGTCATCCAAATAAATTTCAAATATCTTCTATCATCACCATGAATAGACACTGCGTAATACGCATTCTTTAAATCAATGGTTGCCATACAAGACCCTTTGGACACTAGATGTTTGCCCGTGGTAAATGTCTCCATTTTGAAATGCCTATAACAAACAAATTTGTTCAAATTCGATAAATCCAGAATAATTCTACATCCCCCAGTCTTTTTAGATCTGGGAAATATACTTGACAGAAATTGTTGACTTTGATAGACAGAAGGCTCAATTACCCCTTTCTTATGTAACGACTGAATCTCTGCTTGAATAAGCACATTTTCCTCATCTGAAAAATAAGCTTACGACTAGGAAAATGTTGATTAGGTAGACTGTCCTTATAGTAAAATCCAATTTTTCACCCCTTCAATACACTAAGTATGAAAAAATCTGATGTCAACTGCTGCCATTGTTTGAGAAACAATTTTAACCTTCCCCAATTTGAACAGGAACATCAGTTAATTCATCGTCTGTCAATGTTATATTCCTTACCAGCATCTTTCCTTGCGGCCTTGTTGTCCTCGACTTCTTGTAGAGAACTTTTTTTGCCTTGCTTCCAACTGGCTTAATGAGGGCCATGGTTATAACAACCTCATGACAGTCTTTGACCCTTTTTGCAAGGTTACCACCAAACAACAGATTTCGTGGTGGTACACTGGTCGGTTTGCACAACTCGCCAAATTCGGGTTAGCGCTGGCCTAATAGTGGCCCTCCCGATATTATTAATTTCAAAATGCATTACAAAGGAGTCCCAGTTCATCCTGGTGTGCTTCAACCATATCATTTGTATCAATAACTTTCACCACAGCTGTAATACCTGCTGACAACAGTTTAAGCACTTTTTTAAACTTCATCTCCTGGGCCCTAGCAGGCAAACCCATCTATGACCAAATTTGGTGATTAACCACCGGTACCTTCAGGAGATCACAATTAACACGAGCTTTATTGTTTTTTGCTACTTCATCCATAGCTAGCTCCTGTAACTGGTGGGAGAGCATATACTGAATGGCTTCGGCCAATTCTACATCAACCGCCTTTCCTGCCTCTCTACACTCAGCAAACTTCCCAGCAATGTTCGGAATTACCTCCAACCGAACACCTTTACTGCTCTCCCCCAGCATAGAATCAGTGTCAGCAAACTGCACTGATAGAACATCCTCCTCACAGGCAGGATAGTTCTGCAGCCCTGAAACAGGTGCTGCTAGCACAAGCTCTCCATCAGCCTGGCTTGGGCACCACTCCTCCCCACGGAGCTGGTCCCTGTCGAGCATTCTTTTGTAATAGAATCTCGACGTGGGAGAGCCGTGAGCAAACGGACTCTCCTATGGAGGGTATAACCTCCAGGCCCGACTCATTTACGGGCCACAGAGACTTGCCAGTGGCCTTCCACCCTACTGACAAGCCTCCACTGCCCCCCGGCAGTGGGTCCGCAACCACTGGCTGTGTAGCTAGCACCGGACCAGGTGTACCAGACGGGCCTCCATCCTCAACACTCTCCTGCCACTTTTCCTTTCTACCCCCGGAGTGCCTCGCCAACACCTTCTTCACTTTCTGCAACATTCTCTAAGAACCCCAAACCGTCGCAGAAAATGACATGTGGTAAATTTTTTTAAAAAAACCTTATCTCTTTAAACTTGTTTAACGAAGAACTGCAAATGCTGGAGAATCGAGGGTGAAGTCTGAAGAAGGGTATCGACCCGCAACGTCGCCCATCTCCCTCGCTCCTTAGATGCTGCTGCACCCGCTAAATTCTCCAGCTCTTCGTATAACCCGCGGTTTAAACTTACCGCTCGGAGGAGCGCTGCTGCTCCAACCGGCCGACTGCACCAGCGTCTGACGTCATGACGCACCAACGGCTGTACGGGCTTCTATTCACGTAGTCACTCACGTGACTCCGAAGTAAAATCTATATTATACTGCATCTGCTAACTCACTCAACCTGTCCAGGTCACCCTGCAACCTCCTAACATCCTCTTCACAGTTCACGCTGCCACCCAGCTTTGTGTCATCCGCAAACTTGTTAGTGTTGCTCCGAATTCCCTCTTCCAAATCATTAATATATGGTAAACAGATGCGTCCCCAACACCGAGCCTTGCGGCACTCCACTCGCCACTGCCTGTCATTCTGAAAAGGACAAGTTCACTCCTACTCTTTGCTTCTGGTCTGTCAACCAATTTTCTATCCATGTCAACACCCTACCCCCAATACCATGTGCTCTAATTTTAGTCACCAGTCTCCCATGCGGGACCTTATCAAAGGCTTTCTGAAAGTCTAGATATACTACATCCACTGTTATCCCTTCATCCATTTTACTTGTCACATCCTCAAAAAATTCCAGAAGATTAGTCAAGTATGATTTCCCTTTCATAAATCCATGTTAGACTAATCCGTTTACTGCTATCCAAATGCCCCATTATCACCTCTTTAATAATTGACTCCAGCATCTTTCCCACCACCGAAGTCAGGCTAACAGGTCTGTAATTCCCCGTTTTCTCTCTCGCTCCTTTTTTTGAAAAGGTGGGATAACATTAGCTATCCTCCAATCCACAGGAACTGATTCTGAATCTATTGAACATTGGAAAACGTTCACCAATCCATCCACTATTTCTAGAGCCACCTTCCCGAGGACCCTGAGATGCAGACCACTGGCCCAGGGGATTTATCATCCTTCAGTTCCATTAGCTTACCCAATACTATTTCCCACCTAATTAAAATTTCTTTAAGTTCCCCTACCCCCTTAGTTCCTCTGTCCTCTAGTACATCTGGGAGATTGTTTGTGTCTTCCTTAGTGTAGACAGATCCGAAGTACCTATTCAACTCTTCTGCCATTTCCTTGTTGCCCATAATAATTTCACCCGTGTCTGCCTTCAAGCAACCCACATTTGACTTTGCTACTCTTTTTCCCTTAACATATCTAAAGAAGCTTTTACTGTCATTCTTTATATTCCTGGCCAGCTTCCCTTCGTACTTCATCTTTTCAGCCCGTATTGCCCGTTTTGTTTCCTCCTGTTGTCCTATGAAAGTGTCCCAATTCTCTGGCTTCCGGCTATTCTTTGCTGTGTTATACATCTTTTCTTTCTGTTTTATTCTATCCCTAACTTCTCTTGTCAGCCATGGTTGTCTCCTACTCCTCTTAGAAACTTTCTTCCTTTTTGGAATGAAATGATCCTGTGTCTTCTGGATTATACCCAGATATTCCAGCCATTGCTGTTCCACCGTTATTGCTGCTAGGATCCCTTTCCAGTCTACCTTGGCCAGCTCCCCTCTCATGCCTTCATAGTCCCCTTTGTTCAACTGCATCACTGACACTTTTGATTTAACGTTCTCCTTCTCAAGAGAATTGCAGATTAAAACTAACCATATTATGATCACTACCTCCAAGCGATTCCTTTACCTCAAGTTCCCTTATCATATCTGGTTCATTGGACAACACTAAATCCAGATTTGCCTTTTCTCTGGTCGGCTCCATTACAAGCTGCTCTAAGAATCCATCTCGGAGGCATTCTACAAACTCTCTTTCTTGGGGTCCTGAACCAACCTGATTTTCCCAATCTACCTGCATAATGAAATCCCCCATCACCACAGTGGCATTACCTTTGTTACATGCCAGTTTTAACTCCTGCTGCAACTTACACCCTACATCTGGGCTACTATTTGGGGGTCTGTAGATAACACCAATTAGTGTCTTCTTGCCTATACAATTCCTCAACTCAATCCACAGTGATTCTACCTCGTCAGTTCTTATGTCTTCCCTAGCAAGGGACTGAATTCCATCCCTCACCAGCAGAGCTACCCCCCCTTCTCTGCCCACCTGCCTGTCCTTTCTATAGGATGTATAACCCTGAAAATTAAGTTCCCAGGCCTGATCCTCCTGCAGCCACGTCTCAGTAATCCTCACAATGTCATATCTACCAACCTCTAACTGAGCCTCCAGCTCATCTACTTTACTTCCTATACTTCGTGCATTTATATACAATACTTTTAATTCCTTACGCATCTCACCTTTCACATCGATCCCTATTACACTTGGCCATACTCTCCTATCCCTTTGTGAGCTTCCTTTCCCGTTAATTCTGGGGTCATTAACCATCCGTTTACTCTCTTTCATAGAAACATAGAAACATAGAAATTAGGTGCAGGAGTAGGCCATTCAGCCCTTCGAGCCTGCACCGCCATTCAATATGATCATGGCTGATCATCCAACTCAGTATCCCGTACCTGCCTTCTCTCCATACCCTCTGATCCCCTTAGCCACAAGGGCCACATCCAACTCACTCTTAAATATAGCCAATGAACTGGCCTCAACTACCCTCTGTGGCAGAGAGTTCCAGAGACTCCCCTTTAACTCCATCCTCGACTATCCCATTTGACACCCCACCCCCCTTATTCAGTTTAAAACCACCCGTGTAGCAGTGGCAAACCTGCCTGCCAGAATGCTGGTCCCCCACTGTTAAGATGCAATCCGTCTCATTTGTACAGTTCCCCTTTAACCCAAAATAGATCCCAGTGATCTAAGAATCCAAATCCCTGCCCCCTGCACCAGTTCCTCAGCCACACATTCAGATCCCATATCTCCCCGTACCTGCTCTCGGCAGCATGAGGAACTGGAAGCAAACCGGAGATAACAACCCTGGAGGTCCTGCTTTTCAGTATTTTTCCGAGCTCTCTAAAGTCACGCTGCAGAATATTCATCCCCTTCTTTCCGACATCGTTTGTGCTGACATGCACTACCACTTCCAGCTGTTCACCTTCGCCCTTGAGGATTTTTTGCACTCTGTCCGTCAGATCCTGGATCCTGGCACCAGGAAGGCAGCACACCATCCTCGAATCCCTTCTGTTGCTGCAGAAACCCCTGTCCGTACCTCTCACAATGGAGTCTCCAATTGTAATGGCATTGCCTGACGTTGGCCTCTTTGGTTTTGGCTGAACAGCCCTTTTTGCTTCGCAAGCCAGTCCGCCGCTCAGTGTGATAACGTCTTCTGTCCCGACAGCTTCTAAGTGGGTGAACCTGTTCACAAGAGGTACAACACCCGGGGACCTTTGCATTCCAAGTTTCCCTCCCTTTCTCACAGTCACCCACTTTCTCTCTTCCAGTACCTTAGGTGTAAGAATCTTACTAAAGTACTCGTTGAGGAACGACTCAGTTTCTCGGACGAACCTGAGGTCATCCACTTGCTTCTCCAGTTCCACAACACGGTTCTTCAGGAGCTGTACCTGGATGCACTTCTCACACTTGTAGCAGCCAGAAGCACAAGCAGTGTCCTTGACCTCCCACATACTGCAAGCATCACACTGAATCAGCTTGCTTGACATCTCCTTCTTTCACCCCTCCCTCTCCAGCGTTCCCTCCTCTCTGAAGACCCTCAAGCCAAAGACTCACACTTTTCTCACAGGGCTGTTCCCTAAGAGCCGTCTTGCTTATATTGCCTGATAATTTGCCTAATTTACCAATTTACCAATTCACAAACCAAATTCCTCAGTTTGAAACTGTTTTTCCCCTCTGACACTTCTAAGCCCACTCGGGCTAGAGCCAATCAGTATTTTCTCCTGCTTCTCTTTGTTGCTGTTGCTTCCAAATCGACAGGAGCTCTGAGTAAAGTCTGCCTGTGCTTTGCCTCTCCTTTTCAACTGTTTTCCCCCACTCACTGATTTCTAACTCGCCTTCCACTCGGGCTAGAGCCAATCAGTGTTTGGGTCCCACCTGAAAGCCAGATTTAAGGGGCAGGTCCAACATGTCTGTTTCTGCAAACTTCACAAGCTGCTGAATTATTGTTCCATAGTTCCATTTGTGTTGTGTGGAGCACACAAAGTACAGTGCCCAGAACAAGGCTGGATTTGGAAACCCAAGAGGGGAATGAGGGCCAGCTGTTAGGCGATAAATCGATTAAAACAGTGAGAAGCTGAAAGGGGCAAGGAGATGGCCACATTCAGAGGAATCTGGACATTGCCTCATATAGTGTCTTTCTACTGACTGGTTAGCACGCAATCAAAACTTTTCACTGTACCCTTGGGATCTGTGCCAGTAAAACCAAACTAGACTAAACTAAACTGATCAAAATCATGTGTCTGGCTGGTTGGAGCTTGATCCGAGGGTGCGTGGGGGACCACCGGGAGGAGGGGAGTGGGGAGATCAAAGGAGGAACCGGCGTGGGGTACTTTGGAACTTTGTCAGCGCCGTTTATGTGGCGACTATTTGTATACCTTAGGAATGCAAGCAAAGAATTTCACTGTGCCTTGACACCTGTGATAATAAAGTATTCCACTCCATTCCTTCCTTTGAGGAGATTGTGTGTGTAAATTGCGACCACAATTTTGAGTTGCAAGGTCAGGAGGATTGATGATAAGATGATGCGTGGACAATTCATGAAGTAGTTGGGTGTCAGATGATCAATAGGGTCAAGCATTTTGACTGGTGTGGTCAGGTCGGGGGGAGTTCCCCCTGCCACGGTACCATGTAATCCCATGCTACCTGCTCCATGGTCGGATAGTCAACGACTAAACCGTCTCCCCATCTGGTTTGCCAGGTGAGGAGGGGGCTGTGGACCCCCAGCAGGACCAAAAACAAGACCTGTCAAAGGGTGGATGAGCTTCCAGCGAGCCAACGGCCATCCACACTTCAGTACAATTTGCGATCACTGTGATTACTTAGCATTGTAAGGAATGATAATAAAGCACACACACTGAAATCCTATACTTGCAGTGGTGGAAGTCCACAGGAACTGGAGGACAGAGATATATGTGTGTCCGTCACCGTTCTCGTCGAAAATCAGCACCACTGCGTCGCTAATTACGACTGGTGAGCACCTGTAAAATCAGTGGTTTGCCCAGGCAAAGGGTCAAGGTTGTGGTTATCGGGTGGAGGGATGGTTGGTGAGGGTGGGAGTGAGTTGTCTGAAATATAAATGGTGAACAATGGAACTTCGTGGGGGCCCGTCTGATATTACAAAGACATATTTGTCTCAGGAATGACCAATGATGGATATTCACAGGAAAATATAAACTGTTTTCCTCTGCAATGCTCAAGAATGAATATTGCATGAATATGACTGTACAACATGGAAATCATTGTTGATGCGCACAGGAAACTCCTGGTAGGAAGCGACCAGTAGTGTTTGTGGAGAGAAGTAAAACAACCTGGTCACCATCATGTTTCATATGAACATTACTATCCAATCAAATTTCCTGTTAAGATTGTTCAAAACGAATGTGTATCAGTAACTCAGTGGGATTGGCAGCATCTGGAGAGAAGGAATGGGTGACGTTTCCAGTCAAGACCCAAAACGTCACCCATTCCTTCTCTCCAGAGATGCTGCCTGTCCCACTGAGTTACTCCAGCATTTTTATCTTTATCTTTGATTTAAACCAGCATCTGCAGTTCCTTCCGACACATAATGTGTATTAGTGTTGCGTTGTCTAGGGTTAGTGCATATTCATTGAGTGAGAAATGCGGGCAGTTTACTATCTCTGAGAAGCTATTAACTTGCATAAAAATAAAATTGTGCATAAAATTTAAATTTAAATTTGTTCAGAGATTTGCCAAAAAATATGAATATATCTGTGCACTGGCAAATATCTACGTATGATAGGTTAATCATTCTATTCCTCCCATGGATACATCAGTAAATTTCTCTTTATCTCTATTCGGATGTAATTAGGATAGTTAATCCCATGAATTGAAGCTACACTAATGAGCTTTTTAAATCCTGATTTCATAGAAAAATGAATCTGTATAATGCGTTTTAGAGATCTAATGCAAAAAAAAAGTTCTTGTTAGAGACAGCGAGCTGAAAGTAAAAAGCAACAGGCTTTCCCATAAATTAAAAGATAGAGCAGAATGAAGAGATCTAGAAAGGTAACATGAATATGAGTTGAGTAGTTCAATCGGTAATTCCAGATCTTAAATCATAAATAGAAGTTGGACAAACTTGGATTCTCTGGAGCATCGGAGACTGTGGGGAGACCTGATGGAAGCATATAAAATGATGAGAGGCATAGATAGGGTAAGTCAGCACAATTTTCCGAGGGTAGAAATGCCAAGAACTAAAAGGCATAGCCACAAGATGAGAGGAGCATTGTGGAAGTGGTTATAATGTTTCTAGGCTTTCAATATCCATTTGGAATGAATTTCTGATAATCATATTTTAATATGCCAGGCAAGCACCATGATGACCCTAATCCAATGTAGGAGTTGAAGAAGATGATGACGTAATAGAGCTGGTTTCTCTTAACTTGTATGTAGAACTGACTTGGTTTTGGATGATGTTGCCAGGAGACAGTTTTTGAAATATAAATAGAGACTGCCAAGGAAAACTGAGGCGGGCAGGTCAGTGGATATACAGTGGCTTGCAAAAGTTTTCATACCCCTTGAACTTTTCCACATTTTGTAACGTTACAACCAGAAACGTAAATGTATTTTATTGGCATTTTATCTGATAGACCAACACAAAGTGGTGCATAATTGTGAAGTGGAAGGAAAATTATACATGGTTTACAAATTTTATTACAAATAAAAAAACTGAAAAGTGTGGCGTGCAAAAGTATTCAGCCCCATGAGACAATACTTTGTAGAACCACCTTTCACTGCAATTACAGCTGCAAGTCTTTTGGGGTATGTCTCTACCAGCTTTGCACATCTAGAGACTGAAATTGTTGCCCATTCTTCTTTGCAAAATAGCTCAAGCTCAGTCAGATTGGATGTAGAACAGCATTTTTCAAGTCTTGCCAGAGATTCTCAATTGGATTTAGGTCTGGACTTTGACTGGGCCATTCTAACACATGAATATGCTTTGATCTAAACCATTCCATTGTATCTCTGGCTGTATGTTTAGGGTCGTTGTCCTGCTGGAAGGTGAACCTCTGCCCCAGTCTCAAGTCTTTTGCAGACTCTAACAGGTTTTCTTCCAAGATTGCCCTGTATTTGGCTCCATCCAGCTTCCCATCAACTCTGACCTGCTTCCCTGTCCCTGCTGAAGAAAAGCATCCCTACAGCATGATGCTGCCACCATCATGTTTCACCGTGGGGATGGTGTGTTCAGCGTGATGTGCAGTGTTAGCTTTCCGCCACACATAGCGTTTTGCATTTAGGCCAAAAACTTCAATTTTGGTCTCATCAGACCAGAGCACCTTTGTTTCAACAATGGCTTTCTTCTTGCCACTCTTCCATAAAGGCCCGATTTGAGGAGTGCATGACTAATAGTTGTCCTGTGGACAGATTCTCCCACCCGAGTTGTGGATCTCTGCAGTTCCTCCAGAGTTACCATGGGCGTCTTGGCTGCTTCTCTGATCAATGCTCTCCTTGCCCGGCCTGTCAGTTTAGGTAGACGGCCATGTCATGGTAGGTTTGCAGTTGTGCCATACTCTTTCCATTTTCGGATGATGGATTGAACAGTGCTCTGTGAGATGTTCAAAGCTTGGGATTTTTTTATAACCTAACCCTGCTTTAAACTTCTCCACAACTTTATCCCTGACCTGTCTGGTGTGTTCCTTGGGTTTCATGATGCTGTTTGGTCACTAATGTTCTCTAACAAACCTCTGTGGCCTTCACAGAACAGCTGTATTTATACTGAGATAAGATTACACACAAGTGGACTCTATTTACTAATTAGGTGACTTCTGAAGGCAATTGGTTGCACAGGATTTTATTTAGGGGTATCAGTGTAAAGGGGGCTGAATACTTTTGCACGCCACTCAGTTTTTTATTTGTAAAAAAAATTGAAAACCATGTATCATTTTCCTTCTACTTCACAATTATGCGCCACTTTGTGTTGGTCTATCACATAGAATCCCAATAAAATACATTTACGTTTGTGGTTGTAACGTGACAAAATGTGGAAAAGTTCAAGGGGTATGAAAACTTTTGCAAGCCACTGTATTTAAGGCAGGGATTGATAGATTCTTGATTAGTACGGGTGTAAGGGGTTATGGGGAGAAGGCAGGAGAATGGGGTTGAGAGAGAAAGATAGATCAGCCTTGATTGAATGGTGGAGTAGACTGGATAGGCTGAATGGCCTAATTCTGCTCCTATCTCTTATGAACTGATAGAGATGAGCAAAGATAGCTCCTCAGATATTCCAAAAGTAACAGTACAGGAAAGTGAAGAAGAAACCCTGCAGCTGCAAGTGGATGGATTTGAATGAGGCTACTTTGGTCATTTAGCAAGGCTGGAAATCTAATTGAAGGGATTCAAACATACATGTTTGGGGGAAAACTTCCATCCATGTGGAATACTTCCACCTCAACTTTCTTCTCAATGTGCAGTGCTCATGAAGTGTTTCATTTACAGAGGAGGCCATGACAAGAGGATTTCAGTACAGGAGTAAAGAGGTTCTGCTGCAGTTGTATAGGGCTCTGGTGAGACCACATCTGGAGTATTGTGTACAGTTTTAGTCTCCTAATTTCAGGAAGGACATCCTTGTGATTGAGGCAGTGCAGCGTAGGTTCAGGAGATTGATCCCTGGGATGGCGGGACTGTCATATGAGGAAAGATTGAAAAGACTAGGCTTGTATTCACTGGAGTTTAGAAGGATGAGGGGGAATCTTATAGAAACTTAATAAATTATAAAAGGACTGGACGAGCTAGATGCAAGAAAAATGTTCCCAATGTTGGGTGAGTCCAGAACCAGGGGCCACAGTCTTAGAATAAAGGGGAGGTCATTTAAGACTGAGGTGAGAAAAAACGTTTTTACCCAGATAGTTGTGAAATATGGAATTCCCTGCCGCAGAGGGCAGTGGAGGCCAAATCACTGGATGGATTTAAGAGAGAGTTGGATAGAGCTCTAGGGGCTAGTGGAGTCAAGTGATATGGGGAGAAGGCAGGCACGGGTTATTGATAACGGACGATCAACCATGATCACAGTGAATAGCGGTGCTGGCTCGAAGGGCCGAATGGCCTCCTCCTGCACCTATTATCTATGTTTCTATGTTTCTATGTTTCTATGTACAATTTGAAGCAACAGGAGGATACTTCAAGTTTGCAATCTACAATATTTCTGGGGAAAATGTGGATGGGCTTGGGGAGAAAATATAAATTCTCAGTGACTTTAAAGAGAAAGAGATTTTGTAATAGCAGTTTGTGCAAACATGGGATGGACTATCATGGCACATGAAGCTCTGCTGCAAACAATAACCATATGTTGTTGTAACTATGTTAATGTAAATTGCAAACTTCCCAGAGATTAACTGCGGCATCTGGAACTCTTAATTTCTGCATACACAGACAGGCAGCAGCATCAGACTATTATCAGAATGTAAATAAAAAAACTGCAGATAATGGAAATCTAAAATAAAACAGAAAATGCTGGAGTCACTCAGAAATTCAAGCTGTACCTATGGGATGAAAATGTGAATTAATATATATTTTTTAATTTATCTTTATCATTAGGATATATAACTTTTGTACTATTTATAATCAGTCAACTCTCCTTGAGAGGCAGACCACTGAGCCCATGGAACTAGTTTCCATGATTTACACCAGATGTGCACATGTAAAACTGGGATTCCGGTCCATGCCAGCATTTCCGTTCTCTGCGAGAATGCTCTCACCACTCTCTTTGGAGTAACCATCCAATCCGTTCGTTGTTACATTTTGTTTTACAGGTTTGTACGGCGTGCAGTCTGCAGAGTTAGCTTTGAGCAAAATGTGTCACTGCTCAAATGAATCGGAAAGGAAGCTGATGGGTGGGCATTTGGCCAAAGATGACAGATATAGGAAAATGAGCAGCAGAATGTGGCAAGACAAGGTGACCATAACAGAAAAACCACGGTGTGAAAACTCCTCATTGCTTTGCAATGTGAGAGGTTAGCTAAAATGTATCAATAGTTTATTTTCAAAGGAAAACTGAAGTTTGGTGCAATTTGCTAAATCTAGACTTCCCTCACGTCATGTTACCTAAGGAATAAGTTATCAAAGGAACATGAAGAAACAAGAGGTAGAAATGAAAATAATGAGAAAAAGAGTTGCATTTGTTTCAAGTCTAGGTCCAAAAATATACTGGCCCACACATCAATTCAGTTGTAAAACAAGAATACCAACACTCATATTGGACAGAGACTCATCATAGGCAAGTGGGATGCTATTGATCATGTTGGTCAAGTTCCTCAGTGGGATGGGAGATCAACATAAATGATTAATGGAAAATAAATATTTGTAGGCATTTTGACAGAAAATTAGCTTCTCCATTACCAGACTTTTCATATGAGAATTTTCTTTTCTGCAATTCAGCCTCACAGATAGGGCTCATGAACCGTATAAGGCGAGCTAAGGGTCAGGTGATTCCTTTCAAGCTACTGAGTAAGAGAGCAGGTGCAAGTCACAGAAGAAGGAAGTGGAACATGATTGCAAAAACCTATACACATCATGGGTCTTTATGGAACCTCAACTTTCTTCTCAATGTGCAGTGCTCATGAGGTGTTTCATTTACAAAGGAGGCCATGATTTGTACAATTTGAAGCACCAGGAGGATACCTCAAGTTTGCAATCGACAATATTCCATGAAGAATACCTAAAATCAATGTTATAATGAATGGAGCACAGTCTTAATCCCTGTTTCAGGCTCTGCGTGACTTAAAGAGTGATGTTTATTCTGCTTTAAAAAAAATCTGAGTTCACAAACACTCTGGTGACCCACAATGAAAATAATGGTCTGGAATGTTCTGGTAACAATGCATCAATTGCCTTCTCATCAAACATTATACCTCGGTACATGTGATAAAATAAAATAAAATAAACTAATTTCCTGCCCATTGAAATTACTGGAGCTGCTGAACTTGCACTTGGTCTCATCTGATGTCAGGTGAACAGGCAGCTTCCCATCGCAACCAGTGGGAATTTGTCAGATGTTGGTGCTTTAGCAAACTGTCTGACATAAGAGTGTAGTCAGAATGACAGCAGTGTGGATGTGGCAGCAGGCCTGCGTGGACTTGTGGCAATCCTGAACATCCTGACAGTTACAAAAGATAATGCTGACAGTTAATCGCAGAAATATTGGCATTTCAAAGGAAAATCTGGGACACTATTATTTACATGTCATCACAAGGATAGAATAAGTCTCCAAACGGGTATGCTGGCAAGTGTCAGCTGAACTCGATTTGACTAACACTTCCAAAGGTTGGGTATTTTTCTGTAATTGCGGTTCCTAAAGTCGGACAGAAAGCAAAATGACACCAATCAATTTCTTCACAGTGAAGGACTGTTATTACATGCTTAAAAATAAAATATTAATGGCTTTCTCTCTGTAAAAGACTAGCATTTCAAATTGCAGTCGCATAGAAGTTATCTGGTGCAAGAAAAAGAACAAAAAAACAGGCAATAATAAATGATTTCTGAGTGCTGCAAAACTATGTTACACGTGTGACCAAATGTGAAATGCTCCTTGCATGACTGATGTACTCCCAATCCCTTCCTACTATGATTCAAAATGGGAGGTTGTGGGTCATGTGGGGCTTGAGGAGGTGGGATCAGGGGATGAGGAGGATTGTGGACCTGTTTGGATTTGTATGGGGTGGGGTAGAGGATGTGATTTGGGACTTCAAAGATCTAGTCAGGGCCATGCCACAAATATCTCCCTTTGCTCTTCTGGTTGGTGAGGTTCAGATTCACAATTGGGTCATGGGACCAGTGTTGCATGCCCAAGGGAGAACTAGTGAGATATTCAAGTGTGGAAATTTAAATCTGGAGTGTGCTACATCAAATCTACTTTGCTATGCTGAAGCAGGCTTCACGTCTGTAGATTCCACCACACGTCTTGCTGTCTTGGGAAAGGACCAATTTCACCCTGTCATTCCATCTTCTCCTCTCTCCCATTAGGCAGAATATATAAAGGCTTGAAAGTACATACCACCAGAATCAGGAAGAGCTTCCTCCCTGCTGTTATCAACCCATTGAATGCTTCTCCCATAAATCAGGGCGTAGTCCTTTTGGGGGAATGTAGAATTACGTGGATAGGAGATATTATTTAAACAAAAAACATTCTTCAAAATGGCAAAAACAAACCATTCACAGCTTCTTAGCAAGTGGAGCAGCCCATGCCTGCAGGCATCAAGACCTAGATAATCTTCAGATATAGGCTGGTAAGTGGTAATGTAAATTGTAAGCTTCCCCCCCACCCCTTCCCCCCTTCTCCTCCCTTCCCCCCCTACCCCTCCCCCCCCTTTTCCCCCCTCCCCTCCCCTCTTCCGCCCCCCTCTTCCCCCCCACTCTTTCCCCCTAAATATTCAGATCATCAGATAACCAGATATACATATGTGTGTCTATTACATTCTCCCTCTGTTAACAACAACAAGATGATAATGTTTTTTCCAGAATCTTATCAAGCTTCCAAGCTTTTGTGGGCGTAGATTCACAATTTCCGTCTGATGAGTCTTTGGTCGGTGGGGGCGCTGCTAGCCGGCAGCCCTGCCAGCAGTGTGTCCTTTTTTTCCAACTTTTTTTGTTTTTTTAGTGTCTTAATGTGTCTTAATGTGTGTTTTTAATGTATCTCTGTGTGTTTTGTGGGGGGGGGGGGGGGGGGGGGGGGGGGGGGGGGTTGGTGTGGGGGGGTAAGGGAGAAACCGCTTCTGGCATCTCCTCCACGGAGAGGCGACTTTTTCCATGTCGCCTTCCCCATGGCCTAACAGCAAGGATGCAGCCCTTCCCGGAGATGCGCGTGGGTCTTCAGCTTCAGCAGCGGGCGCAGCGAGGAATCTTTCATCGCAGAGCGGGCGAGCCCTCGCCAGGGGTCACCGGAGAGGAGCGCTCCATTCGCTGGCCCGCGGCAGCCTGAAGCTGCAGAGTAAGAGTCTGCAGAGCTCCAGCTGGCGGCGTCCTGGGCCTGGGATCCCTCGTTGGGGACCCGGGAGGAGAAGAGCTCCGACTGCCGACCCGCGGTCAACTTCTACTGTGGGCACGGCGTGGACTTACCATCCTGAGCAGGGTCCCTCACCAGGGATCCCTGGAGAGGAGCTCCAACCGCCGGCCCTGCGTTCTGCGGTGCTTCTGGCTGCGCGCGGAGGGGACTTTAAATCTTTGACTGCCGGCCTGCAGCCTACACCAACTTGAAGCTGCAGTCCCAGTTGGGGGGGCACCGATTCAGGACTTATCTGGACTTACCTTGTCTGAACATCTGAATGCCCGCAGCGGTGTCTGCAGAGGGTTGAGATCCCGACCACGGGAGAAAATGGAGGACTGGCCAATTGTTGTGCCTTCCACCACAGTGATGAATGCTGTGGTGGATGTTTGTGTACATTTTTATCGTATATTGTGTGTTCTTTTTTTTCATTGTACCGCTGCTGGCAAATTAATTTCACTTGCATTTTATGTGCAAGTGACGAATAAAACTTGACTTGACTTGACTTTACCTCCCGAGTTTTCACGGGCGTGAATTCCCTCCATCAGTGTTGTTGCCCATTCTTCCATCCCTTTCGATAGTCAAAACTATAACCTGTAATTCCTGAAAAACCTGGGACAAAGCAAGTTACCACTCATATACTAATGCTTCCCCAAACATTCACTGTAATTGCAATACTATCCCTTTTCCATTTCAATATTCTGCTCTATTATATTCTACTCTATCACTGTACTCCTATTACTATTCTGTTTTATTATATACTCTTCACTATCCTAAGATCAACACTAATCAGCCCTCTCCGTATCCACAATGTGTTAATATGTATATCTGATGATGGTTTCTCATATAAATTTCAGCTGGGTTCAGTTCAGTTTTCCCTGCAGGTGTGACTCTTATTTAAAACAAACCATGAACAATGTTTCAATTCAACCAAATTCAGTCTCAGTCTTCAATTTAATATTTTAAGTTTCAATGTCTGTCTCACTCTTCTCATTCTCATTTGTGGTCGATAACACAATTCCATTCCAATTCCTGTGGAATTTCCTGCTGTTCAAATTTAATCAATCAATTTCCATATGATACCAATTTCAACATAAATCCAATTAAGAATGCCAATTCTAGGGACAATTTCTTTCCACCTTGATAATAGGTATCAAGGGTTAAACAATTTAGATCCATTGGTCAAATACATTGACTCTGATATCTCAACACACATTCAAGTTTCTCCTTCTAATTCAATATACCTCTCCACCAGTACTTCTTCCTTAGTATGTTAGCTCGGCTCTCAGTCCATAGGGGTTCTCTCTTATATCAGTTTCCGAACCACTGAGTACTTTCTAGATAGTTTCTTAAAGGGAAGTATTGCTGTTCACAGTTCCTCTTTTGACCAGTTCCAATTCCAACTCTCATGTTCCCTGAATAATTTCCATGTTACCAGATCTTCCCAAGTTCCATCCTTCCTGATGTTCTCTGAGTAATCCTTCCCATCTTTGGCTGCCTGTCTGGGGATGAGACAATAACAATATCAATTAATAATCAAACCAAATGTTCCTAGGGTAGGAATCTTTTTCTTCTTCCTTGATGTCAGTTTCAAAGGAATAGGGATATTAAGGAGCAGTTTTCTCTATTTGTTAGCTTTCCTAGAACTGACTTAAACAGGACAGTTTATTTTCCTTCTTCTCTTTAGTTCCTGTTTCTGGGGAGCTACATTACCTGAGCTGTCTCTGCCCGTTTTCAAGGGGCCTGTATATGTTTTACCTTACTCCCCAGATAGTATGTTGTCAATTATACTGTCTTGCAGCACAAACTTAGCAACAAGTTAGTACAATAGCTCCTTTCCCCACTCCCATACCTCCTGCACAACAAGTCTGTTTCTTCTCTTCCTGGTGTCATTTCAGTTCTCCTTCGTTCCCATTCTCATTTCCACCAGTTACTATGTTTTCCTTTTCATAGTCCTTCCTTTCAGTGAGGTTTCTTGATTCCAATTAGATTGTTTGTGTCTCTCCTCATAGGATTTGGAAGGGGATGATGATCTTTCTGGTTTTTATTATTATTTTGGGCTATGTGAGTATGACTTCAGATTCATATGTTGTATTTGCTGGCAGGTCAATGCTAGTGGAATGGGTTCGGTTGCCAGAATGTCCCTGCCCCCTGATCTCCTGGCCAGTGTCCTCTTCCTCTACCCTCAGGGTCCCAAGCGTCCTGGTAACGTCTCGGGATCCACTGATTTCTGAAACACCGTGGCCCTCTTCTTTGCTCCCTTCCTTAACAGTATTCCCTCACAGGACACAATCGGCTCCAATGTCCTAATTTCCCACAGTTGTAGCGCTGATCAGGTCTAACAGCTCTATACCCTCTCCAACCAAACCAAGGAAAAGTCGGCTCTCGGAATGGCAGGTCTATCCAAGCTTTAAGATCCTCCTCCTCCTTATCTTCCTCCGAAGTTATTTCCCTTTTCTGAATTCTTAATACCGGTCTCTGAGCTGCCGTTAGACCAGGTTGCATGGACCAGTGTGGACGTCTGTGGCCCGGGGATTACTTACACCTACTGCGGGACCTAATACCAGAGGTGAGTAGGCAGCTTCCTGCAAAGGAATTGCCTCCGAAGGATCCGTTCTATAGCCCGGGAAATTGCTCCGACCTAATAATACCATCGATGTCAGGGTCAACCACTCCGTATCCTCCTGCTGTCTCACCCTCAGAAAAGCTACTCGTTCTGTCTCTGTACTTCAGGAAGGATTCATTAACTTTCCCACTACTGGATTTCCAAATTAATTTTGGTACCCACTTCGGCGGAACCTTCCTTCTAGCTCCTCGATCTCCTATACTATACTCCACTGGTGGAGCAATCATAGGAGCTAGAGGGTCCTTCCCTTTTTTTTCCACTTTGGATTTGAATTTAGTGGGAGCATTCAAAGATACCGCTGACTCTTCCCGAGTGCCCTGCTCGCAAACTGTGCATGGTGTCTCTGAACTGAGAACATGAGAGTGCTGTGAGGAATGCTGTGGCTCCACTCCAAAAAATCTGCCCACCCTGGGAAAGGGCGAGTCTCTCTCCCTTCAATGTCCACAGATACCACTGCACTCTTACTAAATTTAATACGTTTTGGTCAGAATTAACAGTAATTGGCAATGGGCTTTTCTCCCATCTAAAAGGCATGTTTCAAAAGCATGCTGGAATACTCTTCACTTGCAAGAATGAGTACAATGGTGACGATGTTTGCGAAGTTCAGCCCTATGGTTCAGCCCTATCCGGAAACACAGCTGTACAATTGGCAGGCAGTACATTGACCACCCTAAAAGATAATTCCCTCTACCATCAATGCAGAAGGTTGCAGTGCACCATCTATGAAATGCACTGTGATACTCATTCCAGTCGATCTGATAACACTGCATATAGTACTGGTAATTCATAGTCACTTGGACCTTCCTATTCTACAGTGCAGTGAAGAAGCTTCGCGAGAAGAACTGCAACAATTCGAAAACAAGCTGCTACATTTTATTTAAAGTTATATTGGGTAAATGCATTGCAAATTCAATCTCCATTGGGTGGCGCCATTAAGTATGGCAGACTCACCAGCAGCAGTCCGTCCTTTCACCCTTTTTGTTATTTTTAGTGTGACTAAAAGTATGTCTTTAAAGGTTTGCGAGTCTATGTGGGGTAGGTGGGGAGGAAAAGGTGGAAACCTTTTCCCAGTCACTTCCGGGTCGGAGATATGTCTTTTCTCCAAGTCACATCTTCGCCCCCCCACCTCGCAGCCTACCATCTGGATTGGTGCGGCCTTTCCTGCCGGAGCGGCCAGAGCTTCGGCAGCGGCGCAGCACTGATTCTATCGTGGAGCGAGCGATGCCTTACCGGGGATAGTCAGAGCTCTGGAGTGTTGGGCCTGCTGACTGTAACACCATGGAGCTGTGGTTTGCGGAGCTTCCAGCTGCGGGCGGAGCTGACTTTAACATCGCGGAGTCCTGAGATGTTTTTCAAGGGTCGCCAGTATTGAATCTCCGCCCAGCTCGGCCTGTAGGCTTCAGGAGCCATGGTCTCTGGTAAGAAATGACCGATTCGGAAACTCCAAGCCGCTGAGTGTGTTTTTCCGTTCCGATCATCCGAGAGGGTCTGAACATCAGGCCGGAAGACTGCAACGACCAGGTTCAGAAATAGCTACTTCCCCACAGCCATCAGGCTATTAAACCTGGCTCGAACAAAATTCTGAACATTAATAACCCATTATCTGGTATTTACACTTTATCAGTTTATTTATTCATGTGTGTATACATTTATATGATGGTATATGGACACACTGATCTGTTTTTTAGTCAATGCCTACTATGTTCTGTTGTGCTGAATCAAAGCAAGAATTTCATTGTCTTATCAGGGACACATGACAATAAACTCACTTGAACTTGAACTTGAACATAGTGGCGACTGAGGAAGGCTTAAAAGGCCCCGACCACGGGTGAACAAAGAGGACCATGACTGAACTTTATTGCTTTCCCTCACAGTGGGAAACGTTGATTCCGCTGTGTGTGGATGTTCATGTTAAATTCTATCGCGCATTGCATTCTTTTTATTTGTATGGCTGAACGGTAACTGAAATCTCACTGTACCAATTGGTGCACGTAACAATAAATGTAACTTGAACTTGAAATTACTTTCTTGCAAAATGCTTTTAGATGTCTCTTAGGCACTACATGAAAAATAGGCTTTTCTCAATTTAGAAACATTTTCCTTGGGTTATCTTTGCTGTTTTTCTGAACAACGTACAATGTCCAGTGGTTTGGGTTCTTGAGTTCACCCCCACCCTTTGAAGGGCAATTAGTGGTGGGTGATTAATGATTGCCTTGCTGGTGAGGCCCAGATACCAAACTTGAACAAAAAGAAATGGCACATATTCTCCACTCTAACATACAGTGGCTTGCAAAAGTAGTCATACCCCTTGAACGTTTATTTTGTCACGTTACAACCACAAACGTAAATGTATTTTATTAGGATTTTATGTGATAGCACAAAGTGGGCATAATTGTGAAGTGGAAGGAAAATGATACATGGTTTTCAAATCTTTTTACAAATAAAAAACTGAAAAGTGTGGCATGCAAAAGTATTCAGCCCCCTTTACTCTGATACCCCTAAATAAAATCCAGTGCAAGCAATTGCCTTCAGAAGTCACCTAATTAGTAAATAGAGTCCAATTGTGTGCAATCTAATCTCAGTATAAATACAGCTGTTCTGTGAAGGCCTCATAGGTTTGTTAGAGAACATTAGTGAACAAACAATGTTCCTTGGGCATCATGAAGCCCAAGGAACACACCAGACAGGTCAGGGATAAAGTTGTGGAGGTTTAAAGCAGGGTTAGGTTATAAAAAAATATCAAAAGCTTTGAACATCTCACGAAGCACTGATCAATCCATCATCCGAAAATGGAAAGAGATTGCAAACCTAACCAAGACATGGCCGGCATTGATCAGAGAAAGCAACCAAGAGGCCCATGGTAGCTCTGGAGGAGCTGCAGAGAACCACAGCTCAGGTGGGAGATTCTGTCCACAGGACAACTATTAGCCGTGCACTCCATAAATCGGGCCTTTATGGAAGAGTGGCAAGAAGTAAGCCATTGTTGAAACAAAGCCTAAGAAGTCCCGTTTGCAGTTTTCCACAAGCCATGTGGGGGACACAGATGTGGAGGAAGGTGCTCTGGTCTGATGAGACCAAAATTGAAGTTTTTGGCATAAATGCAAAACGCTATGTGTGGTGGAAAACTAACACTGCACATCACCCTGAACACACCATCCCACTATGAAACATGGTGGTGGCAGCATCATGCTGTGGGGATGCTTTTCTTCAGCAGGGACAGGGGAAGCTGGTCAGAGTTGATCGGAAGATGGATGGAGCCAAATAGGGCAATCTTGGAAGAAAACCTGTTAGAGCCTGCAAAAGACTTGAGACTGGGGCGGAGGTTCACCTTCCAGCAGGACAAGACCCTAAACATACAGCCAGAGCTACAATGGAATGGTTTATATCAAAGCATATTCATGTGTTGGCCCAGTCAAAGTCCAGACCTAAATCCAATTGAGAATCTCTGGCAAGACTTGAAAATTCACAGATGCTCTCCATCCAATCCGACTGAGCTTGAGCTATTTTGCAAAGAAGAATGGGCAAAAATTTCAGTCTCTAGATGTGCAAAGCTGGTAGAGACATACCCCAAAAGACTTGCAGCTATAATTGCAGCGAAAGGTGGTTCTACAAAGTATTGAGGGGGCTGAATACTTTTGCATGCCACACTTTTCAGTTTTTTATTTGTAATAACATTTGGAAACCATGTATCATTTTCCTTCCACTTCACAATTATGCGCCACTTTGTGTTGGTCTATCACATAAAATCCTAATAAAATACATTTACGTTTGTGGTTGTAACGTGACAAAATTTGGAAAAGTTCAAGGGGTATGAATACTTTTGCAAGCCACTGTACATACATACATAAAAGGATAACTGTATCTTTGTGGCTACTACTTTGTTAAGTTCAGTGTTATGTGATCAACTGCTAACTTGATTGTTACAGTGGTCTGCAGAGGTTTGCTGAGAATTCTGCCAAGATCTTGAACAAGTTTGAGGATGTATTCAGTTCCTCACACACGAGGTTACACAAAGAACCAAGACACTATAATGGTATTGAGGTTGGAAAGCCATGATAAGTCTGACCGTAGCAAGTGAGATTGGAAGACTTGGAAAATATTGCAAGTTAGCATGCCAAATCTAAAGACACAAATTGAGAAACTTGAACACAATTGTGTAAAATGGTTGGCCAAACACAAGCTGTCAAATAGCTGTTATAGGACCGCTGACACTGAACCCAAACCACTGCACATTGCACGTTGTTATGAAAGACAGCAAAGATAACCCAAAGAAAATATTTCTGAAATGAGAAAAGCCTACTTTTCATGTAGTGCCTGAGAGACATCTAAAAGCATTTTACATCAAAGTAATTTGAAATGCATTTATCCTCATGACTTTAAATGTAGCAACTTGTTTTTGCTCAACTTCAGCAATGGAACAAATAGCTGGTAATCTATTTTTAATTCAGTTCCAAGAGAAAACAACTGAGCAACTACTGCATGTTTTCAAATTGTACTTTTAAATCACCGGAGTGTTCAGAATAGACAATAGGCAATAGGCAAGAGGTGCAGGAGTAGGCCATTC
Organism: Okamejei kenojei; assembly: GCA_035221665.1. NCBI lineage: Eukaryota > Metazoa > Chordata > Chondrichthyes > Rajiformes > Rajidae > Okamejei > Okamejei kenojei. The sequence goes on from CM069131.1 coordinate 98,974,660, forward strand.
GGCCCTTCGAGCCAGCGATCACGGCTGATCATCCACAATCAGTACCCTGTTCTGCCTTCTCCCCATATCCCCTTGACTCCGCTATCTTTAAGAGTTCTATCTAACTCTCTCAAAAGCAGCCAGAGAATTGGCCTCCACTGCCTTCTGAGGCAGAGAATTCCACAGATTCACACTCTCTGGGCTTGTTTTGACCCTTTCTCTAACAATCTATTACTTTTTCAATTATTTTTCTATTTTTGCATACACTATAAAATAATTAGTGGTACCTCGAAAACCACTTCAAGATTTGAAGTCACAATTTAACACATTTACATACAGCATCTTTAAACATTGGTCATAAAATTAGATAATGTAGCTGAGACTCACTCGTGTTATATTTGATTATATATTTTGTAGTTTATTGTGACCCTAAACCTCTTCCATCTGATAATACATTAAAAAATGTATCTTTTATATATTTTGTGTGCTCGCAGAATGCACACAATGTTCTCCTGTCCTATCTGTCATGAACATTATGTATCATAAGATCATAAGTGTTAGGAGCAGAATTAGGCCATTCGGCCCATAAAGTCTACTCTGCCATTCAATCATGGCTGATCCATCTCTCCCTCCTAACCCCATTTTCTTGTCTTCTCCACATAACCTCTGACACCTGCACTAGTCAAGAATCTATCTACCTCTGCCTTAAATATATCCACTGACTTCGCCTCCACAGCCTTCTGTGGCAAAGAATTCCACAGATTCACCACCCTCTGATGACAGATAATTTAATTTAATTCTGAGGCTATGACCTCTGGTCCTAGACTCTCCTACTAGTAGAAACATCCTCTCCACATCCACTCTATCCATGCCTTTCACTATTTTGTATGTTTCAATGAGTTCCACCCTCACTCTTCTAAGCTCCAGCGAGTACAGGCCCAGTGCCGTCAAACGCTCATCATATGTTAACCTACTTATTCCTGGGATCATTCTTGTAAACTTTCTCTGGACCGTCCCCACATCATTCCTCAGATATGGAGCCCAAAATTGCTCAAAATATTCCAAATGGGCCATTTTTTTGGAAAGTGAACCATGATGTCACACCAGATGACCAGATGGCATCACATAAAGTAATACATTAAAAAATTCATGTAAGAGATTAATCTTATTAATTGTTATTTTCCTACTTACACAACTATAATGCATGTCTGCTAAAGATATGAACATTCTGGCTTTTTAAAATTCACAGAGTTTGTAAGGGCCATTCTTTGGAAAGTGAACCAAATTTCACACATGTGACCAGATGTCATCACATAAAGTAATACATTAAAAAATTATTGTAAGTGATTAATCTTATTCATTGCTATTTTCCTATCTACAGAGCTATAATGCATGTCTACTAAAGATATGAACATTCTAGCTTTTTAAAATTCACAGTTTGTAAAACTGTTATGAAAAAAATGTTTCCGTGTGATGTCACGCACGTGACCAGTCATATTTAACCTCTGACCCAAAACAAACATTGTCAGCATTACATAAACATTTAACTTGATAAACTTCGAAAAAAAATGAATCACATTTTACAGTACAAAACAATATGCCTGTAATGCTTTCCGAATTAGAATTCCACAATTTTTCATATTTTGGTCGCACACATGATTAAGAATAGGCCAAATGTGGTCTTACCAGTGCCTTATAGAGCCTCAGCATTACATCCCTGTTTTTGTATACAAGCTTTCTCGAAATAAATGTTGGCATTGTGTTTGCTTTCTTTACTATGCATTTGACTTTCAGATTAACTTTTTGGGAATCTTGCACCAGCACTCCTTGGGATTTAGTGAAACAACATGACATTTCACATGACTGAGATTTTAAGGTATTGCTGAATTAATTAATGGAGGTGTCTATTACTACTGAATACACCACAGGAGTGTCTTGACAATTTATTCTTTACCTATTTAATTGGTATTGACCATAAGACCAAAAGACATCGGAGCAGAATTAGGCCATTCAACCCATCGAATCTTGCCTAATGGTTATTGTCCAAACATTAGCATTGTTCAGCCTCACCACCACCAAAAACATGTCGAGAAGTGCATTTAGGTTGAATGAGGCTAAAATGATAGATCAGTGGGTAATTAGTGAGAAATTTAAAAAAAAAAGATTACCTGAGATGCAGAGACATTCCATAGCAACTACAAATTCTCAAAATATAAAGGAGGGAACGGAAAGATGATTAATGATGTAACATGATATTACTTGTGCATATGGATTCAGGAAACAAACTTCTTGGAGCCTGAAGAAGGGTCTCAACCCAAAACATCACACATTCCTTCTATCCAGAGATGCTGCCTGTCCCACTGAGTTACTCCAGCCTTTTGTGTCTAATCATGGTAGAACAGGTGGCCTCTGAGCTAATCGGAACTACAGCCTAACCTCCTGGAAGATGGTTCAATATTCTGATAACAACAGGGAAGAAGCAGCTCCTGGATCTGGTGGTGCAGGCTTTCAAGCTATTATATCTTCTGCCTGATGGGAGAGGGAGGAAGAGGGGATGACTGAGGTACTTGAGCATGCTAGATGTTTCCCAAGGCAACGTGACATGTGGATGGAGTTGACGGTGGAAAGGCTGGTTTGTGCGATGGACTGGGCTACATCCATAACTCTCCGCAATTTCTTGCGATCTCGGGCAGAGTTGTTGCAAAGCCAACCTTCCAATCCTTTTAATCAGGACATGATATGACTCAGGTGCACTCTCCCTTCCCATATTCCTCCACATTTCCCTCATATCCCTCAAGCTGGATGTCTCAGCTTTTTCTGTACTGCTTCTTCCTCTCTTTGTCCTTCAGCAACAAGAGCTGACTGAGTAGCACAACCAAGATGGGATACAAAATATGTAGGAAAGAACTGCAGATGCTGGTTTAATAGACAATAGACAATAGGTGCAGGAGTAGGCCATTCGGCCCTTCCAGCCAGCACCGCCATTCAATGTGATCATGGTTGATCATCCCCAATCAGAACCCCGTTCCTGCCTTCTCCCCATATCCCCTGACTCCGCTATCTTTAAGAGCCCTAATCTAGCTCTCTCTTGAAAGTATCCAGAGAACCGACCTCCACCTCTAAGGTATCTAAGGTAGACACAAAATACTGGAATAACTCAGCGGGACAGGCAGCATCTCTGGAGAGAAGGAATGGGTGAAGCTTCGTGTCAAGACCCTTCTTCACACTGATGTCAGGGGAGTGGGCAGTACAGAGATAAAATGTAGTCGGTGACAGTAAGACTGCTATGAGAACTGGGAAAGGGAGGGGATGGAGGGAGAGGGAAAGCAAGGGCTATTTGAAGTTAGAGGTCAATGTTCAATGCTGGGGTGTAAGCTACCCTAGCAAAATATGAGGTGCTGTTCCTCCAATTTACACTGGGCCTGACTCTGACAATGGAGGAGGCCCAGGACAGAAAGGTCAGATTGGGAATGGGAGGGGGAGTGACTTTGGCCTCAAGCCCTTTGGCAGCTGGTCTGATGACATTTAAAATGAAACTGATAGAACTGTTTTTTATTCAACTGCAATCAACAAAACTGACAGATAATGGCATGAAAGCCCACCAGGAATCCTAAACAGCCCAGCCACAGCTCAGCATTCCATTAAGTTGCAACACTGCTGACAGCTCCAACCAATTGTCCCCACTGAACAATTATGGACAAGTTTCAGAAAGCAACATCAGAAGCTGGCTATGATTGTAGCATCCCAAAACAGGAATGGAACATTTATTTAGGTTTAATTATCAGCACTCTGTTTAAGTACTAAGCTACTGACACTAAACAATTGTGCTTCTAAGTGGGCATCAGGTGTACAAGGGACCCCACAATATAATTAGAATGTATGGTGCCTAATTTAGCGGTTATTAAATTGAACGTTATCCCTTTCCATTCACCAGCACTCAAATTCTATCCCCCATCATTTTCCAAATATCTGAAGCAAGATGTAAGCATTACATAGAAAATAGAATATAGAACAATACAGTGGAAGAACAGGCCCTTCGGCCCACAATGTCTGTACTAAACATGATGCCAAGACTAACAGATATCTGCCTGCACACGATGCATATCCATCCATCCTCTGAATATCCACATGCCAAACTAAAAGTCTCTTAAATACACCTATGCCTTTCCCTCCACCACCTCTCCCAGCAACACCTTACAGGCTCTCACCATCCTCTGTGTAAAAAAACTTGTCGCACACATCTCCTTTACACTTTGCCTTTTTTACCTTCAAGTTGTTTCTTTTGGTATTTGATATTTCCATCCTGTGAAATAGGTCCTGAATGTCTACTCCATCAGTGCCCTTCATAATTTGATACACTTCCATCAGCCTCCCTTCAACCTCCGGCGTTACTGGGAAAAAAATCAAGGTCTGTCTATAACAGACACCTCTTATTTAATGCATCATTCTAGTAAATCTCCTCTACACCCTCTCCAAAGCCACTACATCCTTCCTCCAATGAGGCGACCAGAAATGCTACAATACTCTAAATGTGGCCTGATCAATGTCCTATTCAGCTGCATCATGATTTCCTGACTGTTATACTAATTTCCCCGACCAATAAAGGCAAGCACACTATATATCTTCATTACCAAGCTTGTGTAGCCAATTTCAGGGGGGTGGAAAGAAAGCTGGAATAGAGGAGAGGTGGGGCAAAGCCTGGCAGGTAATAGATGGGCACAGGCAAGGAGGATTTTGTAATAGGCAGACAGGTGGACAAAGGCCTGAGATAAAAAGACAGAAAATGTGAGACAAAGGGATTGAATAGTGGGAATTCTGAAGCTAGAAGAAGGAATGTAGTTGATAAGGAAAGGTGAGGGGAGAAATAGGTATGAGCCCAGATGCGGCTGGCTCTTCTGCTCAGAAAATGGTTCTTTCAGATGCCTAACATACCCAGTGAACCCAAGAAATCATTGCTTAAAATGTTTGTCAGCACCTTCTGTCCTCTCAGCAGCCCCTAGTTAACCATATAACCATATAACAATTACAGCACGGAAACAGGCCCTCTCGGCCCTTCCAGTCCGTGCCGACCATTTGTTTTCCCCTAGTCCCATCTACCTGCACACAGACCATACCCCTCCATTCCCTTCACGTCCATATACCTATCCACTTTACTCTTAAATGTTAAAATTGATCCTGCCTCCACCACTTCTGCTGGAAGCTGATTCCACACAGCCACCACCCTCTGAGTAAAGAAGTTCCCCCTCACGTTACCCCAAAACCTCTGTCCCTTAATTCTCATGTCATGCCCTCTTGTTTGAATCTTCCCTACCCTCAATGGGAAAAACGTATCCACGTCAACTCTGTCTATCCCTTTCATCATTTTAAAGACCTCAATCAAGTCCCCCCTTAACCTTCTGCACTCCAAAGAATAAAGACCTAACTTGTTCAACCTTTCTCTGTAACATAGTTGCTGGAACCCTGGCAACATTCTAGTAAATCTCCTCTGTACTCTCTCTATTTTGTTGACATCCTTCCTATAACTAGGCGACCAAAATTGTACACCATATAACTAGGCGACCAAAATTGTACACCATGTAGTTTGTTCTCCCCTCTACATTAGTTTCCACATCCAGTTATCTAATTTAATGACATTTTACTATTTGCTTGTGAAGTGGTTTAATTCCCGTGTCCTGAAAAATAAACAGAGTAATGCCACAGGATACCATCTATTAATTATTTTGATTTATGTTGTCAGAATTTTGCTTTCTGTTCACTGAACAAAACACAAATCAATGCAGTGTGAAGGCTGGTCAGTATACTTGATGGATTTCAACTGTGAGATAATAAATAATACTCATTTGACATGCTAAGAAGCTTTTCTTTTAATGCTGAGTGACATCTCTTTCAACAATATTGATTTTTTGCATTTGTTTTCCCTGCTGAGAATCCTGACTTATTTATGATCAATAAATCAAATAATACATCCTTTAAAAAATACAAAGCAGTGTTGGAGAAAATTACATCAGAGATTTCAAGTGGACTCCAAGTAATTACTTGCAATGTGACTTTATTAAGAATATAATAATAAAGTAATTATGTTCTTGGTTTTCCTCCTAAAGCAATAGAACTTCTCTAATTTTCAGCTCAGCTGAGTCTTCCATCTAAGGCTGAACTTTGAGTCTGTTGTGTCTCTCATTGGTTTTAAAGATTGAATCTTCCAATTTATTGTCACTGCTCTTTGCATTTATATTCATTTGGTATTAAGATTGAATCTTCTTGCTCCCATTTCCTCGAAAGTAAATGAGGATATAGAGCTCCAGCTTAGAAAGAAAAAGCTTCTCTCTCAAGCTGCTGCATACCTAAGCAAATCCATATTGGTTGGTGCCTTCGATAGCATTGTTGATACCAGCTCGAAACACTCTTCAGATGACTCAAATATGATAATTATATGGCATCCTTAAGCATCTATGTAAAATCATTTTCTGCAAATGATTTCAAATCAGGGAGACGTTTGCCATATGTACATTACCATTTGTATTTATATAGTGGCCCACTCAAGGGCCTGTCCCACTGTACGAGGTAATTCAAGAGTTCTCCCGAGTTTCCCCTGATTCGTACTCCGGGAATTACGGTAATAGCCATTCATAGGTACTCGGGGCTCTCCTGGACATTTTTCACAGTGCTGAAAAAACTTCACGAGTTACCGTGTTTCCCGAGTATCTGCCGTTAGCATTACGTGCTGCTACGAGACATCCACGAGCTCCGACGTAGTCGCTACGTACATTCTACGTATTTACCACGAGTTTGATTTTTTTTTTAACTCGGGAGAGCTCTTGCATTACCTAGTACAGTGGGACAGGCCCTTCAGTGTTCCAGTTTATAGATCATTCGTAATGCTGCATTTATTAATTAATTTCAAGCTCAGAGAATTGTGTAGGTATAAGAAATCTGTGACATTAATAAAGTGAGCTGCTAGTAACTTCTTTAATTGTCTTTATTTTCTTCATTGAAAGTTGGCAAAACTGTACTTGTCTATTATATTAATACAAGTTTTCAGGATGTTCTGTGTCATTGTAATTGTATGCCCATATTCTGCACAGTTTCGTCATGCAATCCCAGTGACAACACTTACAGCAGTAAACTGTTTCAACATACCGTATTTCCCGGCATGAAGACGCACGTGCTTCGAAGATGCACCCCCAATTTAAGTTGCTAAATTTTGAAAAAAAAAGGATGGTAGGACAGGATCAAGCATTTGGTTTAGTCCAGGGCTCGGCAACATCACCTGCTAGCCCTGGGACCAGCTGCAGTTCCCACATCCCTCGCGTCCCCAGGACTGGCTTCAGTTCCCATATCCCTCGCGTCCCTGGGACTGGCTGAAGTGCCCAGGTCGCCTTCCCTGGGACTAGTGGAGGGAGAGAGAGCGAGCCTGGAACGGAGCAGCCAGCCTTCTGCCCAGTAGTTACCCGCCAACCACCACCTCCACCGGTTGCGCCTGTGCTGAAGGACACTGTGGCTGGCTGGCAGGCCGGCAGAAGACGCGGAGGTGGCGGCCGGTTCCGCTGCCCGGTCCCGGCAGATGCTCGCAACCACCCGAGCTACTTCCCTCCCCGGGCCAGACTCCCCACACGCTGTGAAAGAAAATCCCCCCCCCCCAGCGGCGCTGTCCTTTTCCAGCCGCTTCCCACTTTACAGCCGCTTCTCATCAACTGCCAGCAATGAGGGATAGACTTGGCTATCATCGTTCTTAATGCTGCTGAACTGAGCCTTATTTTTGGGTAAAAAATAGCGTCTTCATTGCCGGGAAATATGGTATATCATTGTGAATGTACAATCAGAAAGAGAGAATCCTTTACACATGAACCTGGTATGACGGCTGAAATATCACATCCAGAACACAACAATAATTTTTTCTTCATCATTTACCCACAGATACAGAGTCATCTTCCATATACTGGATATGCAGTGAATTAGGGATATGGATTATGTGCAGGCTGGTAAGAGTTGGCATTATGTTTGGCATAGATATTCTGGACCTATTCCAGTGCTGTATGGTTCTACGTTCAATTTTCTACACATGATCACAGCAACTCTGTTCACCCTCCTTCTCAACTTAAAATTTCCCTTTCACCCTCACTCACCAGTCACAGCATGAACCCTGCCCTGATAATTTGATCGGACTACTCGGTTACCACTCTGTCTTGATTAATTACAGTTCAGGAATTTGAAGTCATTGGTCCAAAGAACATACTCTGCACTTTTTCCATTGATTCCCTCTTCCTCCTAGCCACTGTTCAAACAGAATAAACCTGTTTTCAACATTGTTTCTTTTTCAGTTCCCTGAAATTTCTATTCTGTAATGTCTCAACCTGTAGAACCCTACTTCTGGACAAGACTCCGTTCTGCCTTTGTGTGGAATTCTAGAGTCATAGTGCATGGGAACAGAAACTTGCCCGTATTGACCAAGATGTCCAATCTATGCTGGTCCCACCTCCCCCAGTTTGGCCCTTTCTTGTCCATGTACCACAAGGTCTATGTACAATTTATCTAATATATAGGGAATTAGGTTATGGTTTATTTGATAAATAGTTTATTTTGTAGTGTAAGTAGATGATGGACAGATGTTAGAATTAAAGTGCTAAAGTGTTTCATTTAGGGGGAAAACATAACAAGAAAAGAACAGAATTGTTCCGATTTGAAACAATAATTGAAAATAATTTTCATGTGTTTGAGGACCTATATAACTATTATATTTGAGAAGTGTAAAGAATATTTCATGCTGGTATTAAAAATGCTTTTGAATGAACCAACTAATATGGATTTGCTCAGGTTTGCAGCAGTTTGAGAGAGGAGATTTGGGTTCCTAAATTACAACATTATATCCTTATTTTCTTTCCAGGAAATGGAAGCAAGAAGGTTCAATTTTAATGCTGGTAGTGCTTCAACCGATGATTTTTGATACATGGTCTAAAACAAAGGCTTGTGCCCCTTGGTACCTTTTTTCATGTGAATAAATGAAGTAAACATACCATGCAGTCTGCCATGAATAAAACCACTCTATTCCATGATCCTGTGTATAACCTGTAAATCTTTTGAAAATGTTAACATCTTCTCAGAAGCCTTTTATTTCCACCTACAGGACAAAGTTCAGCTGTGCCTGTGCTTTAACCTAGCAGCTCTCCAATCCCTCATCCACACTACCAATTTCCAATATTATTCTAATAATCTGCTGGCCTCCATTGGCTAGTTTAGTTTAGTTTAGAACTACTGCTCCGAAACAGGCCCTTTGGCCCACCAATTCCGCACCGGCCAGCGATCACCGCACTTTAACACTTTCCTACACACAATTTACAATTATTTCAAGCCAAACCTATATGTCATTAGAGTGTGGGATCTCGGAGAAAACCCACGCAGTCACGGGGAGAATGTACAAACTCCGTACAGGCAGCACCAGTAGTTGGGATCGAACCCGTATCTCTGGCACTGAAAGCGCTGTAAGGCAGCAACTCTACTGCTGCTACCCTAATGGTCTATAAACCTATTTTTTTAACTCTGCTGCCATATTTTATCTTGGATCATTGTGCTCCTCATTCAGTGCTCTTGTACTCACTGATATGCATTATCTTCCAGCTCCTCAGTGTTTTAAATGTAAAACTCTCATCCTTGCGTCACTTCAAGAACTAATTTCTTCCCGTGTCTATAGCCAAATCTCCTTCCAGTTCTCTTGTTACTTTGAATATTCTTTGGTAATGGGATGTGCCCATTACCGCCAAGTCCTGCTATTGTTGTCCATGTCCAGTGAACAATCTCTTCGACCAAATTATTTTGCGAAATAATTAGAACCACCATTACAGCTGCAAGTCTTTTGGGGTATGTCTCTACCCACTTTGCACATCTAGAGTCTGACATTTTTGCCCATTCTTCTTTGCAAAATAGCTCAAGCTCAGTCAGATTGGATGGAGAGCGCCTTTGAACAGCAATTTTCAAGTCTTGCCAGAGATTCTCAATTGGATTAGGTCTGGACTTTGACTGGGCCATTCTAACACATGAATGTGCTTTGATCTAAACCATTCCATTGTAGCTCTGGCTGTATGTTTAGGGTCGTTGTCCTGCTGGAAGGTGAACATCTGCCCCAGTCTCAAGTCTTTTGCAGACTCTAACAGGTTTTCTTCCAAGATTGCCCTGTATATGGCTCCATGCATCTTCCCATCAACTCTGACCAGCTTCCCTGTCCCTGCTGAAGAAAAGCATCCCCACAGCATGATGCTGCCACCACCATGTTTCACAGTGGGGATGGTGTGTTCAGGGTGATGTGCAGTGTTAGTTTTCCGCCACACATAGCGTTTTGCCAAAAACTTCAATTTTGGTCTCATCAGACCAGAGCACATTCCTCCACATGTTTGCTGTGTCCCCCACATGGCTTGTGGCAAACTGCAAATGGGACTTCTTATGACTTTGTTTCAACAATGGCTTTCTTCTTGCCACTCTTCCATAAAGACCCAATTTGTGGAGTGCACTACTAATAGTTTTCCATGGACAGATTCTCCTACCTGAGCTGTGGATCTCTGCAATTCCTCCAGAGTTACCATGGGCCTCTTGGTTGCTTCTCTGATCAATGCTCTCCTTGCCCGGCCTGTCAGTTTAGGTGGACGGCCATGTCTTGGTAGGTTTGCAGTTGTGCCATACTCTTTTCATTTTCGGATGATGGATTGAACAGTGCTCCATGAGATGTTCAAAGCTTGGGATATTTTTTAATAACCTAACCCTGCTTTAAGCTTCTCCACAACTTTATCCCTGACCTGTCTGGTATGTTCCTTGGGCTTCATGATGCTGTTTGTTCATTAATGTTCTCTAACAAACCTCTGAGGCCTTCACAGAACAGCTGTATTTATACTGAGATTAGATTACACACAAGTGGACTCTAGTTACTAATTAAGTGAGTTCTGAAGGCAATTGGTTGATTTTATTTAGGGGTATCAGAGTAAAGGGGGCTGAATACTTTTGCACGCCACACTTTTCAGTTGTTTATTTGCAAAAAATTTGAAAACCATGTATCATTTTCCTTCCACTTCACAATTATGCGCCACTTTGTGTTGGTCTATCACATAAAATCCCATTAAAATACATTTATGTTTGTGGTTGTAACGTGACAAAATGTGGAAAAGTTTAAGGGATATGAATACTTTTGCAAGCCACTGTATATCAATGATTTAGATGAAGAGATTCAAAGTAACATTAGCAAATTTACAGATGACACAAAGCTGGGTGGCAGTGTGAACTATGAGAATGCAGGATGACTTTGACAGGTTGGGTGAGTGGGCAGATGCTTGGCAGATGCAGTTTAATGTGAATAAATGTGAGGTTATCCACTTAGATAGCAAAAACAGGAAGGCAGATTATTATCTAAATTGTGTCAAGTTGGGAAAAGGGGAAGTACAACGGGATCTGGGGGTCCTTGTTCATCAGTCAATGAAGGTAAGCATGCAGGTACCGCAGG